>JAPQRP010000030.1:28119240-28129593 GCA_037367295.1 Apogon hyalosoma
ACTCTTTTGTTCATATCTCTGGAACTATTTGTCTGATTGACTTCAAATCAAGTGCAAATGAAAGGTCAGGACCTGGGGATGCATCACGTCATGACATCATTAAGGATTAGGGGTGTTTGGGGATATACCCCTAGCCGTTGCTTCCGATGGCGTAAGCCTAGTTTTCTAATGTTGCCTGTTTCTGGGCTAAACTTCCATGTGATTGTTTTTCATCTTCTGAAAACGCCTTAAAAATGTCATTTTTCAGTAGATTTAGACCATACTGGGGATTTTAATGAGAGATCCCAGATTTCTGTACACTTCCAATTTTGCAGGACTCTGCGTCTGTGTTTGTGCATCATTGTTTAAGAATCTCCACCCTAGGGTTGCATTTCTGTGGCTTTTGAGGAACATACTGCAGTGGACCACATCATGCATACATTTACCAGCTAAATGGTTGCAACTGTACCAGCTGCACTCAATTACAATACTGTTGCCTACTTGTTCAGATATGCCCCGTAGTATGTCCTGAATGGCATGTAGCCATCTGTTAGTAGTATATTTTGTATTTGTGCCAATGACATCATCTGTATGGAGTTACTTTTCCTGTGAGCAGATGAATGAGGGAGAGACTTATGTCATAGTGTCACAGCAGGGTTACTTCACCACATCAGTAGAACATGGACCAAGAGTCTGTGAGCTTCTCCTCGCTCTTATATCCCTGTTTCTCTTTTACACTGTCTTGCATCTGTTTCTTTTTCATTCCTTCTCATCTTTTGTCACTTTGGTCCGAACTTCTTTCCTCCTTTCCTTTCCTTCTTTCCTTCCTGGGGGAAGGGGAGACTTAAACTTTGAACAGAAGACAAAGGGAGGGAAACTTTGCAGAAACATTTGAAGTTTTTCCCCCTTCTCAGTTCTGAGAAATGTCATCTACACCCAAGGAACAGTTTCAAAAGAAGCAGAAAGTAGCTGACTAAAGCCAGACAATGCCCAGGGCTCCCTCTAGCTCCTCCAAATCCTTGTATTGTTGCTGTGGTTATTTGTGTTGCTTCTTCCTCTTGGCCCCTCCAGGGTTTTGGTTTATCTCCGCTCAATGCTGAGGTCTTGTCAGAAAACGAGGACAGGGCTGCCATTTTGGCCTCAGGTCAACTTACAACTCGCAAAAGTTTATTTTTAGTTTGAAAATGAACTGAAAACTAAAGCTAATTACAAACATGTCAGTTAGCCCTGAGAGTCACGTTTCATTTTCTGACATTCTTGTAGCATGTGATGATTTTTTTTTTTTCCCTCTGTTTTCATTTAGCTGTTGAATGTAGTCACAAGAACACGTCTACTACATTTTTATATATCGACGACGATCGCTGTAAAAGTTGGCTTTCATCAAATGTGTCTCCAACTTTTGCATATAAATCCTTCCTTTGTGGAAATATTCCCTATTTTTTTTTTTTTTAACCAAGAGGAGAATACATATATGTTTTTTAATGTCTAGTGATCACCATTTAAGATTTTGAGAGTGAATGCCATCACTTCTCATGTAATCCATGCCTGTATTGCAGAATTCAAGGGAAAACATCAGTCCTCACCTTCCCAGAATAGTTTCCTCCTCCCTGTGCTGTTGTAGAGTTTAGTCCTTAAGTCCCTTAAGCTTTTAGTTCCATCACTTTTGGTCTTTAGAGCAGAGACGAGTAGCTGTGTCTGATGAATTATTTACAGAACACAGAGTTAAGATAACAAAATACTTCAGACTTTCAGACAGGTGGGTGCCTTGGGGTTATGCAGTCTTTGTAGTGACCGGGGCATTACAGGGGGTAGAGGATTTTGACATGCTATGAGAAGTTGTGTCTTTAAAGGGATTCACAAGTAAAACAGACAGTGTTTTTTTTTTTTCTCTCTTCACTACTATTGGTACACAACTTGGTAGGGGGTTTACAATTTAATAGCCAAAAAAAAAAAAAAAAAAACGGAAAAAAAAAAAAAAAGCAGGAACAAAAAAAAAAAAACAGTATGCACTTGACAGGTTTCTGCCGCTTCCCAGATAGAATAGAAGTCAGTAGAAGAGCACCCTTTGTAACCTTGATGTTTTCACTTTTCAAATGTGATTTTTTTGTGTTGAGTATCTCTCTGTTTCATTCACCACCTTTATGTTTTGTCAGCTACAGAAAAAAAGACTGCTTTCTAAATAAACAGAACTCACTAACTGCACAAACTTCATGATAGGTAATTACATTTTTAGAAGTGAATATTTTAAACATTCAACTAATCTGTAATGCCCATGAGTTGTTTTTTTTTTGTTTTTTGGAATGTTGGGGAGAATTTGTGATTTGAATACATTTTTTTTCTTATAAAAGACCTCGAGACAAAACGGGATTGAAAAAATACTCTTTTACTAAAACTGTCTCTCATTTACAGTACTGTGCAAACGCCACCTTTAGCTTTGTTGTTGTTGCAGGGTTGAAGTGAGCATGCATATTTACTTCTCATTCTCTTCTCTTCAGATGCAACAAGAAAACACAGGCAATATGTGAAAAGCCTTAAACGACACATATAAAACTGAACTCGATGGGTTCTAAAGGTTAAAGTCAGTATTGAGTGTGACCTCTGACCCCATGACAAGAAGCAGCACAAACAGTTAGAAACATCTGACATGTGTTGAAAAACCCAATATAAAACATCAGAAAATTAATGCAATAAATCTCATGTTGTTTGAAGGAACGAGTTAAAAGGTCACACTAAACACTCCTTTTTGGTTTATAGAAGCTGCTTTTTTTTCCCTGAATTTTTTGTTTCTAATGCTGTACATACTTCAGATATATCTAGATTGTATCTAAATATAGAGACTGAACAATGCGTGTTTGGTCATTATATTTTACATTATACTTTACTAAAAAACAAACCTAATGTTGGCTTGGGACTTTTGCACAGTACTGTATAAGTGGAGAAACACATTCACTATTAATATATAACAAGAATCAGATATTTTTACATGCATTTTTTGTTGAACAAATAAGGATTAATAGGGGCATAATCTTGGTTTTGTGATTTAAGCATTTTTCAGAGCAAAATCTAAATTTATTAACTGAATTAATTTGATATATTGCTCAGCTCTAATAGGAGCTTATGTAATCGCCCCTGTCTGTTAATTTCTTCATTGGTTTTCCCACACTGATTATGATGAAATTTGGTGGAAATGTCTGGCGTGAACCAAAACCAAACCCTTTAAGATTATGAGCATATTGTTGTATTATGCAATAGGGCATTTGACTGAATGACAGAACCATGGCGGAGGTATGCACAAATGCTTCTGGTTTTATTATTTGCACACTTATACATTTCAGTGTTTACTTTATGACTTCACGCAAGGTAACCCAGACAGTATTTTCATTTCTAGTACGGAAGGGAACTGTAGTAATAGTAGTATGGGTGGTGACTGAAGCAGAAATGTTATTAAAACAGGGGATAAAGTATTGCCACAAGAGTATGTCTGAGTTTTAATAGCCTCTGGTCTATAAGAAGGCTAATGAAAGACAAAGGAACCACTTAAAAAAGACTAAAGTTCAAATGGCATCTCAACTTTAAAGTGCTATTTCAGGTTACGATTCCTCTACCTCCTCCGACGTCGATACTCTAAATAAGACCCTCTAATATGTGGAAACAAAATGGATCGTGCACAGGTTTTGTAGACCAAGTGTTGTAACCAATTTGTCTGTAGAAAATCAATCAAGGCATTTACTGTTTCCCCAATGTCGTACATAGAATTGCTTAACACACGCACGTGCACACACATGCACAAACACACATACAGATGTCTCGGAGGTCTGCTTAAGTGGACATTTAATCATGAAGGACCTTTTTCTGCTGGCTGCTCTGTTGACTGGGTCGGACACACACACACACACTTTTCCTCGCTGTTACAGACGCACACACTATGTCGTGTGGCAAAGTATTGATTCTCAGCGTTGTTCCTGAGCTGTTGGTTAAACAAGACAGTAATAATGGAGCAACATTGTTTAGTCTGCTTATTGAACTGTGACTGGGTGACATTGATTGTTGTCTTCTACTTTGGGAATTTATTTGCGTCGGTGCGCATGTACAGTATGTGATCGGGTCTGTGGGTGTCTGGTGTGAAGTGTGTGGCTGCAGGTGTTTTGGTGTGAATTTCTAACCAGCCACGAGAAAGAGGTCGCCAAAATATTTCATCCAGGAAGTACGTCTTGGCTAAGGTTCTTTTCTTAACGTACTTTCCTCCTTGGTAGTTTAGAGGGGGAGGCTCAGTCAGAGCTGTAGAAAATATGGAGAGAGGAAAGAGAATTAAGGGTTACTGAAGGGTAAATAGTCGCTAAGGTGTTTGACAACTTTAACTAGAGGCAGAAAACGACAGGAGAGACGAAGGATGGGAGTGAAAACAAGAATGAAGCTTAAAAAAAAAGAGGAAGGCAGGGGAAAAAAACTGGGAAACCACAGAGGAGAACAGGGTGGTGCTTCCTGTTACATTTTAAGGCCTTAGTTTAAAAAAAAAAAAAAAATCATCTGTGTCATTCATGTGTCTTATGATAATCTGTACATTTTTTAGTTTACTATATAAGTACTTTTTAATAGGAGGTCAACCAGGGATAAATTCTTTTAAAGTTACAAAAGCAGTTACCAGCAGTTTAGAAAGTTCAAGGTTTATATTTTCCATTACTATGTTAAACACAATACACTCTTAAACAACAATGAAAAATCTTGATGTGTACTTGAAGCTTTTACTTATCGTGTTATTAACTGTTGAGTGCCAGATAATCCATGAAGCTCTGTGCATTTATGTTTATTGCAAGCTGTTTAGATATTACACAAGGTTATGCCTTCTAAAATTTCCATGCCTAAAGCCCTATGAGCAGCCATGAATAATTCATAATGGTTTAATATTGAAATTGGTCATTTGTTCCCATGCCAAAGCTCTGCGAAAGGAGAATTACAGAATACTTTGGCACCCAATAATGAATCAAGATGTTTTGAATCGACACCGAGAGCGTCTAATGTTAGGTATGTTTTATTATAATGAACAGAGACTCAAAAGCACCTCAGACGTCTCTGCACTCGGTGTATCTCTGGCTCTGTGGTTGAATTGGTCTCTCAGAGACTCACAGAGGGAGATGCTTGGTCTGCACTTTCTCCTCTATCATTAAAGCGCTTTTCTGGTAACACACACACACACACGGTCATTTCCATACATACGCAGTTGGGACAGGCTTACGTATTACCATAATGAGGATAATGCTCACACAAGCCAAACTGAACAGACTCCACTGGCTTAATGATCACTCAATAATCTCAGAGATCACTTTAAAGAGCTTTCTTAATATTGCAGACAAACTGAAAGAATTAACACATTTGACTTGATGTTCATTAAAATATGAAAATTGAATAATGTGATGAAATAATGTTAAAGCTGTCATAAAAATGTAAGCTTTTAAATCAGAAACTCCCCCATTCATACATAAATGAAAGACATCCAAGCTGACTTTTGCAGCATTTTGTGGCTTGAAGCTGTGGCTCGTCTTGAGCTGTTTGGGATGCTGCTCTAGTCTCTTTTCTTTCTCACTTGCTCATTCTCTGTCTTGTTCTTACTTTCTTTCATTTCCACCGTTTCAGCGTTTTCTCTCCTCCAGCCACAAAGGCCAGAGGCAGCGTCCCCGGGGGGAGCAGCTTGTGTTTGTGTACGTGTTTGTGCACGTGTGAGAGAGTTCAAGAGACTGTGAATATGCAGAAGTGTCTGAGAGAGAAAGATAGTGAGACACAGAGATTGTATGAGAAAGGGATTGTGTGTCCGTGTGTATGTGTGTGCATGTGTGTTTGTGTGTACCGCCTCTCCTCAGCCTCTCTAATTGGGACATGGGTTCTGTCTGTGCTGTGCACCAACCATTTTGATGTAAGTCCCACATGAGCATTGCTGTAAATCTTGATAATGGTATTAAGCTTGTCGAGCCGGTCTGGGACTTTAGCCTGCAGTGTGTGCATGCATGCAGACACACACAGACAAGCACGCGCACACACAGATACCAGAGGAGTTTGGTGTGGACACTGCTTATTAATGTAGGAAAATACCCACTGTAGCCCAAACTCTGCCCATTACTGTAGAGCAGACAGACCTTTGTGACATTTAAGACAGCTTACTACCTGCAGTAAATGTATTTCAGAGCCATGGGGAGGTGTGTGCATATGTGTGTGTGTGTGTGTGTGTGTGTGTGAGTAACCACACAGATATTCAGAATGTATTAAACATAACAGACAAGGAGAGGGGCTACAGTATGAACAAAATGAGACATATTTTGGGAAGGAAATGGTACTTTAGCAGCAGCTAATTAAAATGCACATCAAAATGATGTGACGGTCAAATAAAAAGTAGAACTGTTCTCTCTGCTGTGCAACCGGTTAGACGTGTTCTTTGTCAGAGTGTCACAGCAATAGGTATCATCCTGTCAGCATATGCAGTGGGCGACACAGGGAAATTACAGCGCGTCTTGATTGGTTCGAGCAGCTCTAACAGTACATTGAAAGTATTAAAATTGTTCCCTACCTCAGCAGGTTTCAGACGTATTGAGGCTAGAATGAGGCATCATTTTATTTGAAGACATGCCTCGCAACTCAGTCTGGAGCTTTTGTACTTTTTGGGAGTCAGCTGGACCATAATAACATTACAGCAGTGGAAATTGTCCATAACCCTGCAAGAATCAACTGTGAGTTTGCAGAGTACTTCTTTACCGTTTATCTAAAACTGATCGTGCTGCTATGAAATAAGGTCTTTGAAACAACTTTGTTTATATTGAAAAGTGAGATTATACTGTGTCATGTACTTGGCTAATTCATTTTACAGCACTTTCCCTTTCATGAAGGTACAAACAAATAGGTTGTCAAGTTATTTTGCAGCCTGTAGTCAGATGCTCTGAAAAAAACTCATTTCAAGACATTTTAAATCAAAGTGTATTAGAGCACTAGGAGGAGATTATTCCGTGACATCTCTTTGATGTTAATGCAAATGCTTTCATCGTGTTTGCTTTAAGGCGGTGAAATTACCTCACAGCAAACTCACTGATTAGTTTTTTTTTTTAGTTTTGTTTGTTTTGTTAATTTGAAACAAGTCATTTACTGATAGGTGACTTTTTCACACTCTAGGGAAATTATCTTCTGAAATAGAAAGATCGTTTGGTGTAAGATTGCAAGATATGCATCATAAGTCTGTGTAAACCATATAAACAAACAAACAAACATAATTTTGCATTTCATTTTGCATGTAGACTCTTTCTGAAACTATATCAGCAGTCCATCCTCTTGACTCCTCGCAAATGCAAATGCTTCACCAGCCAAGTGCCGTAAAAGCTAATGAGAGTAATGGGGTCTAGTGTACTCAGTGATGGGCTCAACATAAAGGGAATATGTGGGGGTTAGACGTACTGTAATATATGGGAATAGATGCCTGCAGCTGTTCGTGCTGGCTCGGGCTCAGTTTATGTCTCTATCTCTCAGAGCAGATGGAAAATATTATGATGCTGATGATGAGGGAGAGAGAGGAAAGTGAAACGAAGCACAGACAACACACAGACTTCAAGAAAATCGCACAGAGAGAAATATTGACATCAGACGAAAGGGGTAAAAAACAAAGGTTAAATTCTCCTTTTGTTCACTTACATTTTTACAAGACTTTTCAAGAAGTCAGTATTTCACATAATTGTCAAACAAAATGGAAGTTGAAGGCTGAGGTTTTTCCTGATAGGCATCGGAGGAAAAAAAAAAAAAAAAGAAGCCTGGTAGCAAAACGAACGTTTCCCCTCAGGATTTTCATTACAGCGGCTCCAAAGCAGAGCAGCAATAATGTCTTATTAGTAACAATGCAGCACAATGTGATGTAAGATTAATTTCATTTTGTTTATATGCAAGTGTTTCACAATGCAACTCTTTATTATAGCGAGAACAAGTGAGTAAGTGAGACAAACCCTTAAAGCTGATACGCATGGTGATAAATATACACCAATGCACAGCCCTCTTGGAGTTTTCTGTAATCCCTCTCCTTAACAAATTGTCTGAGAGTTTAGAGTTTGTTAGGGGAAACAAGGGGGAATTTAATCGGCGTGACACCAGCAGGGGAATCTAATAAGGTAGACACCAGTGGGGCTTGTTTAATGATTTTCTCCTTTCGCCTTTTTCAATTAGGGTACCTTGCTGTGATGTCTGCTGAGTCTGTTGCTAATTTTTTTTTTTTTTTTTTTCAGTTTTCTTTCTTTGGGCGAGTCGATTACTTTCTCTTTTTACATGTCTCGCTCTCTTCTCTCTGCTGGGCAATTGTCCTGGTACTGCAGCAAATATATATATTGGCTGTTTTGGAGGTACCTGGTTCTATCCAGCATGTGTTAAAGATGTGACTCCTGCTCTTTTTGCCCATTTTATGGAAGATGGCATACAGCATTAACCCATAAAGACCCAAACAGCCACTGTCGACCAAATGCATCTACTGATGTAAATCGTTTCATACCTGTCAACCCACTAATCTGATCAATACATGTAAATAATTGGTGTAAAATGCAGTTTGTCATCTTTTCATAGCTGTCAGATTTGACCCATTGAACGTTCAGAGGCTCCACAGTGAACGTGGAAACACCGTCATCTTCTCCAACATTGATTCACCAGTAAAACCCATGGAGTTGGATCAATGACAGTGGATGGAGACACTTGGTTTTATTTTCAGTTAATGATAGATTTGACTGAAAAAGTCACTTTTTCTTAAGTTTTCTCTGTTTTGATAAAATAACCTTTGAATTCAGTCTGAGTTTCAATGAACATCTACATGATGTGTGAATTAAATATAGGAAAATACATAATTTTCACTTAGAATGTAAAATTCAGAGGATAATATTGTAATAAATGGTGATAGATCACCTAGGAAAGGTTAAATAGAGAGAAAACTTCATTTGGGAGCTGCCACCAAAGTCACGCTGGGTCTTCATGGGTTAAGGTACATAATCGTTACCTAGTATGTTTGACTGAAGAAACGACTTAATATCCCCTGAACAAACCAATCGCAGCGCGTACAAACCAAACACTGGCACTAATGAGGGCATTTTCTGTTTTTGGCATTCCCCACAAGAAGGGGTTGAGAGATATTCTGCAAGGTGTTACTAAATATTTTTACACTGACTAAAATATTAAGTTATATCCATTCAGCTCTGCTTTGAAAATACCCAATAGGTCAGAGCAAGTGGAGAATTTGCGCATGAATTACAGATCACAAGGCAAAAGGTAGAATTATTCCATTTGGAGCTATTAGCTGCTTTAAAGTATCCGACAATTTACAGTAATGACGTGAATAAAGGCCCTGAAAAGTACTTTACATTGAGAGCTTATGAGCGGAGCTTCTCTGACCTTCTAACAGTCAGTAGGTCACATTACTTCTGACCCATTAGCTAACTGGTACTCCTGCTCTGATCTACCCCAGCAACATGCCCCTCTCCCCCCCTCTCTCTCCTTCGCTCTGTCGGTCACGATCTCCCTCTCTCTCTCCATATGCACTGCATGTCCTGATGATGTGTCATAGTTCCATGTCTGGACCGTCGCAGACATTTACGTCTTCATTCTGTTACCCCGGGTGACGGGGCATTGCGTTACCTTCATTGGCAGGGCGTTCCGTTACCCCCGGTGACAGGGCATTCCGTTGCCCTCGGTGACAGAGCAAGGGAATCATCAGGCTTCAAGCGGGAGCACAGAGCTGCAGTGGCATGTGCAATGAGAGAGACGTGGGTATGCCAGAGGTGACGTCCTGTGTGTGCTGAGTGCGATAAAGTGTGGATGCTGCCGGGTGAGAGTATGCGAACGTGTGATTTTTGTAACTGTTGAATTGTGACTCCTAGAGGTCCTGAGTACTTCATAATGGATGCAGAAAAGTTTGGTGGCAGGAATGAAGCTTAAAATTATAAGGTTTGAAATGAATGCAAGTCCATGTGTCTCGTGTGTGTGTGTGTGTGTTCCTGGTGAGTGTGGGAGGAAAGCGTGCGTGGAAGGGTAGCTCTAGGAAACAGTAAAAGGGCAGTGAAGGGTGAAGGAGGATGCTTTGCGCAGAGGAGAGCAGCTCTGCATGACTGTCTGCTGCCCTAAATCTCAAACCATTTCCCTAATTTATTCAATGTACCTGCTGCTTCTGTCTTAAGAAAAAAAGTCAATTAGTGGTATCATGCTTAACCAAGAAACCTATTGTGGACTGTGGGACCAGAGTCGAGCAGATTTGGAAAAACATTCAGAAACAGAGTGACACATTTAAAATTGTAATGTTCTCAGATAATTGCTGGTTGAGATGACAATTAGTGTGACTGAGCTGTAGAGTTTGCAGACAGTTGTACTCCGTTGCCT
>JAPQRP010000030.1:28139745-28167069 GCA_037367295.1 Apogon hyalosoma
GAACATTTGACAGATAAACAGTACCACAGTGCTTCAGTTTGAACATTTGACAGATAAACAGTACCACAGTGCTTCAGCTTCAGCTTCAGTTTGTCATGTCTTTTATGGATTGGGATTGTCTCTCAACTCACCATATATTTTTTATTAGTGAGTTATTTTTTTTATTTTTATCAATTACTGGAAATTTCAGGCAACCCCATTTGAATTCCAGCCGACCCCACGTGGGGTCCCGACCCCTAGGTTGAAAAACACTGCTTTAGAGGCTCTATAGTGAACATGTTCTGCGTGTTCTGCAGCACTGATTCACCACTAAAACCCTTATAGTTTGACAAATGACAGTGGTTGTAGACACTTGTTTTTAAATTCAGTTAATTACATATTTTGCTGAAAAAAGTAACTTTTTCCTCAGTTTTCTGTGTTTTATAATAACCATGAATTTGATGCTAGTTTTTTGCACATTGGAATTGAACTTGAATTTTGCGTTTGAATTGTATTGCTGTCTGCTGGAAAGACGCTTGCACTTCTATGTTGTCGTGTTGTTTTTGTATAATGACAATAAAGTATTGAATAGAATTGAATTTACTCTGAACTTTTAGGAACAGTAAACTAAACGTAGAGAAATACCTGCTTTTCACTGAAAACTGGAAAATGCATAGAATAATATAGTAACTAATTGTGATAAATCACTTAGGGAAAGTAAAATTCACTATTTATTGTTACTCACCTTCACTGATAGATTAAAGCTTCTGTGTTTTCTACTTGAATATTATACATGTTGTCCCACAGTTTAAAGAAACAATGGTTTGTACTTGTTTTGTCATTGTTGTGTGGACACAAAAAGAAGGCAAGAAATATCCATGTCGGGGTGGACCAGGCATTAGATGTGGATGAGGTGAAGTGAGGGACCCCAGCCTCACAGTACGTGATGTATTCTCTACCTGCAGAGCCATAATTTAAAGTGAAGTGCTTAGAAATGCCTACAGACACACAAGTATGTGACTGTCATTCACAGTGACAGTGAATCTGTTTGACAGCCTTATATTGCACAGATAATTTTCTCTGGAGCAGTTCAAGTATTCTGTCAGTCTCAGTGAGTAAGACTAGAAAACGTACTCTGTGTATGTTCGGGTGCATCCATGTGCGTATATATGTACATATGGATAAACACTTTTCCATGTGTGGATACAGCTGTATTCGAGTGTGGCAGCCTTATTGTATGTGTGCTGTCATCTCACTCTCCCTCATGTCTACTCTGATAGCTGTGTGTTTAGTTTTTCTGTTTGTTGGTGAGGGGGTTGACTGCAAGACTACAAATGTCTGATTTTATTCATGCCTTAGTGGTTGTGCTCTGAGCGCTCGTTTTATTCTCCGACCTCGTAAATGTCTCCCTAGTGCACACTTAAAACATGGAACGGCGAAGGGAAGGGAAAAAGGTCAGGAGGAAGAGGAAGAGGAGGAGAGGGGTGAGGGAAATAGTGAAAGAAGAGGGAGAGGAAGAGTGAGTGATGACAAACAGTCGGTTAGTTTGTGATGAAGGAGGTTGCATCCATTAATATTTGCTTTTTCTGCAAATCAGTAATGTACTGTTAATAATAAAAACACACATTTACATTTATACAAATTTATGCGATCTACTGTATTCATGCCTCAAATTGCTTTTCAGTTGGTGAGGTATATAGGGCACCATAGGGAATGTGTTATCTGGAGTCTTTGTTGAGAATGCACAGTGTCCTGTGTGCTTTTTCTGTAGAGATTATATATTTTTGCACATAAATGAAACAAAGCTCAGACTGAGAAATTAATGGATGGCTTCCCCTTTTTGATTTCCCCTCTGGAACTCACCTTGCAACATAATCACCCTTTCTGTCCTCCCATTTTCCCAGATATTCACACACAAAGTCTGGTCTGATGCTGAGTTTTTCTTTCTTTTTTCTCCTTTCACAAACCTGTTAAGATATGCATGCTTCGTTCTGGTTCCCACCAGCCCGACGCTCAGGGGACGGACAATAATCTGTCTACCAATCAGCACCAACAAATCCCCAAACCAATCACAGAGTTTGTCAAGTCACTAAATATTGTTGACTCAATTTTTTTTTTTCCTTTTGGTTTTTCCGTAAGGACTTCTCTGCATCGTATGGACCAACAAAGAGACAACCCTTGACATTTTCTCACATTCTTTGGTTACTTCTTCCTTTCTCCTTCTTTTCCTCCTCCTCCTTCTTCTCCTTTTTCTTCTCCTCCCTCTCCTTCTTCTCCTTCTCTTTCTTCTTCTTCCTCTCCTCCTTCTTCTCCTCCTCCTCCTCCCTCTTTCTCCTTCTTCTCCCTGTCCTTTTTCTTCTTCTTCTCCTTCTCCTTCTTCTCCTCCTCCTCCCTCTCTTTCTTCTCTTTCTTCTTCTTCCTCTCCTTCTTCTTCTCCTTCTCCTTCTTCACCTCCTCCTCCCTCTTTCTCCTTCTCCCTCTCCTTTTTCTTCTTCTCCTTCTCCTCCTTCTTCTCCTTCTCCTTCTTCTCCTCCTCCCTCTCTTTCTCCTTCTCCTCCCTCTCTTTCTTCTCTTTCTTCTTCTTCCTCTCCTTCTTCTTTCTTCTCCTTCTTCTCCTCCCTCTTTTCTCCCTCTGTCACATGTACACTCAAGCACTTAAAAACGGGGACAAGCGCACACATGGGGATTTGGAAAGTGGTTTTGGACATTTGCTCTCCTTCTAAGCACTTAAAGGGGATTTCAACAGGAGAAAATGGAGGAGAAAAGAAATGGAGAGGGAAGAAGTATAGTAAAGAGGAGGGAGGGAGGACAGGAGAGTGTATCTAAGTAGGATAATAGACTACTAAAGAGTACTTCCTTCCTCTCCACTCTGTTTTAGAACCACCTAACTTCGCTGTGCTCTATGTAATTTTTCAATCGTATAATTTGTCATCCACATCATCTCCTTTTTGCGAACGCCTTTTTCTCTCCTAAATTACTCCATATCATTTACTAAGATTTCTGTATAGTTAACTTTTTTGTGTGTTTTCCGCTAGTTTTACTTGATAGTAGGTTCTTATTCCCTGTCTCCTCCTCTGCTTACTTTGCTGTGGCCATGAAAAATACTTTGTGCTAAAATGAAAAAAAAAAAAAAGAAGCAAGTGAAAGGTGATAAATTCATGCTCTGGTTGTTCCTGCACATTTAGTATTGGCCTTTTCAAGACCTGTGCATATTTTAGCACCTAAGAGGAGTTAAGAGACCTCTGTTTGTCTTTCACTGGAGAGAGAATGAAATCTATAAAACTTCCTCTTCTTTCTTCATTTCTCCTCTCCTCATTTCTCCTTCTCTCCTCCTTTTCTTTATCTTGCTGCCCTCCTCCTGCAGGCAAATGACACTAACTGTTTGTTCTGTGTAAGTAAAAATCCCTCCATCGCCCTCTTTGCCTTTATCTCTTTTGCTCTTCCTACACACTTAACCCTGTTAGTTACTCTCCAGTTAACTTGTCATTTCCAGTCAGTGTGTCTGCACTTGTGTGCATGCCCATACACAGATTATTCTTTGGGAGTATCTTTCTTGCATGCATGCACACCACCTACTCTACTACCCATTGTTCCACCAGAATTACAGTTCACATGGTAGTGAAATGCAGAGTGATAGAGATTGAGAGAGAATGGGAGAACGACAGCCCCCCCCTTTGTTACCAACTGATCAAAGCAAAGGATAGAGGTTTTTTTCCCTTTCCCCAAGATGAATTATTAACATTAGTGTAGTGTTGTTTATATTGCAGTCGTGATGGTAGGGCAAACTGGACATGTGGTGCTTAGATATTTAATGCTTTACCATCCTGTATTGGGGATGCAAACAACTGTTATGATGATAGTAACAAAAAAAAATGTGCAGCCAAACAGACCTAATAGAAGCAAGAATAGAAAATGTACATATAGTAGGCTAAATGAATGAAAATTAAAAGTGACCCCCCCCATGCAGGACATGTGTATGTTTTCATCTCAAGTATGTCCACCTGAGTGCTACATTCCAAAAAAAAAAAAATCGACTAACTTGAGGTCCTTAGTATAAGTTGTGAAATGTACACAGATCAGCCATAACATTATGACCACTGGGAGGAGAAGTGGTAATAATACAGATTTTTTCATTACAAAGGTCATGTTTACTAAGTTGGATATGTTTGGTCCTTGAAGCTGATGTGTTGGAAGCAACAAAATGAGCAACATAAGGGTGAGTGACTTTGACCAGGTCCGTATTGTAACAGTGATGACTGGGTCAGAGCATCTCCACAGCTGCAGGTTTTGTTGGGTGTTCCTGGTCTGCAGTGGTTTGCACCGACCAAAAATGGACTAAAGGAAGGACAACTGAGCATCTGTGGGAGGTGCTGGACAAACAAATCTGGTCCACGGAGGTCCACCTCTGTACTTCCAGGACTTCAGGGATCTGCTGCTAACACCTTGGTCCAGATACCACAGCACACCTTCAGAGGTCTGGTGGAGTCTAGGCCTCAGGTCAAAGCTGTTTTTGTGGAAAAAGGAGGACCTACACAATGTTAGACAGGTGGTCATAATGTCACCCTAACCCTAACCCAGTGGTTCTCAAATCCAGTCCTCGTGGCCCAGTGTCCTGCATGTTTTAGACGTTTCCCTCTTCCAGCACACCTGGTTCAGTTCATGATCAGCTCATCATCAGGCTCTGCAGAAGCCTGATGACGCTGGAATGGCTTCCAGGTGTGATGGCAGAGGGGAGTATCTGAAACATGCCGGACACTGGGCCACGAGGACTGGATTTGAGAACCACTGCCCTAACCTTACCTCCAATAGATGAGGTTGTTGGTCTTTAGATCCCATTTGGTAGGTATTAACCACTTTACGCTGGGAATCAACAAGCTCTGGAGACCCAATGATTTGACCAGATCCAGACTCTTGACCATTTTTCTGCTTCAACCACATCAGTTTCAAGGTCTACATGTTCGCTTGCTGACTATATATATATATCCCACCCACTGACAGGTCCCATTGTAATGACATGATCTAAATTAATACCACTTTACGTGTCAGTGGTCAGAGTGTTATGGCTGATCATTGTATAAACGCACTAATTGCCGTTACTTGAGCTAATTAGTAGGCTAACTGACAGACCATATAATTCACTGCAAATTAATGCTAACATCAGCTAATGCTGCTAACGTACATCAGTTTTTGTAGTTAAATATTGCTAAATTTTGAGACGTAATCCTTTGAATCCTTGTTAGTGCAGCTCCTTAAACACAACTGTGGCAGAGCAGTGTGTTAGGGAGAAAATGCAAGTTTTTTCATGTGAATGTCCAACTCTACTGACAAGCTAATACTGTTAAATTGCAAATAGTGTTTAACACACTGATGCAAACTATTTTGGATTTAGACAATATAAATATAGTTATGTAAAATTAACCTCAATACAGTTGTCACAAGGGGGAAAGACCTAAAGAGACAGGTATTTTCTGTACCAGACTATAAATATACTATTATAAATATTCTTTGTGCTGTCAAGTTGGAAGTTTTAACATGGGGGTGTATGGGGAGTGACGTCCACAATCCAGTGGGCATTCATTCAGTTTCATGCAGATTTTGACACTTCTGCATTAGCTTCACTTTTCAGCCTTGGGGGGTGGAGATGCCATGTTTCTTCATGCAGTTAATTCACCTTGCACCATGAGCTGACAGATTCACATCATCACCGATCACCAAACCAAGCGCATTCTCTACAGAAAACCCCATTTAAATCCCTTTCAGACACATTAATAACCAGCAGTAATTTAATATAACTAAAAACATTTGAAATGGATTAACCAATAGACAACAAGATCCTTAAAAGGATTAATGAACAGACAAGAAATGTGAAGAATGCGCAAAAAAAAAATGTTTTTTTGCAACTACTGTAATCATATTGCTATTGGATACAAACATTTCCTTCTCCAGATGCATATGCACAATGTTTCACTGAAGCATAATATTCTGGAGAAACTAACCTGTCAGCAGTTGAAAAAGAGCCGGTTGATTTTTATCATCTCTGCCCGTGCATTTTTGACATTTTCTAAAGTACTTTCACTGGAATGGTCATGTAATATTTATCTGCTCGGGGGAAACATTTGTCGCTTATAATAAAAGAAAAAATGGAAGTTTGGAGCTAGTCTGCAGGACACAAAATGATATGTTGAGTGCAATATGTCAGTTTATTTTTATTAGATTTCCTTAAGGATCTAGCATAGACATAACTCAGTGTTGACCTCCATCCCCACTCTATCTGCTTTATTGACAATGACTGCATGGACATATACATTTACAGCGAGGATCCTATTACGGGTTGAAATGATAACTAGTGTAATAGACCAAAGTATGGTGGGAATGCACAGACGGCTATAAAAGTGTACTGCGAATATGATATGTATCACACATAGCGCACACGGACTAAATCACAGCCACAGACACATATCAGTATTGACGGGTAATGGTTTTTGGCGTTTAGTGGCCGAGAAATACATTATGACCTCAGTAAACCTCCTGTTCAGGCCAAAATAACCCATACTCATACATCCATAAAAGGCTGTGGAATGGAAACCTTCTAAAAGCATATTCTTCCTAACCATTTCCGCTCCTCCATAAAACCTCTGTTACATGTAAACATCGCTCCTAATGGACAAGCACATATACACAAACACACATGGAACAAATCAAGTCATTTTGTCCGTTCACAGACTGTCCTCAAGCTCAATAATCACTTCAGTTTAGGCGAAAGAAGTACAAATGCAGGTAGGAATTACCATACTGGATTTTTATTTTTTTTTTACAGTAATTACCAAAGTTTTATTGGGCTGTTTATCATATTTGGAGGTTTTTCCAGTGTTGAATGAAAATCTCAGTAGGTGTTTGTTGTTTTTTACTTGAATTAGGAGATTGCATAGCTCTTAATGAGCTAAGCAATTTAAAGTTTTATACACCTACTTGGAATGCGGGGGAATGAAAGTTAATAAGCAGTTAACTGAAGAAAGAATGAGTTTATTATACCTTGCTTTTGCAGCAAACAGATGATGCACTGTATACAGAAAATAGTTAATTAATGTCACCTCTGAACTCTCCGTAGTGTAATCAATAAAACACGCAATCACTCCTTTGAAAAAATGGGGGAAAGAAAATAAGAATAAGGTGCTGAAAATCAATTTCTTTTTCTTGTTATGCAGAAATGAAGCTGGGTACATGTATTTGTAACAGCATAGTGTTGGAGTGCAAATGCATGTATACCTAATATCACTTTTTGTGCATCTGCATGGCATTTGCACAAGTCCGAAGTTGAAATTGGAGAATATTGTACGTGTTGCGGTGAGGTATTAAGTAAGATTTTAAGTCGGCTGCACATATTGTATGTATTTGTGTGTTGCTTTCATGTGTGCTCATACATTTTGCATGTGTTACTCTGTAAAGTGCTGACCCATGTGAATGAGGGAGGAAAGCTAGTCAGGATGTAACAGGGGCAGTGGAAGTCTTGCTTTGATCAATTTCTCATGTCTGCATAGGAAAAATATATATTCAGTCAAGCATGTTTTTTTGTTGTCAGTTAAATGATGCTCTGTAAGCCCCTTGTTTTGGATCAGTAATGCATATGTGATTGTACAGACTGAGACTGAGCTGCTTCAGATATTAACCTACTACTTTTGCTACTTTTGTGGCTGTTTCCAAATGAATTTTTCTCTATTGAACCATTTTGAAGTGATTTATCACTATTTATTATTATATTATCCTCTCTCTCTATTTTTTTTTTTTTTGCATTTTTCAGTGTAAATCATTTATTTTTCTATATTTCATTCACTGATCATGTACATGTTCATAAAAGCTCAGATTAAAGTTGAGGGTTATTATATCAGAAACCGAGAAAATGGAGGAAAAAGTGACTTTTTCAGCAAAAATGTCATTAACTGAACATAAACCAAGTGTGTCCATCTACTGTCAGTAATCAAACTCTATGGGTTTTACTGCTGAATCAACGTTGTAGAAGATGACGGTGTTTCTACGTTAATTACAGAGCCTCTGAACGTCCAAATGCGTCATATCTGATGACCATGAAAAGATGACAAACCATTTTACACTGATTATTGACATGTATTGATAGGATTAATGGATCAACAGGTATTAATCATTTTAGATCAGTAGATGCTTTTGGACTGGTGATGGTTTGGGTCTTTACGGGTTAAATATGACTACATTGTGACCACATTATGCACATTGTCCATTTTCTCCCTCAATTCTTTTTATTTTGTCTCCTGAAATGTTCTGGCCTCTCAGACACTGACTGATTGCTTCAATATTCAACACAAACACGGTGCATTTTCCAGATCAGCGCACTGCGAATTAGGTGTGGTAGACGGTATTGTCACTTCCCGAGACATTATCGCTGATCTCCCCAGTCTGGCGTCAGTCTGGCCCCGTGGACACTCAAGATGGTGTTGTTGAGTCAGCTTACTTGTTGCATCTTGATTCCCAACATGTTCTGTTTATTAGAGTGTATGAGATGCCTCGCGGCAAGAAGTGGTTGAATCACTCTGTGGACACAACACTGATACATTCTCAAAAATCGTCTTTGTAACTCTCTGTTCGCTCATAGTTCAGTAACACTCGCGGACAGTGGTAACCCCAACATACTGCCTGCCTAGACACGTCTGGAGCTGGAGCTGTTTTTCTTTTTTTACTAGGGGTCTTTGGTAAAAATTCCATTCCGCTAGCTTACAAAACCGTAAAATTTTTAAGGTTTAGGAGAACCAAGTTAATTCCCAGAGCATAAAAAGCCACTATAAAACAGGATAATTGAAAGATGTTACTTATTATTGTTAGTGTTATTGACTTTTTCGCTCCTGAATTCTCAAGTCTCATTCCCAGAACCTCTTGTCAAATTGCAAATGCCATCTAGCTGTCTGCAATGATGCATTCAACCATTGTGGCGCCGGACTACAAAATCTGCCCGCTGTAATTGCCTAAAACATTTTTTTTTTTCTCCTCTTTCTCTCAGGCATTCACTTAATGTATCTGGTATCTGATAGTGTCTCTACATTGTTTCTTTGTCTTGGCAGGGTGGATGTTTGCTTTCTCTGGGTGTGAGGGGTCTTGACTATAATTTAATTGGGTGGTGCTGTTTTGTGAGGATCTCTCCAGACTGTGGAAGAAAACGAGCCGTGAATGAGCAGAAATGCAGATTATTAACTTCCGAACATAATATTGCACTTATAACTGATGCACGACATCGAAATAAACAGCCAGTCAAAAAAAAACTAAATAATCAGCTGTCATCTGCTGCTTTTGTTGAGCTCTGCCTTTTCACGGCTTTTTGCTTCACTGCGTTACCGACTTAACATCACTTTGAGTGGTTTGAACATCTCAGTATTTTCACTATTGAATTGTTTTGCAGCCTCTTTGTCCATTGTTCCATCTTCAAGTTATTCTGATTTTTCCATTTCTCTGTTGAAGTATTTCCTTGGTGTTTTTACTCCTTTTGTCGTAGCATCTCTTCTTACCTTTTGCATAGATACACTTTGCACCTTCTAATACAGGGACTCATTTAGTTCAGGGGCCACATACAGTCCTACATAATCTCAAGTGGGCCGGACCAGTAAAATAATGACAGCAAAAAAGTACAATGACATTATGAAAATATATACATCTGCAAACTCTCCTTAAACTTTTTGCTTTAAAAATATAACATGAACAACCATGAACAATTTGAAATTTCTTAAGAAAAATAGGTGCAATTACACAAGTGCATTACAACTTACGGATCACAGCAGCTCTACAATGGCACAAAACATTTAGTAACAGACAGAATATTGCTAAAATTTAAGACATTTCAGGTTGTTCATATTTGTTTAAGTTATTCACATTTTTTTGTCAAAGGTTAATTTGTAATTTTACAGATTTTCATATATTTTCACTTTTTTTTACGCTAAAACAAAGAGGAAACATTTAGAATTGTCATTATTTATAGGTTATTATGATACTATTTTACTGGTCTGACCCACTTGAGACCAAAGTAGGGCTTTATGTGGCCCATAAACTAAAAGGACTGAATGTTAATATGTTCAGTGTAATTTTTTGCACTGGACTGGACTGGACCCGGTTTTGGTCCATGAGCCTTATGTTTGACACCGCTGTTCTAATACCTCTCTTCAATTATGTTTTTTTCTTTTTTAATTGTTTTCATTAGGTGATATTGTGTTTTGTTATGACACCGATTTTGTGTACATGTTTATTTGTCCTCAGTTCACTCAGTTTGACGTCAACATGTAAAGTTTATTTGTCTTTTGCATTTTAAACTTTGTTTCTTTGCTCTCACTTCCAAGTATAACATTAACTCTTAAAGACCTAGAACTAGTTTGCATGTTCTTTCTGTGATGGTGTGGGTTCTCACCTGCTTCTCTAGTTTCGTTCCATCATCCAGAGAAATACACTTCAGTATGTTAAGTAGTAACTAAATCGCTGTCGGTGTGAAGGTGAGAATCAGTGGTTGTTTGTTTTTGCCTTGCGATGAAATGGTGACACGTCCAGGGTAAATCCATAGGTAGGTGTGATGGGTTCCTGCACCCCCAGCAAGGACTAAGCAGCTCAGAAAATGGATGGATTAATTTATTACAACTTCCAAATGAATTTTTTAAGTGATTTATCACCATTTTTTTATATTATCTATTTTTCCATTATTTTACTGGTAATATAGATATTCAGAAAATATCATAGTAAAATCCTAGGTTATTATATCAAAACAGAGAAAACTAAAGAAAGGGTGACTTTTTCAGCAAATGAACATAAAAACATGTATCTACATCCTCTTTCATTTGTCATAATACATGGGTTTTACTGGTGAATTAATGTTAATAGAAGATGAGTGTTTCCACATTCACTATGGAGCCTCTCAACATCCAAAAAAGACTCATCTGAAAAGCTGAGAAACTACGTTTTACCTCAATTATATCGGCATATTGATAGTATCAGAGGTTCAAGGATTATGGTTGTTGGCGGCCGTTTAAGTCTGTGAGGGTTTATTTAAGAATGTAAAATCAGGTAAATGAAGTAAATGAGATGGGATACCAGCTCCTTTCTCATTTCCTTTTGGTTTGGTACATGCCGTTCTCTGTGTGAAGCATCACAGTCGGTAGCATCAACCTTTGTGGTATTAGCATGGTTTGTGTGCAGTGTGTCAAAATTATAAATTGCCGTGTCACTGTGTTTACAGAATGTCTAAGTATAGCTCCGTTTGCGCGGCTTCATATTTACTCTTCTTATATATCTTGACATGCACCAAGACAAATAAGCGCTCTCACCCCTGCAGACTGAAAACCGCCAAAGCAGCTGGCCACAGTGACGGGACAATTCATCAGACAGACATGCAAACTAGCATAAACACACACGAGAAGAGTTTGCAGACAGAGGGATTAAGACTGAGGCAAACAGAGAAATTAAAGCCAGAGGATTCTAGGATCAAATACTCTAGAAGTGTAATTATTAGTCTTTTAGAACATTAGACACAAACTGAAAAGTAGCATGGAGATGACAATGCTGTGATGTCTTCTTTATCTCTGGTGTTTGTTTGTGACATGGATTTTTTTGTTTTTTTTTTTTTCCTCAGGAGTTTAATCTTTACATGTATCATCTATTCAGCATTACACGCTTGATTACACGACTGAGGTGCTTCTACAGTAGCTACACTGAAATCCCTCACCAGTGGAGCTGCGAGCATGAGATTCACACAAGAAAGAAGAAAGGAAGGCTAATGAGGATTTTGACTGGTCTTGACCCCAATTATGTGCCTTGTTCGATTTTTAACAGACCCCGGTGAGGATCCTGATTCTGTATTTGTGCTCAATAGAATCCACTGATCTTGAAAATTTATCTGAGGTACTAATAGACCTTAATCTTCACCGTGTGCATGCCCTCTAATTGGCCGTTCTGCAGAGGGCAGCGTACGTCATAGCATAGGGGACCTGAGGTGACGTGAATCATATGAAAGCGTGGACGTTAAAATTGTGGGTTTTGTTCACGATAAATACGACTCACAATAGGGCCGCTGTAATTACTCATGAGTCATTCGGTATAACAACCACTCGACGCATCCTCAAACTTAAAAGAACTCGCTGATCGAAGGTGACTGGGAGTTGAACTGCGCTCTAACCCCTTCTGATGACCGCAGTCTATCGTGAGTAGAAAGTATGGAAATTCTCTTGTAGCTCAGAATGAGGTTGTCCCGGCTCAGTTCACACCAGGGAATAGTCGGGTCCTTGAAGGAGTTCAGAGTAGACCTTAACAGTGTGGAAAATGAGCACATAGGCTTCTCCCAGCTATTGGAAATTAAATTTTTGCACTGAATTTTCACTTTAATGCACACCACTCTCAAAATGACTAAGCATTTATCATTCAGTTGCTTCTTCAGTCACCGCTTTCTGAAGGAGCCAAATGCAACCCCACTGTATTTAATATTGACTTCTTTGTAACACTATAAAACTATACTATCAAATTAGATCCAGAGAGGCTGCTTGTAGCACTGAATATAAAGAATTTTAATAGCTTAATGGTTGTCTTACAAATCCAAACATCGGTCTTATAAATGTGTCTCCTTGCAGATTTGTAATAGATGCTGACTTATAAATCGGAGATGAAACAATTCCTGGCTCGATCGATTAGTTGATGGACTGATATTTAGAATGCATCTACGGTTAGAGATGAACTATTAAGAGTGGCATCTTCATCAGGAGAATTTTTATGTGTCACAAAATTGCAGTTACTTTAGGAAAGTGTAACAGGCCTTAACATAGATGGTATATTTAGACAGGAGAATGTTTGGCTGTTTAATCCGCAAGAAATTATTTGCAGTCCTTGACAAACAGTCCTGTAGACATGAACAGCTTGATGCTGTTTGAAAGTATAGACTTGTGTTTGCTATGCAAAGAAAGGCCAGCAGTCTACGCTGCCTCTGTTGAAGAATTCACTCTAGAAATTGCAGAAATGGCAAACTCAGTCAGCCCTTTTACTCTCAAGTTGAGTCCGAGTCCAGTCCTTTACTTCTTATAGTCTGTAGTTTACTCTCCAGTTTCAGTGTTTGTTGTACATGACTGAGGCGCTGTGCAACAATAGGGGGGATGGAGAAATAGAAACTAAATGAGACATAGTGTGTGTGAACAGACTCATGGGAAAAGAGATACAGACTGAGCGATACAGCAGGAGACAGTGTACAGCAGAACAAACGAACAAGAGAGTGAATAATAGAACAAGAGGACAAGAAAAGAGAGGAGCACTGTTGACTTTGTTTAAAAAAAATCAAATCCTACCATGCCATCTGAAAATGCAACAGATCTGTTCTTATCCCAGTTTTACTGCAGATCAAATGCTTTGTTTTTTTCTTTTTTTTCCCAGTTTGAGTCCAACAATAGAGTAATTCTCCCTTCATCTCTTACCGAGATTTACATCACCTGAAAGATCTTCACTGACAAAGACACAGCGGCTGTCGACACTTTTAGCCAGATTGATTTATTAGCGGTCGCTGTGAGTTTTTGTGCGGTGTTTGTTTTTGTTGTGTTTGATGGATCTTTCAGAGTAAAATCTACCGTCCCACTTTAAAACCATTTGTCATAAATTATGTTTAATGTTATGCTCGGAGTTTTACGTAAAACTTTCTCTTCTAGACTAAAGGATTGAATCTTTGAGCTTCATCTGTTCGTTCTCAGAAAGTCTGTGTTTTTGTTTGGGGCTTTCACTTAAAGAATTTCTGATTAGAAAAGATAAAGTGGGAGTTGTTAAGTTGTGTTCTTACTTTGCGTCTGCTTGGACATTAGTTTGGGCGTTCCCTTTGTGTTGGGCCTGAGTGATCTCTTTAGTTTACAGCTTTAAGAAAAACATGAAATAAACCAAGCTAAGACATTTTCTTTTGTATTAGCTCGCTGATTGGTGACGAGTATTGATTTATTATGTACTTGAGAGTGGGTGATTACCCCTCTGTTACCTTACTATCTCCTCTTTTTTTCTCTCTTCATCCCTCTCTCCTAACAGACCGACTCAAGAAATAATTCTCAGTAAATTACTGCCTCTGTTTTTTTTTTTTTTCTTCTTTTCTTTTTGTCTAGTGGTTTGCGGTTTCCGCAATTATATCTGAGACAAAAATCAAAAATCTTCCAAACCACTTTACAATTAGACTAGAGAGGAGCAGCTTAAAACCGAAGATCTGTGATTTTTGCTTTGAAGACCAAGCATGTAATGAAAAATGAAGGCAGAGAAGCTGAAAGTTGTTTAGAGAGTCCTGAAGTTGTAATGTTTTTTTCTTTTGAGGAAGAAAGTCGTTAATTACATATTTTATGGCTGATTACCTGAATATTTAATTTGCATGGGAATTGTCTGACTGGCCTGTTTTTTCTCTGGTGAGGTACAAGCTTCATTTCTTGGTGTTCAGAGTCACCAAAGTGCATTTGAGGTTAGTGGATCTGGGTGAAACTGGTCCTTAAAAACAGGACAGAAGGGCTAAAAATTCAAACAAGATGTAGACTAATGTTATGAAGCAAATTTAGAAGCACTTGGGGTCTGTTTTTAAAAATAAGTATTTACTGAGATTAAAAAGAAAACTACTTTTCAGATCAAACACATTTTTACAAAAAAAATCTGCATGTAACATGGTCAAAAGGACACGAAAATTGCACGCTACTATTTTTTTGAATATCTTTTTATTCTCTCACAGGTACATTGTAGGAATCAAGCTAATTATGCAAGGCAGAGTGTTTCGCAAAAAATGACCGCTGTTGCAAAATCACACATGATTTATACATGTTTAAATGGGCAGGTTCCGCATGTAACGTGAGTGGACACGATGGATTACACATGAAACCTTGAATGAGCTTGCTGATTCATGAAAAATCCACATGTCTGGATTAGAAAAACCACTAGGATCGTCAAATTTAACTCAGTATCTTTATTTATAGTGGTAGATAAGACTATTTCAAGCCATGTTTTCCAGATCAAATGCACCCACACCTAGGTAGCTTTTCATGTCCATATTTTGGTCCTATTTTTGGACCTAATATTTGATTAAAAATTCATTAATTTTGGGATGGCTCAGAGCAAGAGTATAATTTTTTTTTGCATTTATCTGAGGTCATTATTAGGTACATCCTGGGGGGAAATATATCTAAATTTCTCATTTATTATTGGGTCTAAAAGTGCAAGGTACCAAAATAAACCCAGTTTCATTGAACCACCCATCTCTAAGGATTCAGTAACCTGGCAAAAAAAAAATACACGTGTAACAAAGTCAGACAAGGAAATAATGCAATGATTTCTGACCACATAATATAGAGCATTAAACAGTTCAGAATGTCAGGATTGAAAATGACTCCATGGTACAGATATTTAGAGGTTTACACACAGGGGCATGATGAAAAGTGACCCGATGGTTAGACATAAATGGAGAAAACAAGCATTCAAACTCAACATAGGAGCAGCTATAGCAGAAGCAGCACCATATTTGATATTTCACAACAAACTTACACATACCAAGGGATGCAAGTTTGCAAAAGTTGCAACACTTCTGCAGGAAAATGTGCAAATATATTCACGCCGGATCAGATCATTCTAGAGAAATGGGGGGAGTTCGACATCACCTGGGGTCTAATCTGTAGCTTCTGTGTCTCCGTCCATCTGATCCAATAAAGTGGGATTCATGACAGAAATTCCCCACTGTCCTGACCGTTTTTCTGCCTACGTCGCTTTTCTCTTTCATAGTAAGGGAAAATGCGGCTAGAAATCAACAGGTCCAGTTCCATCATTGTTGTTATCACATGACATGTGGTGCATAAAAAGACTGGTCGACACCTTTATTCGCAAACCTTGTGAAAAATTAAAACATTGCTTCTTCACGGTGACACATTCGCACTCTGCGTGAAAGTGTGAATTTATCCTGGTTAGTTTAGTCAGAAAAAGCTAAATTAATTCCACTCCATAAGAAAATAATTAAAGTCAACCAAGTGCCGCTAACTCCTGAAAAACACAGTATATTCTGGAGTAATTGGGTACAAAAATATATCCATTCACTAGTCAGACATCAGTAAAGTCAGGATCAAATCATAACCTTTTGCTCTTTTTGTGAACTAAGGCATTTTATTCTTATGCAGAAGAAGAAGAATAACACCATAAAACTGTCTGATTGAACAGAGTATATCAGACGTGGAAGACCAAGGTGAGCGCCAGGTTTTATTCCTAGTGTGTCTGAGTAGTGGTTGTCATTAACAGAGTACAGCGCTAGTCTGTCCTGCCGTCCTGTCAGATACTGTATAAAAAAACAGGACACGATGGCGAGATATGTGTATGAATCTGCTTTAAAACAAATCCTGGGAGTGACAGGGAAAACACGCCGGCAGACAGATAATCACACATAATCACACACTCAAACAAGAGCCTCTGTGAATTCAGAAGACACGGAAAGATGGATGGAGAGGCAGAATGTTGAAATTATGAAAGGTGGGAAAAAAAAAAGTATCTACTGACAGTGAAAGCTCTCCTTGGAGCAAATGCAGTTTTCTGTTTACTGCTCCATAAACATCACTCGTCAGATGAGACTTGAGGTGGAAAATGCAGTAGTTTATAGTTGGTGGTCCTCAGATTTTATGCAGTATTGCTCCTGACAGACAGACTATATGTAGATATAAAAAAAAACACAAGTGAAAATAACGCTAAGACGCTTTTCTGTACATGTAATAATGTATATTTATCTGCCACATGTAATAAAATGGCTTTTAATGTATAATTACTTGTATTGGTTTTAATTACATTTGAATTGTAATTCTTTATTTATATAAATATTTATATAAATACCGAATTTCGTATTTTTCTCTTTATATTTTCAGTTTTCACTTGTTTGTGTTTTTTTTTTTTTTTTCTCAGTCTTTTTCTCTGCACTTGTTTGTATGTTGCTGCTGTTAACTGTGAAAATTCCCTACAGTGGGATAAGCACAATCTTCATCTTATCTTTACCTTTACCCTTACCCTTACCCTTACCTTACCTTACCTTTATTTCCCCACCCTGAAGGGGAGGCAAGGGGTATTGTTTTTGGTTCAGTTTGTTTGTTTGTTTTTAATACTCTAGCAGCAAAACTATTGGTTGAATTCATACCTAATTGGGTTTATAGATTACCAGTGACCCAGAATAGATCTGATTACATTTTGGGAACAGTAGACCAAAGTTCAAATTTTTAATACATTTTTTAAATCTTTTTTTTTTCCCCATTCACTTATAATGGACAGAATTTCAAATGTCTATAGCAGTAAAACTATTGGTTGAATTCATACCAAATATGGTTCATAGATTGCCAGTGACCCACAATAGATGCGGTTACATTTTGGGAGAAGTAGGTCAAACTTCTAATTTTGTATACATTTTTTAAATCTTTTTTTTTTTTCTCCCATTTACTTATAATGGGTGAAATTTCAAATGTCTATAAAAATGTACACTTTGTTTCAGTTTACTTCAGACTTGCCATGTATATAGAGGCAGTTGATATGCAGACATCAGCACACACATAGACATGATGACATCAGCTGGATCGATGCCAAAATACGCTACAATACGTGCGAGGGGCGGGGTTTGTTGTGCCTGGCACCACTGTAATTCTTGTACATGTTTTATTTGTTTTTAAGTCTGTGTACAGCACTTTAGCCAACTGTATTGTTTTTAAAGTGCTTTATAAATAGACTCGACTTGATAATAATGATGAATTAATCCCTCAGTCAAAAAAAAAAAAGAGGCTTATGGCTTGTTTATTTGTTGACAGATGACCAATAATTGCAGTTTACTCAGTTTTATTCACACATGTTTGACTTGACCTTAGTCACAAACTGAATATGTGTATTTACAGGCCGGTGCAGTTATATAGATGTTTGTTTATTTCTCATCCTTCTATTCATGTCTGCTGCAAATTGATTGTTTGTGGTAGATGGAAAAGCTGGACCTGTTGGTAGCAGATATAAACTGTGAAATGGAGCCGGATGGTGCAGGGCCTCCAGTGAAATACATTTAAGAAAATAGAAGCAGACAGGTAGGATCATACAACAAATTAGAACAACTCTGTGCCTTGTAAATTACCATACACTGACTGACAATATCAACAAAACATTTGGCAGGTTTGGAGGCAGGTATGGGAAAGGAAAAGGAAGTGGTGGATGTGTTCTTAGTTGGTAGATAGTAGTGCATGTTTGTGGGAGAGATCCAAATAAAGCGCATTGATCTTAGGCTTTGGAGACAAGAAGAAAGAAGTTTTAACATCTGTTTGTGCTCTTTGTAGCTGTTCTTTAAACGTTCACCAAGGCTTTCTCTGTCAGCATTTAACAACATATTTACATATACAGAACGCACTAATAATGTGACAGCTTGACATCTGCCTCGCTCCTTCACCTTTCTACAGCCCACACTGGCTTGTTTATCATTCTTGTACAGGAGATCACTGCACGCACTTCTTTATTTCTTTATTTCTTTATTTATTTATTTGGCGGCTTAAAGCAGGGTTCTACAGAAAGATTTGTTCTCTTTTTATGATAAACTTTAACTGTGAAAGACCGAAGCGGCTGCTGGCAACCAAAAGCATCTACTGATCTAAAGTTTTTCATAGCTATTCAACCACTAAATCTAAATACATGGAAATAATTCAGGTCAAATGTAATGTTTCTGCTTTTCAGCGTCATCAGATATGACCCATTTGGACGTCTATAGACTCACCATCACCCTCTGCAAGAACAAACCCGTATACATGCACACTATAAATCTGATCGTTATACGATTTCTGAAGTTATGAGATTATTCAAGTGATCATGTAAACGGAATAATGTGATATCAGATTATGAGAAAACAGATTAACAAACCTAGACTCCTCCCCAGTACTCCAATATTATGAGCGGAAGACAACAACAGGAAGATTGAGTCTATGGTTGCTATGTGTGCACATATTCATAGTTAAAGAAATCTGTGTTTTTCAATCATTGCATTTCAGTGCATGTAAAAGTCTCATTGATTCACTATTAAAACCCATGTAGTTTGAAAAACACTCATTTTTAATGTTCAGCTGATGATGAATTTGGCTGAAAAAGTCAATTTCTCATCAGTTTTCTCTGTTTAGATATAATCACCTTACATTTTCTGAACATCTACATGATCAGTAAAGTAAATATTGTAGGAAAATGCCTGCATAGGGATTACATATGCAAATTAACATTTTAGCTATAATATGGCATATTTCTGTCTACAGGTTTTAACTAATGTGCACTGTCCTGATTAATAAGTAAACTAAATAAATAAAATTAAATACTTGATTGTCACAGAAAAAAATTCAAAAAGAAGAATAAATGGTGAAAAATCAAGTAGGAAAGGTTACATGTTGAGAAAAATTCATTTGGAAGTGAACACAAACATAGTGCAACGTCTTAAAGGGTTAAACTCTTATTATCACTACATGTATTATTATAATCAAAATTAAATATATTTATCACTGTCAGTAATAATCAGACAAATTACAGATGATTTTTCTTGCATTCATACAAAAATAAATGAATGTGTAATAGGATCATTGCTTTTTAAAAAAAAATCTATATTAACATTTTTATTGAAAAAGCTGATCCAGTCTACAATACAATGTAAAGATCTACAAAACTATTGTTTTTTCTATTTTTTAGCTCTTTCAGAATGTCAATCAAAGACAGAAGGGGAAAAAAAAAGAAAACCAACTTAAATGGGAGCAGGTTAGCCACTCATTTCCTAAATTTCTAGACAGGTAAAAAATATAACTGTACTGAGTCAAATAACTGTTTACAAAAAATCAGATCTCACAGGCTTGACATATTCCAACCATTTTGACCATATTCTGTAAAATGTGTAATTCTGTAATCTGAATGAAATGAATCTGAATGTGGTTCAGGTTTAAGCCATCTCCTCGTATTGGCTTTTTTTTTTTTCTTGCAGCCAATAAAATATAGAGTAGTTTCTCGTCCTTATGGTCATGTCATCTAATGCAATATCACCAAGATAGTTTCAGATGATGAAAGAAAAACAAATGAAAACACATTCTGAATATGTTTGTGGATCTCAGACCAGTATTCACAAAAGGATCATTGCTTTATTAATTACAGTTGGTCTTATCTGTTCGTCGTAGCCAAAGCTGTAACTAACCCAGCAGATAAACTGCAGAGATAAGCACTGTCGTGGGCATGCTGGTGCCTGCTCAAACTTAATGATAGCTGCCTTGTTGATTGCTCTCAAGCCAATTATGGTGCTAGGTAATTGGGGTTGATTGCTTTGAGGCCAATTATGTCCGTTGGCACACCCGATGCCTGTGTTTTCTGTGGTTGTGCATGAGGTGCCAGTATCCTGTGTGGTCTTAAACGATAATATCAAGCTCCTGTTCCATAAAGACATTTACTTCCAAATTGGGTAGTTTTACTGTGACCTTTTTTTTTTTTTTTTCTCCTTTTGAATAAAAAGTTGTCTTGTGTTTTTGTGTGCAGACTTTCAGTACACATGAAACCCATTGAAGGCCCAATTACTGTGTTTGCAGCTTACACAGTAGATGTATAAATGTGCTCATTATCCTGTGTGGTCATACAGTAGGTGTCATTACCCTCCATTCTAGCTGAGCGGAGCCATGACAGTGGGTTACAGACTCAGGGCTGGGTGGCTGAACACTGAGACTCTATTCACAGCTTGCATCGAAATGAGTTGTAACTGAACAGACTATGTTTGAACTTCAAACTGGCTGAATTTCTCTCAGATTCAGGCCTGTGCCTCACATAGCAGGCCAAAACCGGGTTTGAAACCAGTGTATGTTTATTTTACAAAAACACCATTTTTTTTTCTTTAATAAACAAAAACTCTCTTTAGCAAAGCCAGGACTGTTTGTGAAACCTGATGAAAGAATTTTTTTTTTTTTTTTTTGTGTGTTGTTGTTTTTGCTTCTGTTAAGACAGCCTTCTGTACCGGCTGCTTCACTGGTTGTGTAGTAGTAAATGTTTTTTGTCTGATTGTCCAACAGCTGCTAAGTTGGCCTAAAAGACCTCATAGATGCATTTAAGGGGATATAATAGTTGTTTTATATGGTTTTAAATCAAAGGAACTGTAGCTTATCTTTAATATCAGCTCCTTTAAATCACACCTACCTGGTTGCACAGACTTGATGGCAATCTTGACAATAAACTTTCACAGGCAACAATTACACATCGTGTCAGTTTTTGCACCTATACTTAGAATAATATTACTTACTTAATGTATCTGATAATAAAAAAGGTGTGATGTGCAATTACTGTACATAAATAATGGTGTTAGAGAATGTGAAAGAGAGGAATGCAGTTTGCGTCATTACTTTAGTGGTAACTCAATAAACTTGGTAAATAACATATATTCTTCTAAAGGAGCCAACTCTTTTTATTATGTGAAAATGACAAACTAGAGAATGTATTCCAGATATTGTTAACTGAAAAAAATTAAAAGTGTGTTATAGAGTTGCTGGCTAAATAACACTTGGTTAAGTTTTTTTTTTTTTTCAAGAGGAAAATTCTCAGATGAACGTTACATCACTAGAAGTTGTTTGAGGGAGCTTGAAAGACTTTGGAGTATAGTGGAGGGCTTGATGTGCTCCCAAACAGGACGACTAATTGGCATCACCGTTAGCATTCATTAACAGGTAATTCAGAGAGGAAGAAACGCAAACTGGTTTGTTTTTGCAGGGAGTTAGCATTTACACAGAAACTCTATCCGTGTGTTAATGTATATTTTGTACGTAATCTGGCAAGCTAAGGATCCGTTTTATAGATGTGTGCTCGAGGGCTTGGGAAAAAGGTAGAATGAGATTGTTTAGAGGTTACAAAGTGAGGAAAGGAAGAGACTTGGGGAGAGATAGAACTGAAAGAGATGCCTGAGAGTGAGGAGCAGCAGGGATGAGAAGGAGCGATACAAATAGCACTGTGAAAGGACTCGGAGATGTTTCCCAGCGGGCGACGGCTGATGTAATATTTAGAGGTACAGGGGCACTGGTGTCACCTCTACTTGCTTTTAGACCTCTCTGAATAGCAGTCAAACACTGCCAACTCCCACAGTGCGAAGCGACTGTGCACAAGTCAAACGGCATTAGACAAAAGCAGCGCACAGGTTAGAGACAGTTTGGTGAAATTTGCATCCATGTAGTGCACACTTGTTTGGCATCTCAGCTTTTTCCAGCTACGTCAGCCGTACATTTAACTCGACAAACAGAATGACACTAGATAAACATGCATATCTCCCCTGAGAACAGACAGTTATAATTAAAAACAAGTCATACCAGAGCCTGTAAATGCTTGCAAAGTTAAGTCCATTATGCACATGCAGAGGCCTGTCCATTTAACACCACTGTATATATGTAAGTCATGCTAAAGCTGGGAAGCGTCGCCTGGTGCTTCCGCTTCCAGTGGATTACACAGAAAACCCATTTAAAATATAGCACTAGTGATGTTATAGATTTAACGCTTTGCTTTTTTAGCTTTTCCTTCATTTTTAACCCATAAAGACTCAAATATCCACCAGTGACCAAAGTCATTTACTCATCTGAACTGTTAGTTGATCCATTAATCCTATCAATCCATGTAAATAATTGGTGTAAAATGCAGTTTGTCATCTTTTCATGGTCATCAGATATGACCCATTTGGACGTTCAGAGGCTCTGTAGTTACCGTGGAAACACCGTCGTCTTCTGCAACATTGATTCACCAGTAAAACCCATGGAGTTGGATGGACACACTTTAGTTAATGATAGATTTTACTAAAAAAGCTACTTTTTTTTGCCAAGTTTTCTCTGTTTTTGTTATGATAATCCTCAAATCTCAAATCTCAGCATGATGATTAAAGTACATGAGTAAAATACATATAGGAAGACTTCAGTTTTCTCTGTTTCTGATATAATAACCTTCAACTTTAATCTGAGCTACATGATCAGTAAAGTAAATATAGGAAAATACCCAATTTTTCAGTTAGAAACACAAATTACAGAGGATAATTTTATATTAAATAGTGACAAATCACTTAGAGTGATATTTTGCTTTTTTTTTTTTTTTTTAAATTGAATTATGCATTTTAAGCCATTTCCCTGTGCTCTACATAAACTGTAAATGCTCTGCTTGGGTCTGAATTCTTCATTAATTCAACTCCACAGGTCCAACTTCAACCCTATTTCTGAGTCATTTTGAGCGCTGGCCCTTTAAATGCAAATGAAAACGCCTCGCCCCCTCCAGGTTGCTGACCATGCTGCTCTGTCCTGTTCAGCTGCTGGTGTTTATTAATACAACCAACAACTGAACATTTTGGGTAATCAGCTCGAAGTTTGGACATGTTTTCATTTCTTACTACAACCACTGCCGCTGACAAACAATTATGTCATACTGGGAGAAATGTTCACTGGAAATCTTGACCTTATATGTGGAAATGTCCTGATGTAACTAGTTATAGACGTAACAAATTAAGAAGGAATTGAAACTGGTTGTAGAGAGCCACTCGAATTTTGCCAAAATGAATATAAAGACAGCTTTGCAGCACCTGGAGGGTTCAAATTCAAACTTTTTTAACTGTTAGGGTCCAAATACACAAATAAATGAACCAAAGACTAATACAAGTGGGTTTAACCAAATATGACCCTTTTAATGCATTCACCTCTATAGGGATTTCTTTGTTAATGAGAGAAAGAAAGCATAACTTCACAAGAACATGCAGATTTCTCATGCAGAATAAGAAACAAATTGAGATGGTTAAAAAAAAAAAATAAGGAAGAAATGACGTGTTGGAGTAAATGTTTCTTTCCACTGCTGCTGTGGTTTGTAAGTGCGTTTATGAGGCAACACAGGTGAAGCCGATGTGACGTCAGGCGAAGGCAGCACTTACGAAATGCAAACATTTCTGTCTGTCTGTACAGTTCACTGCCAGTAAAACTGTGAATTCCAGGTGAAGTGGTGTTCAGTGTGTGATTTGACCTGAGTTCAATTTGTGCAATAGAGCTGTTTAAATTATTGATACACACACACACACACATACACAAACGCACTGCGATTACATGAACTTTCGAGCCCCTGGCCCTTGGGACATTGCAGCGCCTTGCTCTGTCTAGAAAGTTGTGTGTCTCTTTGTGCATGTGTGTGTCCTGAGCAAAGCGTGACAACAGGCCCTTTCATAAAGGTCTTGGCCCTTCATCTACCTTGGGGCTTAGCCTGCATGCTGGCTGCCCCTGGAAAGACCTACATCTGTCTCTCCCTTTTTTCCTCCCTTCTCCTCTCAGGGTGACTGTCTTTGTACTTCCTCTTTTGTTTCTTTACCTCTAGTTTTGCTCCATTTCCTGTCAACATAATTCTAAAGACATAATTGGAACTGTCTGACTCTGTTGTATTTTTTAGTTACGTAGATACTTTTTCCCCAGGCGGCCTTACTTTTCCCGTTTTTTTCATCCGTCGTTTTCTCTGCTTCCCTTGACACTGTGATCCCTTTCACCTTTTCTCACCTCCTGTCATCCACTTGCTTGCAAGATCATATTTTACGCTTTTACCCTTGTGAACATTCTCACGCCCGCACTCTGCCTCGTCGATGCACACTCGATGGCGCCTGTGGAAATGTTCAGTAATATTTGCATCACATGTTAAATAAGTCACCAAGCTGTCCTGCCTTGTAAGAAAACACATAAAATGGTATAAAATAGCAAAAAAACACCAATTATAATTTCCCTCAGGCCAAGGTTACATATTTAAATGGACTTTTGGAAAATTCCTCCAGCATCCAAAACACAAAAGTACTCATTTTAACCCTTTTTCGGGCTAGTGACTATTTTTGGTAATTTCTGCACACATTACAATACAGTGACAGCAACAGTTCCAGTGAGGACAGTGAGTCAACAATCTGAGGTCCAATGTGGTCTACAGGGTCTGTAAGATCCACCTCTGCATGAACAGTGAGTGGACCTGCTTTGTCAGGTACCGTGAAGTAATGGTACTAATGTAAGGAATGATGTTCAAAGGGAGAATGTGGATGTGGACAGGGGTCTGGAGCAGCACTAATGTTGAAATGTTATAAAAGTGATGTTTTAATGTTCTAAAATACATGTTCCTTTCACATGACGTGTGTTTTGTTCTGTATTTTTACCCCGCCCCCTGAAGGGGAGGCAAGGGGTATTGTTTTTGATTTGGTTTGTTTGTTTGTTTATCTGTTTGTTTTTTAACACTCTAGCAGCAAAACTATTAGTTCAATTCATACCAGATTGGGTTTATAGATTGCCAGTGACCCAGAATAGATGTCATTGTATTTTGGGAACAGTAAGTTAACATTTTTTATGAATTTTTAAAATCTTTTTTCCTCTTCCATTTATTTATAACGGAGGAAGTTTCACATGTCTACAAAAACATCAATTTTGTTTCAATTTACTTCAAACTTGGCACATATATAGGGGACATTTATATGCTGACATCAGCACATGCATAGACATGATGACATCAGCTGGATCCATGCCAAAATAAGCTACAATACGTGCGATGGGCGGGGTTTGTTGTGCCCTCCGCCACTTGTTTATATTTACTTCTTGGATTTTTTTTTTTTTTTCAAGTGTTGGTAAGGAACCAAATATGGTAACTTCATTTACCTTAATTTTTTACATAACAATACATTATTTTTTTTATTTTACAAAAGTAATAAAGTCTTCAATAACATACTAAGGTTAAAATTTTGAATTTCAGCGTATTTCTGTGAGTGCATTATAAAGCATTAATGTCAGATTATGTCCAATATACACATTTCAGAGGCAACAGCTTAGGAAAGTTTGGCTTGTTTTTGTGAGAAATGACTAAAACCATAAACTTTAATACACTTAGCATAAACTGAAAACATGCACTGAAGGTGAACACACAGACATATAGTAGGCGTTGTGTAACATGTGGTCCTAATGCTGCCCCACTGCTCAGAACACCGTACCAACCTTCAGCCCTCTGTTATTCATAGATGAATATAGAGCATGTAATGAACAGATAAACATGTTGTAGCAAATACCTATAGACTTGATGGAGTGGGGATGCAGTGCCATAATGCTCCTGTGTTGTGCACTCAGAGAGGTTCAATAAATGTCACCGTGAGTCACCACCACCACAACAACAACACAACAAGGGAACATGACGTGACAATTGTGGGATGGAAATGCACTTTGCCAGTCAGATGCTCAAACTGTGTACATTATTTAGCGTCTCCTCTTAATCTTCTCTTCTCGTTCTTCCCATCACTCAACCTTTATTCAGTCATCGCTCTCCTTCTCTCTCTCTCTGTTGCTATTTTGCTCTGCTGCTCAGTCTCCTTGTCTATCTCTTAGTCACCTTGAGATTCTGAGCGTCCATTAAGGCTTTCAACTTTTCTGAAGCACCGTGCTTTCAAAGCTGTATTTTTTATTTTATTTTTTTTTTTTGTACATTATTTCACCCACGACTGACTACTCTCATCTTGACATAAAACATCACCAAACACATACACCCTGAATTTACTTTAAAAGTGATTTTAACAGTTTGTCTGCTTCTACTTGCTGTGCTTGAATATGTTGAATTTAAAGTGTTTGTGTTGTGCTTTAACAATTTTTTTTCTCCTTTCATATTAACCCATAAAGACCCAAATATACACCAGTGACCAAAAGCATCAACTGATCTAAAATGTTGAATAACCTTAGAGCGACTAATTCTATCAATACATGTAAATAATTGCTGTAAAATGCAGTTCTTCATCTTTTCATGGTCATCAGTTATGACTTATTTAGACATTCAGAGTCTCTGTACTGAACGTCTAAACACCATGATCTTCAATAACATTGATTCACCAGTAAAACCCATGGAGTTGGATCAATGACAGTAGATGGACACACTTTAATTAATGGTAGATTTAACTGAAAAAGTCACTTTTTTTCCTAGTTTTCTCTGTTTTTGTTATGATAATCCTCAAATCTAATGGCAGCATAATGATTAAAGGACATGATGAGTACAATAAATATAGGAAGATACCTGGTTTTTACTGAAAAAAGCAAAATAGAGAGGATAATATTATAGTGAATGGTGATAAATCACTAAAGAATGGTTAAATAGAGAGAAAAATTAATTTGGGAACTGACCCAAAAGTAGTGCTGTTTCTTTATGGGTTAAAACATAATGTACCTGATGCCTTTTGACTCTTGGACTGGCTTGCATTTTCAGGGAAAATGAGCTGATGGACTGCTATGTGTCCTCACAAAACAGGTCCACAACAATGGGAAGTCAAAAGTATTACAAAAGTAACCCTGATATATAAGTGTATAAGGA
>JAPQRP010000030.1:28175353-28196480 GCA_037367295.1 Apogon hyalosoma
GTCTTATTTTAAGTGTGATGAGATATTTTGACTAGAAATGAGAAAAATACACTTGGTAAGATTTAGATTTTTCCAGTGTACAAATAACTTTGTACCTACCTGGGTCTTTTTCTTTTTAGGTGTTCTTGGATAGCCAGTCACTCTTGCATACATATAATAGTCAGTGTATAATGTTAATGTTATGTACTACAGATACCAAACATATTGTACCTGCATTTGGATGTCTGAAGAAATATTGTAGTGTGAAGAAAAGTCCATTTTGTATTTAATCCCAATTGTATTAAGGCTTTAATTAGTGTAAAACTATACTATCTCTGTGTTCAGTTATGGTATCAGTATGTAATGAAATCGAGACGAGTGAGCAATGCAATGTAATTAAGGGATTAAATGAGATTTTTCGAGTTTCCTGTGGTCATGACAAACAAATCTGTTTCAAGTGGTTATTAGATAATTTGTGGTTATTGTTTTAACTGTGGTGTGGTTCATCAATTGTGTTGACTGCTAATAATGAGCAAAAAAAAAAAAAACCTTGCAAAATCACAAGGAGAGCCTGCTGTTTTCATGCCGTAGAGGTAATTTATTCATTATTTCACCCAGCCACTGATTCATTCATTTATTCAGTCACTCCTTAGTACAATCAGCCAGTCAGGAAAGCATGCTCTAAATTGTCTGCTGTGTAGTGAATACCTTACAGACAATCAATAAGACTTTAATTCATCGCTCAAAGATAATTTCATGCTCTCAGAAGTCCATTGGTTATATTAATACATCTATTAAAGCACTGGGCTATGAACTTAATATTACTCAGGCTCAGAGGGAGTGGGAAAGAGACAGAGAGAAGAGGAGGAGGAGGGGGGGAGTGAAGAGGATGGCATGACCAGGGCTATCTCTGCGTGTTAAATGGGAGTTTAAACTGTTAATCATCTTGGTTAGGTTCCCTCTCAGATGAGGTCCAGCACTCTAATGGCTAATAAGACTCTAAAACATACTCTGCACTGCCAGAGGAAACAGACAGTTCAAGCAGCTGCCGACATCCTGCAGATTGGTCGCTCTTTTGAAGATTTTTTTTTTCCCCTTTTGTGATGAACTGCTTTAAAATTGCGTCTTTGTTGAACACCTGCTGTTATTAGTCAATGACTTGGTGTGTTTTCAATTCAGATGCATGGAAACGTGCCACTTCAGCAGAAAAGGGAAATTGTTTTTTTTTTTTTTTTTTTTTTTTTTCCCATGCTGAGCTACATCTATTTATTTCAAAGACCAGACAATCATGCAAAAAAAAAAAAACATGGTAGATTCTAAGAGGCCGTCATGTGTCTTTTCTGTTCTGCGTCAGGATGACTTCATGTCTGATTGCGATTCTGTTCTGATGAAAATTGTGATGTAGAGGCAAACTGAAAAGAAATAAAAGTCAAAAATGAAAATGGCACACAAAAGCAGGAAGCAGACGGCATTATCATAAAGAACTTGATGAAAAGAGTTGTGGGAGGAACAGATGTGAACAATAATGAACGATGAAAGTTCTGATGATTGATGAGTCATCTCCCACAGCCGATAATGACAGCTATCACTCTTTTTATAGTTGATGCCTTCAGGCTTATTTTTTAAGTTTTTTTTTTTTTTTTTTGTCCCATCTGTACTCTGTGCTTGCTTTTTTTTTTTCTTTCTTTTTTTTTTGCCTGTTCCCAGTATTTAAATGCAGTCAGTTTATAAAAATGTGAGTGGCAGACGGCTGTTTGTGAAGCGTTCGTACAATAAGAGTGAGTGACTGACGAGTGATCTCTGCACGCTGCTTTTTTCATCATCACTTCTTTTCACTGTGGCGCGTTGCGTTGATGGTTAAGGTAAGAGTCAGTCTGCTCAAAATGAATGTAAGTAAATGGAAAATCCCTTAAATGTGAGCGTGAAAGACCGTTTTTGGTGCATGCGGCGTATGCGTGAGTGATTTGTGATGTAAATGCTTTCTGCACATTATATTTTACATGGATGTTTTTGAATGTGGTTCAAGTGTGTGTGTGTGAACAGCGTTGAAAGGTTGTGTGGTCTACTGTCAAAGGTCTATGACTAATGTAGTGTGAGGGTCAACCGACTTACAGTGATAATGAAAGAAACAGGCCACCGTGTGTGTGTGTGTGAGTCCCGACCTGAGCAGGGTTACAGCAGCAGGAGGTCTTCCTCACAATTACGAAGACACACACCTGGCTTCCATTACACACTAGTTTACACGTGATCTCTCAGAAACACTCCAACAGTCGCTCTGTCTCTGCAGCTCCTGCTCTGTATCGTACAGTCGGAGCCATCGAACTCCTTAATGGAGGCACTTTCTCGTCTGCTTTAAGGCCCACGTATATAATGTACACACACACGAACACACAGACCAGGACCTAAACAGAGCCACAACAACAAACGGCATCCGCATCCGCACACTACTATAGATTTAAGATGGGCCCTTTACAAAATTACAGAGCACTTTAACCCTTTATTGAGTGACAAAAGGCCATTTAGCTTTTCTAGTGACATTAAGGAGCATCACATATGCACATTACAGGAAGTGTGTCTTAGCGCCAACTGCAGTGATGAACGTTTTCCTTTTAGCTTATTGGTTTAATGTTGGAGGAAAGATTCACAGATGTGCCCAGGCTAAATGTAATGACACACTAATGATAGAAACATCAAATATATAACATGGAGTGTAGTTTAATTCCTTTTTACTGTATTACATGCACAACAATCATTTGAAAACACTCGCTTTGTAACTGTAATTACATTTCTCTTGCATGTAAGTGGAAATTGAATGTTTTAACATTCTTTTCCTTTTTCTATAGGACCAATAATGATATGCATGAATAAAATAATGAAGAAGAAAATGCTTAATTATTCCCTCCAATTGGGGAAATTCCATTTTTTTTTATCTTATATACACACACACACACACACACACACACACACACACACACAGACCAAATACACACATATGCACAAACAGGACTAGTATATATGCATTTAATATGTAGAGGCGTCAGAGCGAATGGACTGCCACATGGTAAGATGCCCCAAGCAGTTGGGAGTTCGGTGCTTTGCTCAAGGGCACCTTAGCAGTGCTGTAGTGGTGAACTGGCACCTCTCTAGCTACCAGTCCACATGCACTAACCTGATTGGACTTGAGCTAGCAACCATCTGGTTCCCAAGCCAAGCCCCCACCAATGCCACTGCCGCTCCAATAATAATAATTCAAGTAAATGAATGTTTGGATACAGATCAGAATATTTTAGCCTCAGCCTATTTGTCAGAATACAGCGTTGCTATTGTAGGTTTTCAACGTGCCTGAGGCCAAAATATGTGTCATGTCAACACTTCTGGATACGTACTTATAAGCGTAAGAGTGAGATAACTGCTTATGCTTTTTTTATGTTTAGAGGCTACAACAACCACCGTGTTTCTCGGAGGCAAGGGCATTATTGCACTTTATTATGAAACTTTTCTTGGTTATGTGTATGCACCGGCGGCACATGGTTTAGGGGAAAATGCCAGAGCTTGGTTTAATACAGAAAAAAGCCTGCAAAGATTTGATAAACAAGGTCCACAATGTGTTTATTATATTTCACCAAACCATGTCATTTTCACCATGACCAAAGCCTTTTAGCCTAAGAAACTTAGAGCAGAGAGGATGGAAATTCCACTCTTGGATATCAGAAAGAAAAAGGGGAAAAAAAGTATTGGATCCTTTAATGACAGATGATACTGTATTCGTGTTGTGACGGAAAGAACCAACCATCACCATACAAACCCCGCTTCATTCTGCAACTGCACATGGCGGCTTATACCCATTTTTCTCAAATATGTTTGGAATATTCCTATTTTGCTGGGTAGAAGATATTGTAATAGTAGCATACCAACAGTCCTTTGGGGGAATCAGTGTAGGGATGGGTTAGCTCTGGTAAACAAGTAGCTTGAAAAGGTTCAATCGAGCAAAATGTGACCAAAAAGCAGGGCTCAAATGAGGTACAGATTCCTAAGATGAGATATCGCTCATCATTTTTCGTGGGTAACACCTGAGCTACAGACCGCCTTTACCATATACAGTACTGTGCAAAAGTCTAAGACCACCTTTAGCTTTATTTTTGCAGGGTTGAAATGAGCATATCTATGTATTTCACATTCTCTTTTCCTCAGACGCAGCAATAAAAAGCAAGAATTACATGCGCAGCCTTAAAAGACATACAAAAAAAATTAACGAAAAGGGTTCTAAAGGTGAAAGTGACTATTCAGTGTGACCCCTGACCCCATGACAAGAAGGAGCACAGACAGTTTAAAAGTTCTGACATGCGTTGAATGAAACCTGGTCTAAAACATCAGAAAATGAATCCAGTCATTCTCATATTGTCTGAATGAAGACATGTTCAGTGCAAAAGGAGGTCCCTTTTAAATACCACCTCAGGTTTATAGAAACTGTTTTTTCCCCTGAAACTTTTGTTTTTAATACTATACGTACTTCACATATATCCAGATTGAATCTTAACCTATATAGACCCAGTGCTATTTTTGTGTCAGTTCCCAAATGAATTTTTCCTCTCTATTTAGCCTTTCTAAAGTGATTTATCACCATTTATTATAATATTATCCTCTGTATTTTGCATTTTAAAAGTGTGTATCAGGTATTTACCTATATTTAATTTACTGATCGTGTAATGTCCATTATAACAGATTAAAGTTGAGGGTTATTATATCAGAAACAGAGAAAACTGAGGAAAAAATGACTTTTTCAGCATATGTATTAATAACTGAATGTAAAAATAAGCATCTCCATCCACTCTGTGGTTTTTAGTGGTGAATCAATGCAAGATGATGGTGTTTCCACGTTCACTACGGAGCCTCTGAACATCCAAATGGGTCATATCTGATGACCATGAAACGATGAAAAACTGTATATTGCACCAAATAATTTACATGTATTGATAGGATTAGTGGATCAACAGGTATTAAACAGTATAGCTCAGTAGATGGTTTTTTTTATGCGTTAATACAGTGACTGAGAAATGCCTAAACTAACAAACCTAATATATTGGCCTAAGACTTTTGCACAGTCTGGTTGTTTTGCTATATTTTTCACTCTGTCATCTTATTATTTTGTATTAATGTAAGAAATATCCAACACTTCTTTACATTTTGATGAGAGAATCCCATCAGATATTGAAGCGTCTGTAGTTGCTTAGACAGGCAGTCCTAACTAGAAAGAGGAGGCGGAATCGGAGGCGTGCATACTGTATGTGTGCAGTTCCATAAGTGCATGTATACATTAGCCAGCTGTTACCAAAAGTAGATGTTGACACAGGGCCATGACCCACTACATACTACACACAAAAAACACATGCTTTCACACAGTGGCAGCAACACCCTAGATTCCTCACAGATCAATGACCTGTGTGTGTGTGTCTGTTTGTGTTTCACTGTTTGTGTGTGTACGTTTCATGTGGAAAAGTGAAGTATGTGTGTACGTAGGTGGTCAAAGGAATGCATTCATTCAGACTTCTCAGACCAGAGCAAAGGTTGTCGGTAGAAAGAATATACAGCTGCATATACTGTGTCCTTACCCTCGCCTTCTCTCTCTCTCTCTCTCTCTCTCTCGCGCTCATTTACTTAGACTCCCAGAGGAACTCACAGGCCGTACCAGGCCACTTTGTGATTGGGCTTAATGACCTTAGAAACAACAAAAGGCCTTTCAGGATTCTTGTTTAGCTGTAGTTTTCTGAATTGCTCATTAACTCCCAAAGGAAGTCATTAGAAGAAAAAATCTATCCTGATAGGTCAACAGCAGCTGAAAGGGTCCCCATAACCGGGAAGTAATCAGGTGCTGATTATCAACATGATGCCAAGTGTAATTAGATTTTTTTCTCTTAATTTTTCTTAGTTGTGCCTGATTTCTAGTAGTTTCCCAAGAATAACAACAGCAGCTCATGATAAAGAATCATGTTCTGTTACTGCTGTGAAACTGTTTTAAACTTTTCATGCTGGGCTTCTGAAACTGAATATTTGAACGCTGAAAATGAAAAGTGTATTTCACTGAAAAGTATGATGGCTGCTCTGATTTTTATTTTTTTTTTCAACTTACTGCATCAAAGTATGAGACAACTCTTTTGGGAGTTAAAACCAGCTCTGAATTTAGGTGTTCGCTCAAGTGCTTACTTCTCTTCACAAAAGCGTGTCTGTTATGCACATGATGTTTATACTTTGACAGTGACATGATGGTGAGCCGCAGCTTGGGCAGAGATTTGTCTCAACTTTTAATTTTTCTGCCTTTTTTTTATTTTTTACTGACTTTATAAACTTCCACGAATCGTAAACCTATAGATGTTTTGCATATTTTGAGGAAAAATGGAATCAGTAATGAGCAGTGACATTAAAAGAAAAACAGAAGAAATCCAACACTGCTTTAAACTCTCAAAATACATAAACACAGCAAAATACCGACAAGTTTTATTCGGAAATGCTTAGGAGTTTTTTTTCTTTTTTGCTGTTGCTGTCTCCTTTCCTTTCCCAACTTTCACTCTATGTTCACAAACAACTACCTATGAAAAACAGGAAAGCTGTGCGAAGTGTTCAGACAGACTGACAGAGGTAGTTGTTGTGAGATATCAGACATGTCAGTGGCTGGCGCTATCCAGTTGTGATCAGTTCCTGAGCTCAGAAGCTGGTGTTGATCAAGCATCTAATACCGTGTCACACCTACACGCTGACAACGTCGCATATATCCACTCTGAAAGCACAACTCTATAACTCTATATCACATAGATGTACAGTGGCTGGTGCAGACAGATACAGTTGCGTATGCATTGTTAATACACACTCACGCAGCAGACTTCATCACATATAACCTTTCTTGTGGCCTTGATGAGATTAAATGAGCACAGGAGTCGGAATATTTCTGGATAGCAGCAATGGTAATAAGTCCTTCCCGATAGACATACACATGCTTGGGATGTAACGGAACAGAAAAATGTCGGTTCGGTATGTTTTCGGTACAGGGGTCTTCGGTTCAATACATTTTCAATATGTTTTCGGTACAGTGAAGGAGACCAGTTTCACAAATTTGACGTGTTACCAGAAGTACAACTGATCGTCACGAAACAATGCCGGCACACCGTCCCTGTTTTGCCGTCTTCCCTCTCTCCATTGACATAACTGACAGGGAATCCGAAATGCTCCCATATCGGAGACCTTAGAGAAGACGAAGGGTCTTCCAACGCTTTGTGCCTGTGACGCTGCACTGAGCTGCCACGCTGGTTCACGTTCAGCATGTGGATGGTGTGTGGACGGTACGCCTAGGATATCAAACATTGCACATGGGTTCCGCTTGGGGCCACCCTGCTCATACTGTGTGCGTTCTGCTTCAATGTTTGCGTGGAAACTTCAGGCGAGTGTTTGCGTTCTTCACATAGGCTACATGTATTCATTCGGTAAAGCTCCGTATTGTATTGAAGACCCCAAAACGAAGCGGTTCGGTACAAATGAGTGCACCGTTACACCCCTAACATATACACACAGTAGGAGTAATGTAAGGCATTTTGCAGGCACACACACTCATAGCTACACATATTGTAGAAAATTGCTGTTCTAATTTTATGCCTTAAAGCGGCGTATGGCTTTCGTCGCCATTTTTTCATCAAATCTGTAAACCTGAGTCATAGCCTAAGTATCATGAATCTGTAAGCCTCTCTGTGGTTACTCACCTGAATCTCTTCCCTCATGGTGAACAGTTTTGAAGTGTACTCCACCATAAACAGTCCATTTGTTTACAAAAAGAGCCACTAGGTCACTTGGGCATTTTCGGAAATTTGTTGTGACGAGCATTGTGGGAAGCAGAGCTACACACAGCCGCAATAGCAAGAGGCAATGAAGCCGTTTCCATGTTCGTTGCTGCCACGGCCATAATGCGGCCCAGGTGTAGCTCCGCTTCCTACAATGCACGTTGTGACAAATTTCCGAAAATGCCCCACTGACCTACTGGCTCTGTTTGTAAACAATTGGATTGTTTATGGTTGAATACACTTCGAAATTGTTCACCGCGAGGGAAGAGATTCAGGTGCGTAGTCATGGAAAGACTTACAGATTCGTGATACTTAGGCTATGACTGGGGTTTTACAGATTTCATGAAAAACTGGTGACAAAAGTCATTCGCAGCTTTAATAGAGGGTTTAAATATGTATGTTTGGTATATATTGATAATTCTTTCCTGCTACTTTGTATTATATTTGAATGGAGTGACTGTAAGGCCCAATAATTTCCCCCATGGATTAATCAAGTATTCTGATTCTGATAGTGATGATAAAAAAAAAATCAAGACTTTGGGAACAGGATCTGAATCGATAAGCAGTGTTATCCTGGGGGAAATGTAAATAATGCTACGCTACACAAAAAAAGGGACCACAAGTTTTGGAAGTGTTGATTACTATTTGAATGTGTACCCGAGAGAGAGAAAGAGTGAGTAGCAGCATGAGGGGGGTGTAGGTGGAGGGATACGCCGAAGTAAAAGAAGGACTAAAAGGCAGTGCCGGGAGAGGCATGCAGAGTGAGAGAGGCCGCAATGACATTAAGTGTGAAATATTTTGAGGAGATGAAAAAGCAAGTAAATATTCTGGAGAGGGTTGAGAAGAAGGGGTGAATTTCTCAGTCCGATGTGAATGTCTGGGTTGCATATATGGTCCATTTGTCTCACGTCAGACGCCGGAGAATTCTCTTTGTGCTCGTCTCTTCCCGTCTCCTCGCCACCTTTTCTCTCTCGCATCCCCTCCTCCTCTTGTCTCTCTGTCACTCTGCATCTTAATGGTTGAAAATAATTCCTCTGTATTTATTTCTCACTGCGACTCTACCCCGGCAGTCTGCACCCCACCCATCCGGTCGTACACGCAGACGAGCAGAAACGAATGCACGCTCACACGCAAATGCACACAGGAATACACACACATCTCAGTTTTGACAGAAGCCAGACAGAGCAATTATGGTTTGTTTTAGTGCCCCTGTGTCTCATCAGCCCTGATTGGTTCAAACAAGACATTGCCTCACTGGGTCTTGTCTCATCATGGAGAACATAAAGCAGTGGGCATATCAAGATTCCATTCAATACCTATAGATGTATCTTAGATTTCCATTTTTTATTTATTTGGTAGCTGCACTGCAGTATTTGTAAAATACTGTCATGGTAATGTTCAGAGAGATGCACTGAATTACCTTGTCACGGGCGACTCTGGGTTCCAAAGTGAATTATTTAACTTGCACGATGATGGAAAATGTCCTGGAAATAGAAGTGAAGTCTAGGCTAGCGACTGTAATTGTTTTAGAGAACTTGGATATTCAATAATCTAACAAAATGCTGTTCTTTTTCTCTGTTTTTCTTTCTCCCTCCTCCCTTCACTGATTCCTGTTTTCCCCCCATCGCTGGCCCTCTTCTGCTGAAATCATCTCAGGTAAGAACGTTTTCTATAATAAAAGCTGATGTGTCAGGTCTGATACCGAAATAGCAATATAGAAATCTCACTTTGCATTGTCCCACTTTGCAACGCTGCACAGCTGCAGCAGTACAAATACGACCCAGGAGAATTTTATTTGGAAATACAGCAGCAGAAACTTATACAGACTTGTTGGTTTGGTGTACTCCTTTATGATCTTTGTCTATAGTACCACAGGAAGAAAATAGGCTGCGTATCATATATAATGAATGTATATATGGTTGCAGTGGCTAAAAAATAAGTTATTTTTGACAGAATAAAAACTTCTTAAAATGCACAAACATACATCACCAAGTGTTAAAGTAACTTTTAGGCACTATATGGGTACAGGTTTTGCTACAATGAGTTTTCTGTATTTTCACAGTAAACATCATACTGTTCCTGATGTAGAAATCTACGTATATCTCTCTATGTGATATAACCGGACGTTATGTCCCTCATATCTCAGGTCTTGCTGAAGCCAAATTCCTATTAACTTGAGACGATACGGTAGCACGGTACTGAATCTTGTTAGATGACAGCGACTGAGAGATACAGTTTTCTGATTCTCAGAGAAATGGCCTTGGACAGGAACAGTGGTTCTCGATCTCCAATTCCCCCCGGGGTGCGTTAAGTTTTTGTTCCAGCTTATCCCCTCATCTAGTCGACTCAATTGTGCTGTTCAGTGAACAGTGAAATGGACTTAGCAGCTTCTCAGTACTGTCAGGTGTGTTTGTTCTCTGAAATAAATGAACAGATGGCTCACAAACCAGCACAGGTCGTAGAGGGTAGAGATGTGTGTGTCTGTGTTGGCCTGTACGCATGCATGATGGCATGTGGCCCTGCGCAAACACACTCTTCTGGATGCTGTTTAGGGGCACCTGTGTAAGTGTGTTTGCATCTATGTATGTGTGAGTTATGGGAGTATAACACTGTTGTTGCATGTGTGCTTGTATTTAGGCCAGTGCAGTAGGTGTTTTGGCATCTCGGCACTTTGGCGAAGCTTCGAGTTTTCTGTTGCCAGGGTCTGGCATGAGAAGACGGAAGCAAAGATGAGAATGGAAAAAAAAAAAAAAAATCGGCCAAGAAGATGAAAAAGGAAAAGCAAAGTCTAGAAACATGTTGTGGATGAAAGAATAGAGGGCATATTAGAAGATAATTGAAAGAAAAGGCAGAGTCCAGAAGCAGAAATGAAGAACAAATAAAAGGTTTCCATGTGTGTCAGTAGCAGTTAGAAGATGGAAAAGTGGAAGGATATGAGTAGCTGGAGAAATGATCGGAAAATAAAACAGATCCAAGGAAGGAGGAGTAAAAACAGGGCATCTGTATAGTTTTAAAAAACAAAAGGTAATTCAGTCTATAGTGGAAAACAAGGAAAAAGACAAGCAAGCATAGTATGATGATGACTGATTATAGAAATGCAAAATATGAAGCACAACTGGGGATAAAAGCGGAAATTGAGTGGGTGATGAAAAAGTTAGGACCAATCATAAGCGAAAGCTGCAGTAGGATGAGGTGCACTGCGAGGGCGAGGTAAGATACCTGGAAACAGAGAAGCACAAAGAGGGACGGGAGAAGGCTTTCATAGTTAATTTCCAACAGAGGAATCAAAGATGCAGTTGAAATCTTAACTCTCAAAATAAGACGACGGCAGCGTATTAGAGCGATGTGCAGACAAAGCGTGTGGAAAACAAGACAGACTGAAGGTGTTGAGGCGGCCCTGACATGAAGAGCAAGTGACCCAAACAGAAGTTTAATTAGCATATGTAAATTCCATCTGCCTCTCATGTGCCAGCCCTCTTGCTTCCCCATCCACCTTTCGCTTCTGTCTCTCACCTTTTTTCTTTCATTACTCCAACGCGACACTCACTCATCCTTTTCTTCTTGCTCTCCTAATATCACCTTGTCCTCCTTCCAGCCCATCTTCTCACCTCCCTCCCCCCTGTACACTCCTTTTTATTTAGTCTGTCTTTTCTGGCTATCACCTTATGATTTAAACAACCCCCCCCCCGTCTCCTGTCTCCTTTCCCACTTCCTCGTTGCTTTCTCCTTTGCTCTATCCTCTGCTTCCTGGTTGCTTGGCAGATAACACTGGCAGTTTGCTTAGCAATTGACGTTATTATGGCACACTTCACTGGGGTATTTATGCGGTCTGTAATCTAAGCCTGTGAGTGATCCAGCCAAACTGTGAGCCACCCAATCTAACAGCGAGATTTGCTGGCAAACTGGGAAAGTCAGCTTTTTCTAGCGATGCCGGAAAAACCTGATCACCTTCTCAAATTCAAACCACACAGGCATGCGTAATGGGTCTGCATCCCCCTCCAACTGATGTCGTGACACCTCCGGTAATGCTGAAGTATCTTTCTTTTCCTTCCTTTTCTGTTCACACACTCACATGCACAAACACCCATGCATCTGTCGTCCTCACACCCTTTTTTCCCCTCTGTCCTAACTGCTTAGCTCACTGTCTGAACAAACCTCATGTCCAATTTAAGTAGTTTTTGTTTCCCTATCTGAATTGGAGTGACCTTTTCAGCTGAAGCCCCGTGTGATCAAAATGAGGAACATACGGGTTGTTTCTTAAAACACACTGTGCTGTAATTACAGCCCCTGCAGGAATCTTTGATGTCTACTGTGTACAAACACTTGGAATTCTAGTAGGGTCAAGTATTAATTAATCAAATTTCACAACAGATTATTCCCTGCACTTCATGTTTTTTTCATCATCGACCCAGAATGAAACTTAGTCCACATTAGGTAATAGAAACCAATAAAAACTACATGCAGGAAGAGGCATCTGCAATTAGAGCCCAGATATATACAGTGATGTTCAACACAATTGAAAAATATCTTTAAAATATCTCAGCGGAGTTCAGATTCTAGTGCATTATATTTGGACATTTATGTGCCGTCAACTGCTGCAATATCCATTAATGTTTGTCCTTTTTTTGTTCGGTAAACACTGGCTCATTCCAGGCTGTTTGTTAAACAGCATCTCATTTTCCATCGCATCCCAGACATCAAACGTCGGTGGAAACCCTCGGGGTCCTAGCATACTAAAAACCTTAACAAGGTGTACAGGCAGAGGAGGGGTCTCAATAAACACTCCCTTTGAAGTCTGTTAAGTTCATTGAAGCAACATCACAATAGGCTATATAACCTAGCAGTGTTTGTTATGTTGAAATGATTACATATCAGTATTTTAACTGAACTCGTATATTTGTGCTGTTTCTGTGGCCTTATATCAGAGCCTGCGTTTGATTTACTGCTACGCTTTGTTCTTTAAACTTCTCATTACTGTCTGCATTCAAAGAACGACGAATGCGAGAGCTCTTTGAATTACAGTAAACATTGTACCTCATCATGGCAAACTCGAGTTAAAAACTTCCTTAACTTAATACTTTGGTCGCACATCTTGTCGTCCAAAATATATCAATTATTAATTTTAGGGAAAAAAGACATCAGTTGAAAACTTTAGCATTAATATATTAAAATCTGATGAAGGCACAAGAAACTTGTCTTTAAAATACCTGAGATCCTGTTCTATTCTTTTTCATAAAACTATGGCATATGACTGTCTATCTTTCAGCATTTTCTTTTCTCCACTTCTATGCCATTATGAACTCTGAGTTTATTTGGGTAGCTTCTCCCTAGTTATTTAGTGACTCTCGTTCTTTCTATTGCCATTGAGCTCCTCGTATTTTAATGAAATCAACAGGGTGCTTTACTGGCATGATACAAGTATAGAGTTCTCTGCCAAGGCAGAAGCTGAGTCTGATTTGTATTCTTTACAGGATAATAATATACAAAACGGAACACATTAGTGTATGTAAATTGGCCTTTCTGTAAGGTGTCAGCCGTTTATGCAACTTGAATGACTTTCTGAATATTCTTCTGACATTAAAACTGTTTTCTTTCCTCCAGAGTTGACTTCACAATTAAACTGTGGGATTATTTTACTCATTTTTTCAAATAAAATCACTCATTTGTGTTTGTCAGTGCTGAACTGAACCACACGATGACACAGTGACTTTGTCATGATGTGTTTCTCTTTGGAACTTGTGCTTATTTGTGTTTTGTTTGGGTTCGTTCTGGCACTACGTGTCACACTTTTCAAGACAAATTGGGACATTTATTTGTCATCTAGATGTCTTTCCAGCAGCTTTTTTATGATTTTTTTTTTTTTTTAAGTTGAACTTGAGCTTTTCTTTTCCTTTGCCTTCACTGTGTTGTAATCTCATTGTTCACCACAATGCAACATATTTATCATCTTGGAAGGAACATAATGAAAGTTTTTCACCCAGTCGAGTTATCATTTATCACATGTCCTGTCTGCTTCTAGTTTCTACATCACATGACTGGGTTCAGGTTTTCTACAGTGTTATTGCTACCGAAGGAAGTTCAACCACTCTTTCCAGCAGCACTATGAATGTTTAATAAAGACATGAAATATCATAATTATTTGCATGGTATTAGGTTAAGAACATCGTTTTTGTGACTTAGATGCAGATCAGATCACATTTTATGACCAATTTGTGTAGCAAAAAGGACACTTCAAAAGCTTCAAATGCTTTTTTTCTTGCCCCTGTGTCACTGTTTAATCATTCGGGTCAAAAACCATGTTGGTCTAGTTTGATGCAGGACAGACAATACATGGAGTAACAATGATTTTCAGTGTAACAATAATATAAATGTATGAACCTATTTTTGTCTGTCATAATGTAATGTGTTTATGGTGGGTTTTTTTGTTTTGGAACTTTATAAATAGGGATGCACTGATACCACTTTTTTCCAAACCAAGTACAAATACAAGTACTTACATTCGATTACTTGCGGATACCGAGTACTTAATAATGCCATTACAGTTCTTAGTTACTTTTGAAAATGTGCTTTATTGTCATTGTCATTAGTCTGACTAACCTGTTACTGACATTTAATACGTTGGATTGAGCATTTCTCAATCAATCCACCAGAGGGCGCGACTCTTAATTAACCATACTTGCCAGATACCACGAAGAAGAGTAAAGTTTTTTGAGAAGAAGAAGAAAGTCAGTAATAACAAACATGGTGACGTCAGAGGAGGTAATACTAATGTGGATGCTCATGTTCATATTGATGAGGGTAGTTGTCATAAATATGTCAGTAGTTTTTCACACAGTCGCTCTTTGAAAAGATCCGCTGCCTTCACGGTTCCTGGTGTTACTGCTTCTCCATCTCGGTACGCTTATATGTAAGATAATATGATGATCTCTAAATGGCTCTGGGTACACATCTGCAGGCTCCTGGAAAATGGACAGAATTATGTACGGAATATACGCAGAGGACGGACAGAACGCTCCATCTGTATCCATCCATCTGTGTCTTTAACGTAACTTGCAGTCCGTTACTTTTGTCACCGTCGTTTATTTAGAAAAATCTTTACACTGCTGACAGTACTCCTCCGCCGCGTAACTGCAGCACATGAACGTCACGCTGGTGTAAAGTGGTATCAGTGTGTTTGTAGTGGAAGACTTTTATGAGTACAAGTAGATGTACACGCATTTAGTATCGGACCGATACCCAATACTGGTATCTGTATGGGTGCATCCATATTTGTAAATGTGTCTCCTGAGGTGCATTGTCAGATTCATTTCATTAATTTGGTCCATGTGCATTATTCAACATGTAATTTAAAGCTGAAAGACACTTTAATATTCATTGCAAAAACATAATATCATGCACAGTTACATACATCGAGACAGCGTAACTGTATATTTTCCAGAAATTCAACACAGTGAGCTCATCATATAGCAAAATCAAACAGAGTGGGGGATGAAATAGGATGAGACTGATAAAGATGATCCCTTCAAGCTCCTCAGTTTTTTTTTTTGTTTTTTTTTGGTGGAATTATTGGAGGCAGTGGCACAGGATTTTCCCAGTGAGGATTCAGACAAGTACCACATTTCTTGCAGGAGATGGTTGCGTGTCCATCTGGATAGAATCTTTGCATTCCCCTGTCAGTAAAACCTGGGACCTGTTCCAGTTGACCATAGCGGGAATCATCCATGGGTCTCTGAGTTGATGGTCTTTAGATGCATTGTCTGGGCTCATCCTCCTCACTTCCCTTGGAAAGGCTTCCCTTCTTCCTCCCACTGTGGATAAGTGCATCTGCAACCTCCAGCCTGAAGGTTTTCAGCCGTCTGTGCTTTACACACCAAGGCTTTTGGCATTTCAGATACAACAGCAGTTGTTGATAGAGATTTCATCCATTTGCCAAAAGAGACACATGTACCACTGGTGAGACTTTGCAGTTTAGTACAAGGCCTTCATCATCTCAGTAAGATGAACGAATCACATGTGGAGTGGACAGTGTTTTTGACACTGTGCTTGGACAAGGGACTCTTGAAGATAATGGGATAAATACTAGAATTAAATTTTCACAACTCATTCACTCCTTTTTGCTGAGAGGTTAAGATCCCTAAAGATGTAGTGGAGAATACTAGAATTATTACTTCACATTATTATGGAAAGTCACCCCCCCACCCCCACCCCTAAATTTCCTTCTTTGTCATTGACCTCATATATGCAGATCATCTCATTTTACCTATTTTGTCAGTCAATAATTTCCAAAATTTCAGCCTCTATTTTCCTCTTCTCCTCTTGGCAGTCTGTCTCTCCTTCGCACGGTCCTATTCTGTGTCATCTGTGCCTCCCCCTCTCCTCCCCTCTGTTCTGCTCTGGTGTCCGGGGGCCTGAGGGCGGATTTAGTTATAAAAATGGTGTGGAAATGACAGAGAGCGTGAAAGAGAGGAACAAAGGATAGAGGAAGAATGGAGCGGACAGTCATCAACTAGTGTCTTGTGAAGCTACTGATGCAGATCAGAATCCAGTTTCTGATCCAGTATCACACATCACTCAAACCACTAGTGACCAAAATGAAAAGTTGACTTGAAATTAGTATCTGCTTCCCATAGGATGCAATAGAGGAAATCCTCATGTTAAAGCAGAATTTTCCAACTAGTGGGGAGCAAAATAACCTGAATAACACAATATCTGATGTTAGTCTTAGGCTGAATCCCAATTCACCCCTTGGCCCTCCCCCTTACCCCTACCCCTCCGTTTTGTGCGTACATGTGAAGGGGTAGTGTTGTCCCGATTCTCGATTAGACGGAGGGGAAGGGCTAAGGCGGAGGGCTGTACAGCCCTCGAAACAGAGATTTTCCAGGACCACACTATGAACAGAGGGGTAGGAGGAATTTCCCATAATTCTGTTTAAATCATTGGCAAGATGGAGGTAAACACAGCAAAAAAGTGCAGCAGTGTGATGAAAGTTACACACAAATGTACGTATTTTCTTCGTAAACAGCTTAATCATTTGATCAACTGTTTAATGCTGTTTCAGTGTTATAGATCGCATTTCTGCAGTTTATAGTTGATAGTTGCAACCAAAGCACATGGAACAGAGATGGTTACAGCTACTGACAGCATGGTGAATACTTTCGGAAACAAAGTTGTTGTATCTGTTTATAGATACAACAACAGCATCGATGGCTGCTGATGACGTAACAGGTCTCAAAGGGTTGTCCAGTTTCATAGGGGAATGTTTCAACCCCTACCCCCTTGCAGCTCAGTTTCAAGGGGTAGAGCCAAGGGCAAGGGCCAAGGGGTAGGGGTAAGGGGGAGGGCTAAGGGGTGAATTGGGATTGGGCCTTTGTCTAATGAATACTAGGAATGTGTATTAGCAAGAATCTGGACATAAAACATAGCAACATTATGGCACTACTTTCTATGCAGTGTGAACAAAGGAATTAACAATTAAATATCAGTAAAAACAAACATGAAGGACTCTAGATAAACACATAAAGTACATGTTTTCATACATTATATACAGAATGCACAATAATCCTGTTGAATTTGTCATTGTGTCTGTGTCTCAAATAGAACACCTGCATTCGTACATTTATATGGACAACACTGAGTACATAGTGCATTTACTTTTGCAATGTCCAGAACAAACTATTTTGTACTTACCAGAACTGGAAATGGTGATACAATGCTCTTCTTTGTTGCTTTTTTAATGGTTAATCAGCTGTGCATTTCCACCTGCTAGAATATTAACCTGCCACATTATTCACTAACTCGTTCCTATATTTGTGTATTTTTTTAATGACAGTCACGCAAACGCAACTTCATCTGCAGTCATATCTGGTCCCTCCCCTTCTGCCGTCACTTTGACAGTTGCTGAGGGTGCAGCATTCACTTTGCGTTTTTTTGCACTAAATGTTGCTTTACCATTTTGAGCGTACATGTTGGCAGTTCCAGTGCACTTCGTTTTGCTGCAGCTACCAGTGTTAAAACCCTTACACACTCAAAATAGTAAATACCAAAGTACACAATGTGAGGCACAGTGCTAGCATTCCCTGAGTATTCGCACATCATATAAACAGCTTAGGCATCGCCAAATTTCACCTGCAGCTTTTTTTAAATTGCGTTTTTTAGATTTTGTCTTTTGAATTCAGGTGATGGTAATGATGCTGTTTTGCATTTTTACATGTTAAATGTTAATTAACCCATAAAGACCCAGTGCTAATTTTATGACGGTTCCCAAATGCAATTTTTTTTCTATATTTACCCTTTATTAAGATAAGATAAGATAAGACTTTATTGATCCCACCATGGGGAAATTTAACTGTTTATAGCAGCAATATGCAACTCACCAGTGCAAAAGAAAGGCAGGTAGAAATAAATGTTCTTAAAGCACAAAACTTTAAGTATAAAATTTAAGGATATTTACATAGTGATTGCACATATACATTATTTGATATGGGGGTGGTGGAGGGTCACTGTGTACTGTTGTACAGTCGATGGCTGTGGGGAGGAATGACCTGCAGAAGCGCTCCCTCTCGCACAGGGGATGTAAAAGTCTGGTGCTGAAGGAGCTGCTGCTTTTATTAACCATTTCTTATAATATTATCCTTTGTATTTTGTGTTTTTTCAGTGAAAATCAAGTACTTTCCTTTGTTAAATTTACTGATCATGTAGGTGTTCGTTAAAGCTCAGATTAAGTTTCAGAGTTATTATATCAGAAACAGAGAAAACTGAAGAAAAAGTGCCTTTTTCACTAAATCTATCATTAACTGAATATAAACCCAGTGTTTCCATCCAGTCATTTGTCAAACTCCTCCATAGGTTTTACTGGTGAATCAATGTTGTAGAATATGACAGTGTTTCTATGTTCACAATGCCCAAATGGGTCTTATCTGATGACCATGAAAAGATGACAAACTGTATTTTACAGCAGTCATTTACATGGATTGATAATATTAGTGGCTCAACAGTTTAGATCAGTAGAAGCTTTTGGTCGGTGGTGGATGTTTGGGTCTTTATGAGTTAAAGATCAGCACAGCATTTTTTAATATTACAAAATGACAAATCTGTTTTTTTGTGTGTTTATTTTAGGAAATGTTGTCACTGAATGGGAAATTCTATGGTGACAAGTAGGGGTGTGTATTGGCAAAAATCTGGCGATATGATACAAATCACAATACCATGTATCATGATATATCATGATACTGTAAACAAGACTATTATTATTATTATTATTATTATTATTATTATTATTTCCTGGAAGAATTGAATTACACCAGAAATATGCACAAATACTAAACACATTTTTATTTGATCAGAACAGGATCTAATGCTAAAATCACAAAATTTTCCTCTGTAAAAACTTAAAACTTAAATTAGGTTTTACAGACATTACAGTTTAAGATCCTGCTCAAATGTTCATATTCTATGTGTTCATAACTAACATTGTAACATTATTTTTGTACAATCCCAACAAAGAAACTAACATCTGCCTTGGACACAAAAAAAAGTGCTTTTAGGATGCTTCAAATAACCATTATTTAATAAGACAGCATCAAATAATTGTAAATAAAATAAAAACAAAAAGGAACCTCTGCCATATCTGCATTTGAATAAATACCTAAAAATATTGATACATTACTTTTTAATATCGACACAGTATCGTGAAAGGATATTTTCTTGCACCCCTAGTGACAAGTGAAATCTCATTTACTTTGAGCGTACAGTTGGAGCTGTTTGTGAAAGAGTGCTCTAAACGATCAAAATCTTCATGAAGGTTGGTCTTCTGCGAACGGTCAAGGAAGTCAGATACACAGTGTTCATACGCACACACGTATGTACAGGCCACACACTCATTATAATGTGAAAAGTGAGTATTATCATATTCCTAATTTGCACCCGAATAGTGAGAAGCACAAAAGGGATGAAGGGGACGCAGCATAACATTTCATAGCAGGGTCATAAATCTTCTATCCTCACTGCCCCCCACTTTCCACATCCCCACAACACATACATGCACACACAATGAGGACACCTACATGTCCGTTAGATGTGCACTGAGGTAATTAGGTCTTTCAGGTTATGATAATGTTTGTGCTGTTTTCTAGTTCATCTGTTCACTGGTGCACAGAATGCCATTAATCACACCAGTCTAAATCACATGCTGATTCCGCCACAGTCTCACAGTGTGTATTTGTGTGTCTTTCTGTTTAAGTGTGCATGGCTCATTTGGTGCAATGCTATTTTTTTTTTTTTCTTTCTTTTTTTGTCTTTACACTTTGAGAGAGAGACACACACAGAATAAGGGAGAATCAAGTGGAAAGGGCCGAAAATTAATGAAGGTGTTTTACCTAATAATGTGCCGGTCATAGTCTATTTTTGTCGATCATCAAATATTTCTTTATTTCTTTCCCCTAAGCTCACAACTACATTTCTCTCTGTCTGACTCTTCATTAATTTCTTATTCCCATCTTTCATGTTTCTTTCAGTGCTTGCAAGAGGGGCACCAGAGACTGAGGCACCATGAAGGGGGGGTGGGGGTGGGTAGGAAGAGAAGCATGTCGACCTTTTCTCACATGAACAATCATATTTAAAATTCAGAACAAGAAAATCATTTTCACTACTTAAAGGTTGCCATGATGTGTTTTAGAATTGAATTGGCATCCTTTCATTTAAGGTGCAGTATCCTGAGTCCCATTCAGAAGCCTAATTGTAAGTAATGTAGCTGTGTGCAACCTTTGAACCCAAATTATTTGCAAGAACACAAAGTTACCTTGAGGTAGAGTACAGGTTGAAGAGCCAAATGGGGACCACTTTTCATGTCAACAACTGTGTCTCTCAGGACATTTTCATATTTTAACATTTAGTACAGTCTTTCCCTCTCTATGATGATAGACTTGTTGCCCAGAACAATTATAAACTCCTTTGCCTCTCGACATAAGATGTAAAAATGTATTTATTTTCTCCGTCCTTATTCTCCAAGACATTAAAGGCTTAGGGCCAGATCCTAAAATGTATCGCATGGCTTTTTCCAGCACAAAATTGGTGCAAATGAGACTAAACACCAGAACAAGCTGAACTCCTGCAAATTCCACCTGGTGCAAAACCTCACTTCTCACTCACTTGTAGCTTTTCCAGTGGACACCTGTGCAAACTTTACCGATATTTACCAAATGTCGAAAAAACAGAAGTGCGTAATGTCGTTTTTTTTCTATTAAATCACAAATGCGATGATTTGTTTATTTATTATCATGAGATGACATGAGAAGTCATTCCATAAACATGGTGACGAACATAAATAT
>JAPQRP010000030.1:28201716-28213039 GCA_037367295.1 Apogon hyalosoma
ATTGCTCAAGGTTACGGATCTTCGCAGTGCTTAATTTGGAAAGTAGGAAGGACTGGAATGCAGGGAGGAGGGGGGGTGGGGGGTGGATCCAGTGACTCAAAACAGGGGTGGAGGTAAAGGGGACAGACTAAAATGCTTAATGTAAAAAAGCTTAATGTAGCTTAATGTCTGAAAACTGCGATCAATCTTATCTCTCGTATACAAATTGTCAAGACGGAGTGAATGCACGGTGCTGAAGGGAAAGTGTTTTTTGAAGAGAGAAATAAGGCTTATCCATAATGTTGGGGTTTTCATTTTGATTTTTGCAGAGGTGAACATGGACATGATTAGAGATGTCCATGCATAATTTGGTGACGACTGATCACCATTCTCGGACATTAAGCTACGTTAAGCTTTTTTTCTATAACGTGCGCCTATGGAGAGGAAAACTTTTAATGCATATAACATCCATAAAAGTGGGGTTTTCATTTTGATTTTAGGAGAGTTGAAATTGGGCATGAGAGATGTCCACACGGAATTTGGTGATAATTGATTGCAGTTTTTGGACATTACCGTAAGCTGTGTTGCGCTTTTTTACATTAAGCGTTTTAGACTGTCCCTGTTACGTCCGTGTTTCCCTTAAAATTTACCTTAAAATGCATCTGATTTTTGTTTAACTTCAATGGGGAATAATGGGGAATGGGGTAATTTTTTTTTTCCTTTAGGTTATTTATTTTTTCATAGAGGTGTCCGATCCAATGAAATAGGTTCCGGATCTGACGTTGGAGGTGCTGGATCCCGACCTAGCTGGATCCAGCTCAAATTATGCCCTGCATATTTGGGAGAAACATCAGCAGTCTGTTCCAAAATGTAGCAAAATTCCATCGACAGAGAAATGCACAGTTGGATGTTTAGCTCATAAACATTTCATCAGTTCATCAAATAGTTCATCTTTTTGTCCCATTTATTTAATGTATCACTATGGCAACGGCCCGGAGCACAAATATGAACACGAGTTAATAATTAAAAGTGACCGGTGACTAGATGAGTGTTTTGTTATATAAATTTAATGTGAAATGGTCAGAGCATGATCTGATTTGTTCATCTTATCTGATTTAGATCTCAGTTTTCTACTTAATGAAGTGGATAATTCATGACATTTGTTTCACATTACTATCGTAACAAAATCATGTATATAATAGTAATCAGTTCAAGACAATGCAGTAGCACTTTACTACTAAGAAATGCTAATATATCAACTATTTAGGCTGACACTATAAATGAGAAAAAGTTAATAATTCTGGTCACAATTTGAACTGTAACTGTTGAAAAAAGAACAAGTAAGAATACCATCAAAGTACCACAGTGATTAGCAAAATTGATAAATGTAGTAATATTGATAAAATCTTAATAATACTCATCTACTCAAACTTCCATAAGATTGTTGCACTTCCCCTACATATGATATCATACTTTGTGTTTTTTCTACAGTGGCATAAAATAACACCACATGGACTGGATTACTAGTCAGTTTTGCAGCAGATACTGTTTATTCCATACAAATTTGTTGTCTGCAGTTTAATTTTGATAAACTACAATGAATTGTAATAGTTATATTGGCATTTTTCTGTCTGAATTTCAATTAAGAAATTAAATATGTTTTCCTTTCTGATGCTAATATGCTAACACCACTGGATAAATGCAAGACATTTTAACATAGAACTTGGTTGACTGATGGATGTTGGTCACATGACTCTATCTACACAGTAATAATTTCCACATGCCAGCTTTCTGGAAACAATACTTCTGGCTCGCTCAGCTGTAGTCCATTACCTTTTGAGCTTACAAGTCCGAGATACTCAAAACCCATTCATCAGCTCTCTGACAAGGCAACCTACTGCAAACAGATTCAGTCATGCAGGGAATCCTCTCTGTTATAGACCCCCACACCATTTCAACTTCTGACCTCAGCGTCCACCTGCACAGGGGCTCTTTCATCACGCAGCACATCTTCTTTATGGCTCACACGCACGGCCGTACATGTGCAGCTTCGCACATAACTCACAGAGGCCTGGAGACACACTCAGGTGCACTCAAACACACAAAAACGCATAGACACTTAAAAGCCTCCCCACCTTTGGCCTTGTGACCCCAGTTAACTAACTAACCTCTTGTTATTTCCCCTGTTCACTGCACCTCTTTGTGTGGGGCCCACACTGAAAAGAACCAGTCATGCAGTGCTGGTAGCTCCGGGGTGATTTCGTCTTTCAGCCTATTAACATTTCCATACATCTTTTTTTTCCTAGACCCTTACATACTTAGTCACTAGTTCAGCTGAGTATTTGAACTTCTCACCTTTGACTTCCTAACTTTTCTGCTCTTTGAGTACCTTTATACTATATATGTTGTTCATGTGAAGAGCGACAGGTAGCGCCCTTAGCATTGCTTCATTGGAACGTCATCCCGTGTTACCTGTGATCACGTGGAGTTCACTGAAAAAAGTCTTTCAAGGCATTGGAAAACATCACATGTAAGGAGATCTTTATGTAAAAGGAATAATGGGTAACCTAATGCCATAGACTTAAACCCTGTTGGGCATTTTAAAGAAATGAAATCCACTTTACCGTTTCCACATTTGAACTCTTAACCTTCTTGTTTATGTATGGCCATGTGTTCCTAATGACGGACTTCCCTCACCAACATCGCTGGCCTGTTAAGAAACCGTCCTGCAAACCAGAGCCCACCTAACATTAATGGCACATACAGTAACCCCTTTCCATATGAACTGCATTTGAACTTTGTTGCGTAATGCCCCGATCTATTTTCTGACCAGCTAAGTTTGATGAGTTTTGTAAATAAATAATTAACCGCACAGTGACTCTGTATTAAATTGAATCAAACTGTGTTGCTGCATAGCCTGAAATGGAAATGAATCTTAAAATTAAATCACCTTAGACTGAACTCACAACCTCTAGCCATGTTTCCACTAAAGCTCTTTTCCGAATGTTTATCCACAGTATCCACAGATACACTAATGCCCTAACTTTAGCCTTTTCATCCACCTTTCTGAGAGTTGTGAGCCAGGTTATAGTGAATAGTTAATGCAGGGGTGTTGTGCTTGCGTTTTCCTCTGTATCAGGGATTGAAATGTGAAAGAGAAGCACTGAGACTCAGAGAAGGAGGTAGATTGGGTCTGTCAGAACACTACCTCTCTTTAAACTGTAAAGTTAAAAAAGAACCAGTGCTGAAATATTTCACTTTAATGGTTTTGTTATCAACATTTCAGTCACACGGCTACAATTCTTTGATTTCTCCAGAATAATTGATTGAAACCTTTGCCACTAGAAGCATATCTTTTGATCAGCGCTACCAGAGTTTTAATGCGGTATCTTACAAAAAAAAAGGTGGATACATGAATGTACGGGGCTCCAGTTCTTCTCCTTTTTATAGATGATCCTCCCACTCATAACACTGCTCCAGCTCATCTGGGAAGAAAAAAAAGGAAATATATATCTTCGAAGCTGAAAGATTTTCCCGGCAAAAGTAACTCATTATCCCCCTTGTAACATTAAACATTTTTGTAGTCACGCTACCTGCTGCAATTTGAGCTTGTGAAATCTCTCACAGCTTTAAACTGTACCCTCATGCCTCAGAGCTTTACTGAGTTTTTGTGCCCAGCAGCATCAATAAGTTGCATCTAGGCCACATGTCAGTCAAACCCAGTCAACAAACCAATCCCACAACAGAAAACCAGCATGTTTATTCGCACCAATACTATCCATGTATTTCTCAGGGGGAACATGAGAAGTCGAGGCTCTGTTTGATTTAAATATGAAGGCAAATCTAGGCCACTGCCGCTTAGTGTACACATTCTATACTTCAGAGTGTTTTACTCCATGTATACGCTTACAAGTACTGTTTATAGCACCGAGAACATGAAAACTGCATGCTGAGGTTAATGTAGAAATCACCTTAGACTTAACTACATGAAGGGTATTCATTTTTAATGTTGATGGTGAAGTGCTCACTTTAAATAGTAAACATTCAAATCAACACGACATGTGCTGAATCATGCATAATGTTTCTCTGCACTGAGTAGCAGCATCAATATTGGTATATATTATAAAATAAATCTAAACCCTCAGAGTATGTTGAGCTCCAGCTAAGATGTCCACTCTGAGACCCCTGACAGGTTCCATTTAGGCTTCTTAATATTACTGTTATTATTTGATTTAATTTTTTTTTTTTTGATTCATGGAAGTATCAGTAATTTGGTCTTTCGGGGATTTGACTACGTTCTCCCCAGAGTCTGATAAAGCCTCCTCAAAGCCTGTTGTGGGATTTCCTTAAACGCCTTTGGATTTGACCAAAATAAGGCCGAAAATAACACAAGACTGTTTCTGCGCTGCCATAGCTCCACCTCCCTCTCTTTCTCTCACTCTTGAGATTGTTGCATCGCTGCTCAGTAACTACTGCTCCAGTTCCCACAAGCTCAAGCACATTCAGGCTCATTTCAGAAAGTAGTGCTTGTGAGGCGAACAGACCCGAGATAAAAGTTAATTAGGGCACTGGCAGCAGTGGATCACACAGACAGAGGGACAAAACAACAAAGATGGTGTCAGAGGAATAACTTGACATTTTTGGACGTCAGTATTTTCTTCCTCATGTGGCTCACACCATGGCAGACTATAATCCCCATGTTGGCACTCCAGATTTCAAAATGGCACTGCTGGCATTTATCATTAACACCATTGTAGGTAGCACAAACAGCCAGCCAACTCATTAGCTTGCAACCGTAGCCACTGGTTACATGGAAAAGTCCAACACTAATGATGTGTTTTTTTAATTTAATCTCATGAACAAATTAAGATTCTCTTTTTTCGCATTGTAACACATCCCTGGAGAAGAAAACTAACGCACCAACAAATCCCAAATGTTGTTATAAATCTCATTAAGATTAGGAGCCAATTACTTGTAGCAAAACGTGGGAACAACGGGACGACAAATTGGTCAAAAGAAATGTCAATGTGAGAAGCTATGATGAGGCTGGTGAAGTGTAAGGGGATGAAATGGATAAAACCACATGGGAGCGGAATGGAAATGTAGCTTTCTTAAGATGCAGTTTTGATTAGAGATGGTGCAAGTACGAAGACAAAGGAAGGATGGGAGAAACAATTGGTGTGTGTATACATGAGACTGAGAGAGTAAGAGGAAGGCAAGAAAGATGAGTATGGTCAGTAATGTGTCTGTAATAAGGTCAGAGGCAGAAGTCCATTATGAAACTCCCTTGAGGCTCTATTTATAGTGACCTAAGTAGGGAGGGAGGAAGGATATAGAGAGTGGGCAAGGTGGAGCGATTGAGATGAAGAAGAGGAGGAAGGAGGAATGAAGGAGACAGAGGAAGAGATGCCAGAGAGTGAAATAGGGGAAGAAAGCGTAAAGAAATGAGGAAGAGAGGAGAAAAGGGAAGGGTGCCAGATTAAAGTGGAAGAAAGGAAGTAGGAAGAGCTAAAAAAAAAAAAAAAAAAAAAAGAAGAGAATGAGGGAACACAGCAGGAGAGAAGAAAAGTTTGGCGAAAGGAGAGAGAAACCGAGTCGTGCGGCCGGAAGGAATGAGGGTGGTAGGAAGAGAGGAGAGGTGCGAGATAGACATTGAGCCTCCAGATGGAGAAAGGCATGAGCAGTGAAATGTCTGATCCAATTTTATCTTGAGCTCTGAATAAAATAGCCAAAATATGGGAAAATCTTCAAATGAAATAAGCCTCTAAGCTGTTCTTTATCGTTTGAGTTCGGGCCATCTTTATTATTTTATTGTGCGCCTGTGTGTCTATATGTGTGTGTTTTGTGTTGTACCAATTTTTCCTCCTTAAATAGATTACTTAGAAGGCTGGGTTTAGGATGGTGCCTTAATTCCTTTTTGGAGGAACAATAGGAAACGGCGCCGATGAGAACATACTGTAGGTGACGGATGCACAAGATGTGACGGACGAACAGCAAAAAGAAAATAAAGAAATACAAATACATGAAAAGGAGATCTAGACTTGCACAAAGCGGATAGGGGTCGACATGAAATGTGCCTTTGGGGAACTGACTCGGGAGTGGATGGATGGTTAAATCTATGTCATTTGTTCAAATAAAAAGGAGCAAGAAAGTGGGCTGGAAAGAGCAGAAAGATGCACATAACAAAAGTAAAGAGGTTTGTAAAGGACTTAGAAAAGACATCACATACCAAGATGAAAAGAAGCAGACAGACATATTGGATGGATAACCAAAAAAAGGAAAAAAAAAAAAAAGTAATCATAAAACCGATAGGCCTGCACAGAGAGATACTGACAGGTGGAAAATTTGCAGACAGACATTAAACAGAGAAACCCAGGTGGATAGTGAGGCGTGGTTGATACAGCGCAGACGTACACACAACCAGCCAGCCATAGGCCACTATCAGTTGTCAGCCACCCAGAAAAACATTATCCTATCTCCCTGAAAATAGAAGTCCTTCCCCGGCCAATGTTTTGATATTCTAATGTACTGCCCTGCGCTGGCTGCTTGTATTAATAGCGATGTGAGCTGTGATAGTAGAACATGAATGAAAGCGAAGCCTTGCTTTTCCCTCAGGCTTGGGGATAAGGGAGACAGAATCCATCTGGAAGATAGTATTACACAGCAACTCATCACAAGTTTGTACCCCCACAAGCTTACATAAGACTATGCATATGAATGAGATATTTCATCTGCATGGGGTACGCATGCTGTGTGTACCTTTGTGTGTGTGTGTGTGAGTGTGAAGACAAAGCGAGACTTGGGCTTTACAGAGCCAACGACTGTCCTTGTCTTGCTTTTTTTTTTCTTGTTCGTCTTTTTATATGTGAATTGTTTCTTATTATGGTGCTATTGTATTATTACTATTTTCGTCCCTCTTGACAAATCCTGCATTTTTTGTCATTAAGAGCGCAGTATTATCGTGTGAAATACCAATAGCAGATATATATGTGGAGATTGGTGGTCTTGTTTTCACATTTTGCTGCATCAAGACATTGACATTGAGAAAAATAAAGAACAGACTAGGCCTAAACGGACTAGCATCACTGTTTTCCACACCGCTGATCCCGTTCAGGAGGAGGATGTAGAATTAAATACCTAGTTGTTAGCCGTGGACTGTAACGGATTGGTGCTCATCTGGCCTTACCGTAATACCATGATCGCAGTGGCTGATAGTGTGGCATTTACACTTCCACCTACATCCCAACTCACATAATGGACATATACGAAAAGCTGCAGCCAGAGCCTCATGGCACGGTACTCAACCTTGAAAGAGAGGAATTGGATATAAACCTCTGCTGTGGACCAGCCGGTGCTGTCTAGTGAGGTGTATCTGCACATCTAAGCTGACTTGCACCACAGAAACTGGAGATAAGCCCAGGCTTAGAAGCCATTTCAGAACAAACGAGGCATGTTTGCTCTCCAGTTCTTCATATAGAGTAATATTCTGTATTCTGCCCCCCCGCCTCTTTTTCTCCTTACATTCTCACTACCCCATTGCTTTCTACAATTGTTTGGAATGAAGAACAGGTAACTGGAAGGAACACATCCGGAAAAATGCTTTAAAGGTAATAAAGCTGTACAATATGGTACTAATAATAGATGCAGGGGTTGTCATTGAGGACAAGCATAAATCCCCATATGTGTTATTTATTTAAATAACAGTGTGTTTGCGTGAATGTAACGCTTGGCGGAGACTGCCATCAAAAGTAGCATCTGAGTGCTCTCACACTACCTACCTCCAAACCACCCACACATCAGATGCCTATGTGCTGTATGCTAAAAATGTTCCTGCATCAAGTTGTAAATATGTGTGATGTATGTCCGACTGTGCAAGTGAGAGTCTCACTTTCACCAATGAACAACTGTGTTTGTGCAGTAAAGCAACATTACCCTTTTGGTTCTATTTATGAAAAATACCTTCATTACCAAACATATCTCTGGCATTTGGATTGGTTTGTAAAGTTGTTTCCTTGACAGTTGTTTAGTTAATTAGAATGCTGCAGAAACATCTTCAATCAGTCTACATATTTTGCCAACTGTCTTACTTTCCTGGCTAGTAATTAGCGAGCTTAATTTTAGTTTCTACCACGGAGGCGTGTGGAATAAATGTTAATTTCACTTGTTGCTAAAGTTTGGAAGATTTAATTGTTGAGTGTAACTATTTTTTTTTAACAGAGCCTGACACAGTAAATACTATTAATGTGGTTTATTTTATTTGTACCTTAGGTCACACTGTAATTAAACTTATTCACTTAGATTTAATAGAAAACTTGATTGTCTTTCACTGTTTTTCACTTTGGAGTTGGGCGCAGCCATCTTAAAAGATGACAGATGATGATGTCAGAGGGTTGGTTCATCTCTGCTGTTAGTTACTGAAGTAAACACATGATTGTTGAGATAGCTGTCACACTATAATGTAACATGTTCATAATACAGTGAAACTATATTTTATTTAACCTTCATTTAACCAGATAAAACCTATTGCGATCAGTATCTCTTTCACTAGGGTGACCTGGCCAAGAGGTCAGCAGCACATATAAGAACAGTTACAGGGAAGTGACAGTATAGATAAAGAACATATCATTTTAGAGGTGCAAAAGTGTTTTTATTAAATACGATCACACTTAATTTGACAGGACTGAGCTGAGATCAGGGTCAGAATACCCAAAAGGTCTGGATTCTGTTGGAGAAAAGCCAAGAAAAGTCATGTGAAAAGTCATACAGCAAAAAAGAAAAAAGAAAGCATGAAGCAGAATGAATGATGACAACACAATAAAAAAGGAAATGCTCATATGCTTGGTGTAAGTATGGTAACAGTGTTAATGTGGTAAATATGTTATTAGACAGCTCTACACTGCTGGTGACTATAGCTAGTATTTCAGTTTGTCTTAAAAACGAGGTTCATGATCGATCACAACCATATGTAAACTAGGCTTGCGCTGTCGGAAGCAACGACTAGGGGTATGTCCCCGAACACCCCCAATCCTTACCCAGACAGCTATGATGTCATGACGTGAGGCATCCCCAGGTCATGACCTTTCATATGCACTTGATTTGTAGTCAATCAGACAAATAGTTCCAGAGATATGAACAAAAGAGTGTTTAGTGATTTTAAACTTTTGAGCGGCCCCTTGTGGGAAATCTAGAAATGGTAAATTGTCCCAAATTGAATCAGTTCTTCCTCTCCATGATATTCATTGATATGGAAAATTTGGAATTTCTAAACCCAATATTTTTCAAGTTATCACTTTCACAGGAAGGATATCTAGCTTTATGTTTATGTCAATGTGGAATTAGGTTCCCTTTCTCCGAAATAAAAACCTAAATAACAATGAATACTTGCAATGCTTTAGTCATAATATTGTGTGTTTAGTATTCTGTTTGTGAGGACATCAGCCCATTTTTAACCCATAAAGACCCAAACAGCCACCATCGACCAAAACCATCAACTGATCTAAACTGTTTAATACCTGTTGATCCATTAATCCTATCAATCCATGTGAATGATTGGTGTAAAATAGAGTTAGTCATCTTTTCATGGTCATCAGATATGACCCATTTGGACGTTCAGAGGCTCCTTAGTGATCGTGAAAACACCGTCATCTTCTACAACATTAAAGCACCAGTAAAACCCATGGAGTTGGATCAATGACAGTGGAGGGAGACACTTGTTTCATGTTCAGTTAATAATATCTTTGCTGAAAAAAGTAACTTTTTCTTCAGTTTTCTGTTTTAATATAATAAGCTTTGAATTTACTTTGAGTTTTCATGAACATCTAAATAAAATGCCCGAAATATAGGAAAACACATGATTTGCACTGAAAAATGCAGAATACAGAGGATATTATTATAATAAATGGTGATAAATCACTTAAGAAAGGTTAGAGAGCAAAAATCATGTGGGAACTGCCACAAAAGTAGCGTTGGGTCTTTATGGGTTAAAGTGGTTCAGCTTCAGTAACTACTAGTAAACAAGCTAACAGCAGAGATGAACCAACCTCTGACATCATCAGCTTGTTTCAAGTAGGCAGCGCCCCCACTGTCGACAAAGTGGAACAGAATGTGCATGCACTTGAAAACCCTTGGCCTTCAGTCCACGGCACGCCAAAGTTTTTGTACATACAGTTGGACGATGTGCCGGATGCCCCCTCGCTCACGTAACAGATCTTATTACTTAATTCTACAACTAACGTGACGGACCTGTATGTAGAGGACGTATCGATAAAGCTGTGAGAAAAGTGAAAGTGAGCTCCCCTCACCTTATTGTTATTGACTATTTGCACCCCCCCCGTACTTGAGAATCACTGGTGCATGCCAAAGTTTTTGCACATACATGGACAGACAGACAGATGGACGGACGAACAACTGATGACAACTGATTTTCAGATTTTTCTATTGCAGTGCCATGTATTAGCTGAGGTACAGAGACAATACAAAACAGTAATATTGTCCAGTGGTTCAGGTCCACTTTAAAGGTCACACAGATTGATTTGCTTTGCTTTACGTGCGTCGGTTTTCCTGCTCAGTAGGAAATATATCATCAAGTCATCTTTTTATCTGATATTATCTATAGAAATGCCTCTGCCTCCTCTCTACATGTCTAGAATCCATTTATCTGATTCATGACTGGTGCAGAGTATTCAACTTATCATTACATTTGATATGAAATGGCTGGATGGACACCTTTAACAGTAAGATGTGCCCTGCATTGATATTTAGCTACAAAGCGTCACATAGCAACAGGCCACTACATACCACTTCTTTACTGAAGTGGTCACATAGTTATCATTCAACAAGTTCAGATGATTGGCAAATACTTGAAATTCCTGGCCGTACATTGGTTCCTCGTCTGCGGTTTCCCAGATTTCTTCACACCATACAGTAAAACTTAACACAATGCTATCAATCAACCAGTTGAACACTATGATTACAAACTGCATCTGAATGTAAGTGCTTTTAATTGTCTTTTGTTATTACACTCTCCGAAGGGGTATTTTTGGTTTGGTTTGTTTCTTTGTTTGTTAACACTGTAGCAGCAAAACAATTGGACGAATTCATACCAAATTGGGTTTATAGATGGCCAAGTCCTCACAATAGATCACATTGCATTTTGGGAAAAGAAGGTCAAAGTTAAATTTTTTTTATTAATTTTTAAAATCTATTTTCTTCTATCATTTATATATAATGGGTTCAATTTCAAACTTTGTTTCAATTTACTTCACACTTTCCACACACACACACACACACACACACGCACACACACACACACACACACACACACACACACACGTATGTTTATTTA
>JAPQRP010000030.1:28213297-28224319 GCA_037367295.1 Apogon hyalosoma
CACACACAGACACACACACACACACACACACACACACACACGCACACACACACACACACACACACACACACACACACGTATGTTTATTTATTTATTTATTTATTTATTAAGGCAATTGACATACTGACATCACCACACACATAAACATGATGACATCAGCTTAGACCGGTGCCAAAACAAGCTACAATATGTGTGAGGGGTGGGGTTTGTTGTGCCTGGCACCACTTGTTATCGTTTGTTTGTTGTTATCATTCCTATGCATTTATTCTGTTCTATTTGTCCTCTTGAAATCAGTGAAAATGCCTGTCCTCAATTATTCCTCAAACTTTAAATAAAAGCTGAATGGAATAAACATATTCCTACGCATACGCATCCCCTGCTGTTGTGTGTCACGGGGCATTTATATTAGAGCAGCTGTGTCAGAGTAAGAAAGGACCATCAGATGACAAGTAAAGCAGTGAAAATATTCTGTATATTTTCATAATACAATATAACATACACTTAGACTGTCAGTGATTGTAGTTTGTAGTTAAGCCTTTTTTCAAGTGTCTAAAAGGATGTTTTTGCATCTAGTCCTCTGCTCAGAGTTGCATTGTCATTCTTCCATGTTGGTATTGCTCTGTACTTCTACTAAATAGGGCTGTTTAGACCACAGTCTATTGGAGGTAATACAAACTCTGGATACGTCCCTCATATAACACCACTCATAAAACCAAAGAAGTGTCACTTTAGAATGAACTGGAAAACTATATAACATTATTGCATAAAGGCATGGTGACCTCTCTTGCCTCTGTGTTACTGCTAAAGGATGATAAGTACTTAAAATGTACTGTCTACACATGCTATTCACATGGACAGTATGTCTTAATAAACAACATAAAGCATAAGATTCACAGCACACATCTGCATAATGAACTCAGATTCATAAATACTGTATGTAATGCAACAGCTATGTACACTATGATTTATTCCAACACACTCATGATAAAAACACATGACACAAACACTTCTTACTTATGCATTGACCTGATAATGAGAGGCAATACGGAACTGGAGAATTACAGTATCGGAGTGAATAAATATGGATGCCACACAAACGTAGGTGCTCAGGGTTTTGTATTTAAGTAGTATAAGTGGCAGCAGCTGACTGTGTGTGCGTGTGTGCCACTCTAACACAATTATTCACAATGTGAACTAACCCCACCATGCAATGCATGGCTGGATTTTAATGAGCAGTGATTCCTCTAACACATGCAAAATGGAGAAGCTATATTTTTATAGGAATGTTTAAGTAAAGTCCATGAGAATCAAATAAAGTTTTCACTCTTGGTAAACACATGTTCTTTGCTGCTACATTTTTCACATTAGCTTTTTTCTTTTTTTATGCTGACTTAATACACCTGGCTGTCGAAAAGGAATTAATGCAGTATAAACATGTCCTTTTGCATATCCACTCTGTAGCCTTTTGCTCTCTACTTCCCAGGCAGGGCTGTAAATTTAGTTGTAGGTTTTTGCTTGGGCCTTATCTGTCACACACAGTGAAGGTCCTATGACGCCGAGCAGCTGTCTCTGTCAGCTCATATAGGAATACTCCAGCTTTCAAGTACTTTCTGCTATTATGAATTGCTTAGAATAGAGCTGGGTATGTAATTGGCTATGACAAGGAGTGTGCAGTACATGCTTTATTATACCTTGGCTCAGATAGTTCTGTCATGAAACGGTCATGTTTGGCCACCCACTCTTGGTATGATGTCTCTCCAGATTGAAATAATGCAGATGATCCTAAGAATATGAATCCAGCACCTTAATGCACCTCTAATGACACTGAACTCTCAAACCCATAAAGCTATATTCTAGCTGTTGCACTTTATTGCACTGGTTTTCCTCTCTGTTCTTATAATTTCACTTTATTTTTTAGCTCATCATTTAATATATGCAAATCTAATTGATCTCTGGACAGAAGTAATGGAGTGATTAAGTTCCCTGAATCTGCATGTCCATTCATGTCTTGAATAATGTGGCTTTTATCAAAGTGCTGATGGAGGATAAGACCCTGATTAAGTTTTATATTGATTTAAGTGATGTGTGCCCACCCGACGCCTTGTTTCAAAGAGGATGTGGTATTCAGGACATGGTGTATAATTCCCTGACACATGATGTCAAGTAGTTCAACATCCTTAACTTACTCTCCATCTCTTGTTTTATAAACAAGCCCCATATTTGGAATAAATCCACCCACCTACATGGAGCAATATGTGCTTTGTATTATTATCTTTTGTCAACCAGCATAAGTTTGTTGTTGGGTCTTGTTTTATCACCCGCATCTAAACCACTTTTTATATGGACAAACTACCCTGGATAAGGAGGAGGCAAGAAGCACACACTGAGAAACAAGGGAAGAAAGATAGGAAGATTTAATGTTTGATTCGTGGAACTAATAGGGATTTTTTTCTTTTTATATATATAAATTTGATCCAAACTCTACTAATATGTGAAAATAAAGCCATGAACAGCTGCCCTACAACAACAACATACAATATCATAAATCACTCTGTAAAAAATGTCAGTCTCTGCTTAAAAACCAAGGAATGCACTGAATTTATACATTCTATTCATATACGTGTTTGTCATTTACCAACCTAACCCTAGGCAAATACATTTCCAAGCTAACAATAGATAAAATGCACACTATATCAGCAGTGAGTGGAAAGATTTTTTGTGGAAAAATTCATCCAAAACCCCAAAATTAACCCAATCTGTACATTTAATAAGGATGAAAGCAGTTGAGATAGTGATTAGTTTAGAAATGGAGTTAGTTAATACAAACAGCAGTGTTTCCCACTGAGTCCTATTGCATATGTGGTGCACCGGGGGGCATAGATACAGTACATTTCACTACTGAGATACTTATAAATTTGCACAACCACAGAAACAGACGCAGCATCCCTGAAACCACGGAAAATCCTGCCTGTATGTGCTCTCGAGCCACTCTGCTTCATCTCATGGATGTGTTATGTTCTGTCAGTGGTCTTTGTGTTATCAGTAATGAGGATATTTTTGACCCTGTGAGAAAACGTTTGATCTGGGAGTTAACACTGGAATAAGCACACAAATAAATGCATTGATGGCCTGTTGTTTTGCTGATTATCTAATGTCTGATGATTCGTCTGTGGAAATAACATATACATTTGTCAGTGCTGTCAATGGTGGCTGTTCAATTTACTGTAAAACTAAACCTTGGAGACTGACAAATGGTAATGAGTTAAAAAAAATAAATAAAAGCAAGTGGTAGTAATATTAATGCGGCGCTACCTCAGTGTGTTGTTTGGTTTTTCTGTTGCAGCTTCAGCTCTCGTGGTTTGGGAAGCTGCTGGTTCTGGGTTTGACTTGGTTATAAGTTTTTTGCACAGGTGTATATGTTGTAAAATGTAGCTTTTGCAGTTAGTTTCATTTTCATCGCTGTGTATTGGAACATCAACAGTAGCTCCAAAATTAATTTACATCGTCAGCAACATGATTAAGTAAGACTCTGCTCACCATAGTATTTTCTGTTCATTATAAGACTGTGACGGAGTAAAATAGAGTGTGGCAGGGTGCCACAGTCTGTATCATTAATGGGAAACATTGAACAAATGGCTGGCACCCACAGAATCCAAACAGAATCCACAAACTTAATGTAAGCACACGAGTGTATGTGTGAATGTTACATCATGAGAATATAATTAGACTATAAATCTAATCATATTGAAGCTTCAAGACTAAACTGTATAAACAAAACCTCATCAAGTTATTGTGTGAACGGGTACACATTCAAGACAACTGAGGTCTGATTTCCCAATAAGAGGTTACAAATCATTTAAAAAAGAATAATGAAACCCATTCAGTATTTTCTAAAAGTGGTAATTGTCGGTGAAATGTAACAGAAATGGAAAAAGACAGAAGCAATCATGCAGTTCATAGACCCATGAAGAAAAAGAGCACTGCTTTATGGGTTAATGGTTGGTAACATTATTTCATTTTCTTACACTGTGTATGTGTGTGACAAGTGTGTGTGTGTGTGTGTGCGTGTGTGTGTGTGTACGTTTGACTGAAGACATCTTTGTGTGCTTGTGTGCCTTCTGCTGACATGTTTTTCTGTGCCTGCACATTTCTGTGTTTTCTTCTGTGACTGTCTGTGAGTGTGAGTGTTTGGGAAGCATCATATATCTAATTCCAGAGCAATGATACACTCGCTCCCTGCTGTCCCATCATCCCTCACTCCTTCTCTCCGCTTTCATTTCTCCCTTCATCTCCCTAAACTCCCCAAATTGCCTCCCTAAACCTTTTCAATTTCTAATAATGGGGTTATTCAATTCTGTGTCATATAATAAAGACTGAAGGTTTCTCTGTGTGTGCAGTATGTGTTTTGAGTGTGCTAGAGGTGATTGTGAACAGGCGCTCAGTGGGCTGGAGCTGGGGTAATATGAGCGCCAAGAATGTCTATTCGTATTCCTGTGTTAGTGAAACAATGTGTGTATTTGTGTTTGTGGCTGTGTCTAACAAAAGGACCCAGAAAGGAAGGGGGGAAAACGTGAAATCTGTGACTCCATGTGTTTTTCTTTTTGTTTTAGTGCATACAAATGCTTCTGTGCTTTTGTATGTCTAGTTTTTGTTTGCACGTTTGTGTGTCTTGTGTAATTTGGCAGCACAAGTGTCTGAGAAAGATAGGGATCACTCCAGCTTTGTTTTCATAGTTGTCCATTTATGTGTGTCTGCGTTGGCAATAGTGGTTGTGGGAAAGGGTTAGTGATAAAGAGGCACTGGTTTTAGAAGTGTTTGCATGCCTATTTAAGGTATACGTGCGTGTGTGTGTGAGTGCTTGCTTCACTCTTGTGTATATGCATGTATGTTTTTGCAGCTGCTGCTGATTCTAACTAGCTGATAACAGGATAGAAGTCCGATTTCCACGGCTGATTCACATCACAGACCACTTACCACGAGCACAATTCACAGATGCACAAAAACACATGCACACGCCGCGACATTCTGACCCTATATGGTTGCGTTTGTGTTATGTTAGGCAGACTCATGCCTGTGTATCTCAGGCACTTGAAAATACTTTGTGTTGTTTTAAAAGCCGGGTAAGTGTCAACTCTCAGTATCATTGGGATGTGTTCTTTGTTATTGTAGTAGTTGTGATAAATGTGATAATCGCACTTCAGTCTGGATCCGTCCAAATCTTGTCCACTTCAGCTAAAATTAGACTCACATTTTTTTTTTTTCCTCGTCTCCGTCATGCAACCTCTCCTCTCCTCTCCCTCCATCACTGACCCATCAGTCTGTATTGTGGCTATTTGTATAATGGGTCAATTCATACTATCTGTGACACTTGAACATGATTGGCCACTTCTGCTGACATCATCTGTAATAGATTTACAGATATTTATTGGTTGGGGTTTTAGGTTTTCAGAATCAGGCGGCCTACAGGGATGAGTGAAGGAATAAATGTGGTTTTTGCTCCGGGTACATATTTACTACATACCGTAAATCGAACCTGGACATTGTTCTGCTACAGCCATCCATTATTGATGACAGCATTCAGGGAAGACGTTTATGAGGTGGGCTGTTAGGATCTGTAATTCACGCTGTCAGTAGATCAAGAGAGAGAAATGGGGGTAAAGAGAAGGAAGACCAAGAGGAAGAGAGATTTGGGAAGAAGCAGGAAAAGGAAAACAGATGGGATAATGTGAAATCTGAGGAAAGACCACAGAGGATCTCACTAAAGAGAAAGGAAAGCGTATGCATTTCTGAAACAAAGCTTTTATTCATGGGCTTTTTTTCTTTTTTTTTTTTCTTCGTTCCTCCTCTTTTCCTCCATTCCACCCACCCTTTTCACTGGCTATCATGTTTCTTGTGCCAATCAATAATTTATAGCTGTCGCTCCAGAGCAATCAACCCCCCCAAGCTCTCTGAATGACAGATGAGGGTGAGAATGACTGTTGGGGCAAAGAGGAAAGTGGGAGGGAGGGGTGTTAAAGAAGAAACTCCAGAAACATAAAGTAACAAGTAAATGAGAGAGAGAGGAGGCAGTGCAGTAAGAAGGAAAGAGACTGACATAGAAATGGGTGAACATGACACTGGGTAAATAACGAAGTGTGGGAGAAATTTCCCACAGATAATGAAATTATGCAGTGAAAATGTCTACCAATTTTCATACTCTCAGAGAACTAATTACAGAACTAAGAGAGAAAATGTCAGCTTCGTGACATCAAAGTGGGGAGGCTGCCTACTCATTTTTCCCCTATTTATGCCTTGTTGTTTTACCTAAGCTGCTTTTAGCTTTTAGCCCACAGCGCACTGCTATTCTCCAAGATAAGAACCACAGAAACACACAGAAGGAAGGGGATGGAAGACTGCACAGATACACAACTGTGGCTTCAGTTTTACATTGTAATGTGTGTTTTTAGTAGTGGATATATGGGCCTGGCCAAGCGAGTAAGGAATGAGAAAGCACTGTGCAGCAGTACTAATCATTCCATATCTGTTTTTAAAAATTGATTTAGCAGCAACCATAACAGCTCAAATTATAAGTCTAAGCAAGTACTTTAACATGCCATTAAGGAATAATAATCAGATATTTAATAAAAACATGAATTTAGCATCATTGACAAAGTAACAGAGCAAGGAAAGATATACAGCAGTTATTCAAGGTTTGGAAAAAATAGGTGTTTGTTCAGTGGGATGCACAATAATAATAATCAAAAATTTTAAGACACTGATAAAATTATCAGCCTTTGGTGACATATGTTCCATTACTATATTTAATACACAACTTTCAGCTGTTTTTTAAATAATAATGACATTCAAAACAGGCACAAACATATATTTTGAACATATTTATTCATACATTGCTGTTTTCATTCTGAATTTATGCTGTATACATTCATTTACAACCTTTACTGTTCCTAATTTACACTGTATTCTCATATATTTTCTTATATATCCAGTTGTAATTCAGTTACAATTTAAATAAACACAGTTTTAGAAACTACAGATATATGTCTTTCATACTAGTAATCAAAAATCTAAAATATAATCAAAAATATTGTTTTAGAGAAAAAAGAAATTGACCCTGATGTTCACTTTCACTTGGCCAGAACCACATGTGACACATTGAACCCTGAAAAAAACATGAACCTTAAAGCTGCGATAGAATGTTTATGGTGTTAAAATGTTGCCCTGCGTCAGAGGCAAACACACATGTATATTAACAGGACTGTAACCCTAATGCCACATAAGGACATTAGGTATAAGCTCGGTCTAAGTTCAACTTGCGTCACCTCGGTATGGCTTTTTTGGTGTTTCCATAGCGTGAGGGCAGGGACCACCAGATACTATCAGATACTATTTCTACAACCACCCTTGCCAAGGTTCCAGGCAGGCCAAAGCAATACTAAACGTGGATGGGTCAAATCCAGAATCGTCACTGCGTTCATGTGGGTGTCATCATGTTGCAGTGTGAGACACTGAGCCAAGCTAGTGGGAAATCTCCGAAAACACTGGAGAAAACTGTCAAGTCCGCTCTTTCTTAACCCTTTATAGGGCACTCATTGAAATACTCTGAAATCCACAATTTCAACCTTAGTGTGTTATTAGACATCATCATCTCCCTCCTCTTGCCTTAAAACATCTGAGCTGCACTTGCTAAAAAGTAAACACATGCAATAAAACAACTGTTCTAAGATCATAAACTGACAAAAATCACTCATATTCACTATTTACAGCTTCAGAATGTCTAGAAAATCTCTCTGAATCACTGTATAATGTTGTAAAAAACAACATGCCTCTAGACCTCACTGAGGCACATGATTGGCCCCATATTTAATATTTGAGGAAATTACCAAAAATAATCCCTTGCCCGATAAAGGTTAATCATTCGACCACAGATTTGAAGTGTAAACAATAATACTCTCACCTGTAAAAACCTTAATGTTTTGTTTTGGAAATTATAACTTGCAGTTTTAAATTTCATCCTCCTCCACTGCTGTGTCACCTGTAGCTACAGTCGTGCTAAAGATGACCACGTAATAGTTCATGCTGTGTTGGTATTACGACTAGCCACTCTGACAGCATTATTCCTATAGTGGACATGCTGCATGCAAGTGGCCATGTTTTTTAGCCCCAAATACTTGTCGCCTTTGCACAGTTTGTCACTAGATAACTGAGCATCATCAAAAAGACAAAACTGCTATAATTTTGCATCTTCAGCCTGGCGAAGTACTAGGAAAACCCAATTGTTGCAACTTTATATGAAAATTTACTTTGACTAGTCAGCTACTTTCTACTCTCATTTGTCAAGTTGACAATGCATTGTGGGATTTGCAGATTTCTTAGTGGAAAGCACATATATTTTTGATATTCTACTCCCTGCTCCTTGCTTTTTTACCTACAGACTCTTTTTGTTTTACTACATTTGAGGGAGTTTATAGATTATTGTTCATTTTGCATCATTAGTGACTATCAAATTTCATGGAATGGACAACAACACATACAGTCGTGGAAAAAATTACTAGACCATCAAAAGTCATCAAAAGCAATGGTTATGCAATCAAGTACTAATTCCAGTGTGGATCACCTGACTAAAACAGACAGAAAAAGAAAAAAAATGTCTAAAAGCACTGTTTTTGTCAGTACAATACCATAGATACTGATGTAAGAACTGAAGTAATTTTGGTCATTATCAAGAAAACATGGAAAATGGATAGATATCAGCTCTGAAATGAAACTCTTATGAGCTATTTTTGTTGTTTTCATTATATTTGTCCAAGCAAATGTACCTTCAGTTGTGCCAGGCATTAAAATGAACACGAAATTAAAGAAAACAAGGGTGGTCTAATCATTTTTTCTGCGACTGTACAAAGGACAAGCCCATATCATGCACAACAGGTAGTCATATAAAAGATAACACTTTCAAGAGAGACAGATGACCAGGGGGAAAAAAAAAAACAGTTTATTTCTTTAAACGTCCAAGACTGAGACCAGTACTGACGTGGATAATATGAGAATCGGTAGCTTTGCACCGAAACAGCCAGTAGAAATGTAGAACTCTGAGTACATTTCAGAACTTATACCATCGCACTTTTACTCGAGTGAAGAAGTTGAAGCCTGTGTATTTTTTTTTTCCTACATAATTATCTGTATTTCCAGAATAGAGACTGTGTATCTCTGAGGACCAGTAATAATGACAGTTGGTAGTGATTTGATGCTTATTATTGTTGGAGACATCTGAGCGTCTGGAATATTCATGTGCAGATTATATGGTAAATCAAATCCAATGGCTTTCTTGCCTCTCCAATTTTTATATTTTTAACCGATGTGTAGCCCCCACGCATAAAAAAGACACATTCAAGCCAGTGCCCTGTTACACACATCGCGTTTCTAGACATCCTTAATAAAAGCGGATGGTGATGTAGTGGAGGGAAATTACAAGCTTGAAGAAAATTTGCATTTGCTTGTGCGTGTATATAGTGTGTGCACCTGAACTTGGAATACGTACCTGGATATGCGGTGTATGTGAGAAACAGACACTGGTGCACTCACTTTCTCCCTCCCACTTGCTCTTGTAATCCTCTGTGTTTCGATGACCTCGGCAACCCGGTGACAAAACATTCTTGCTGTCCCTTTGATTGAGGCCACTGGTGGGCGTGAAGTTTGAGCAGAGTGAAAAGACAGTGGAAGGGAGAGCATTATGGCAGAGAAGGAGGATAAAGTTGCCGGTGCCCTTAAGGTTTGACCGACTGAGTGCTCTGTCTGTTCACTTAATTCTTCCAGTCACTCTGTCTCATGGTAACATTTCCTCTTCCATTCTACTTCTATTTGACTGTACCATTATCATGATTTGTGGTGCATATTTAAAAAGTTTCAGATAGTGATTTGATTATAATGGAGAAAGAAGCTTCCAATGGATTAGTCTTTAATAAGTCATTTTGTGGCTTCAGATAGTATTTCTAATGGTTAAGAATTAATAACATAAGGCATAATACATTCATTGAAGTACAGAAATAATACTAGGTAAAGATGCTGATATCCATATTCACTGTGCCTCCAGCCTTAGTCCACGTTATGAGTCAATAAAATGACTAATGGAACTGGAAATCAGTGTCAGATATTTATTCTTCTTCTTTTTTCCTCCTGCAGTGAGAGACGACGATGATTTCCTGAGTCTGAGTGAACTACCAGAAACCTTCCCCTCCGACCCTCCAGAGCCCTTACCTCATTTCCTGTTTGAGCCTGAGGAGGGATACATCGTCAAGAATAAGCCTGTGAATCTTTATTGCAAGGCCACGCCCGCCACGCAGATTTACTTCAAGTGCAACAGCGAGTGGGTCCATCAGAAAGACCACACAGTAGAGGAGAGGGTGGACGAAAACTCAGGTAAGTCTCCCACACGCAGAGTCGTGTTTACACTCAGATGTTCATGTAGATCTTATTGTGCTGTGCTTTGGGTCAAAGGCTCAGTGTTTTTGGACTTAAAACACTGTGTACGGTAATTGCGGCAGTGTGTACAGTCACAAGAGAGTTTACTGTTCTCAGAAATAAAAGCTGCTAATAGAAAGCCAAAGTCCTGCCCCGTCCACTGTGGCCCATGGGATCGAACTCAGTCAATGCATAGACACAAATAATGCTGTGATCCTATCTGAGTTGTCCTACTATTCACACATATCAGTCGCCTCATAGCATATTTTTGGCCAAATTGTCATATGTGTGTAACTTTACTCTCCTACTACTCCTTCATTTTGCATCATTGGTTGTGTTCTGAAAACAATATGACTTTGGCAGTTATGCTACGAAGCTAATAATATGGTGTTTTTCAAATTAAAAGATCATTTACAAACAGTGGTTTGTTAGTCTGTATGTGTCGGGCCTGCGGTGAACTGGTGACATATCCAGGCTGTACCCACGCTGCAAAAATCTAAATCTTACCAAGTGTATTTTTCTCATTTCTACTCAAAATATCTCATCACACTTAAAATAAGACATAAT
>JAPQRP010000030.1:28224419-28243904 GCA_037367295.1 Apogon hyalosoma
GAGATATAAGAACTTATTTTTAGACAATAGATCTGGAAAATCTTATTTCAAGTAATCTTACCAAGATAATTTTCACTAGTTCCATTGGCAGATTTTTTGCTTAATTCAAGATTTTTTTTTGCCTAATTCAAGCAAAAAAAACCAAAAAACAATGGAACAAGTGAAAATTATCTTGTTAAGATTTCTTGAAATAAGATTTTCAAGATCTATTGTCTAAAAATAAGTTCTTATATCTCAACATTATGCTGAAAAGTTCCTGCAGTGCAACATTTGACCATTGCTAACCAGGGTTAGCTCTGGCACCCCTGTGACCCTCATGAGGACTAAGCAGTTTGTAAAATTAATCAATTTTACAAGCAGAGTCACAGTGTCATTGATAGTAAAGAAACGTCTAGTTTAGTGTTAAGTAGCTCAATGGACTGCGTCTGTCATTGAAAGATGCACGTCATTAACACCTAAATGGCAGCTGCTTTGGTACATTTTACCTCAATCTTTGAGAGTTAGGTGAAAAAGTATTAAAAGAGGTGAAAGTCATGACATGTCTGGTCATGTTTGAGCTGCAGAGACAGCTCAACAGACCACGGAGATAGTTACGATGACATCACCTTCACTACTTGCTTTTGGGTGTGTGGTCTTTGTTTTGTATTTTCACATTTGGTGCTTTAATAGTTTTACCACAAACTGCAACTTTATTAATTTGTAGAATTTTCTCTCAAATTGACGAACATCATGTGTGTATATGATAACTGATAATTCAAATGTAATAAAAAAAAAAAATCACTTGTCTCTCACCATTTCCTACAGTATAGATTTTTCAAAAAATAAGGCCCCATTGGACACAACCAGAATGGGTGGGGCTTCACATGTTTGTACTGCAGTTTTCCTGGTGAGAAGATAATAAAAGATATGAAAGGAAAGTCATGTTATATCATGACACCAAAACTACTTTGTATTCAGTAGTGATGTCCCAATCTGGATTTTTTTGCTTCCGATCTGTTCTTTTTTTACCATTAGTTTTGTCAATACAATACTTTTTTTACAGTTAAATTTTTATTTAAATTTGGAGTCATTATTTATAGGCTATTACACTATTATTTTGTGTGAGATCACAATTGGTCTGAATGTGGAACCTGAACTAAAACAAGTATGACACCTTTGACTCTTATAGCTTTAGTATAATTTTTGCACTTTTCAAATTCATACAGTGGGCCAAAGTAGAACCTTTAGCAGGCTGGTTTTGGCCCACAGGCCATATGTTTGCCACCCCTGTTATAACGTGTCTATGGACAGGTCTGGCTAGGGATTATACTGGGGTTGCGTTCCATGCCATTGGTACCTCACAATGAGTACGCGCAGACCCTATGACCGTACAAACTGAAAGTGAAACTTAAGACTCTTTACTAATTCCTGTAAGTCTCCCACTGTTGTGCAGCTCATTTTCCTTTTCCTTACCTCTGGAAACTTTCATTTGAGGGGGCAGGACGTTGTTTAAGAGAGCATTGCCCCACCTAGAACCGAGCCCGGATCGGCCCAATCTCGTGACCAAATCTGATCTGATCTTCTAAAAAATGCCAGATCAGATTGGGACATCACTAGTATTTTACTCTGATTTGGTTTCTGAATCACAAACCTTTTAGGGTTATTGGATTAAAGGACACTAAAGTTTTTTGGGTTTTTTTTGTGTGTGTGTGTAAGGAGTTGCATCCAGTCTGTATCAGTCTGTATCACACATAGTAACATTTTCACACTCCATGAAATGTGGTCAGCATTCTTCCTGAGCTGTGTCACCGGCCCACTGTAACAAACAGGTTAAACCTATTATTCAGATGTTTAGTCATTTGTGCAGAAAGTTAGGTCACATATCAGATGTGTGTACACAGCTGTCTTATGGCTGCGACTGTACTGCAGTGTTCACAGGACAGTTTAATAGGATCCACAGTGATGTGCTGGCCTGCAGCCAAAGTTCTACACTTGTCACTTGACAGCAAACAGTATTACTTTGTTGGCTAGGTAATGATGAATCATGCTGTTGTTTTGGCAGGAAGACAAAGATGTACACAACCTGGTTTTGTAGACTTAAGGTTGCCATTAGCTCAGCTTCTGGGTCTCCACCGCTTGTTAATGAGCCTGTGTCCCCAGTGGGAGTGATTAAAGGCATGATTTCCACGCTGGAAACAGTTTGAAAAGCACTGATATATACTACCTGCTGAATGGAAAACACACCACGGTCAAAAGTAGTACAAATCACAGTGTTTTGGTGGAGTTTGCACATTTGTTTCTTGAAGCAGGTGGACAGAACACATACTGTATGGTGCCTGATTCTGTGTTAACTCTTCAATAGTTGTCAGTGATTATATTGGATACAGCGTTGAAGTGGCAGGACTTTTGATTCTGTTTCAACTCAACTTGACACATCAACTTGCCCACCGAAGATTTCCACTTGTAATACAAAGCAGACCCTGGAGCCATACACTGTGCTGTATGTATGTGTGTGTATGTGTGTAGTCTTTGGTTGTCCTGTTTACTGAGTGGTTCTGCCACACTGTTAAACCCAAAACACAGCCAGAAGCAACTGAGCAGGACAGTTTGATGTCTCCCCTGATTCAGTTGTCACACACGAATAGTCAAGCCAGTGGAGATGCAAGAAACAAAAGCTGAAAGAAGTAAACATAAGAAAAGTAAACCAGTTGGTACAAATATCGAAATATAGTTTGTTTACACAGTGGAAAACACTTTGAAGTTTTAATATAACAGGAAATATATATGTTTTAGTCACCGATGTGTGATTTGCTTTGTAATTCATCACCTGTGTTTTCACAGCAAATGACATTTCAGCCAAACTGCCATCAGTCTCGGTTGTGACTGTTTTGCTCTTGTGTCCTCTGGCTGCTGTCTTTTCTCTAATCTTTTTCATTACACCTCATATATTATATCAAGCTACTGTTTGTGTTCCCTTTTTAATCTCCTCTCAGTTTCTCGCAGACTTACATTTTTTCTGAATATGTAATCATAACTATTTCTTTCTTTTCTGCTTTGGCCTCTTAACTCTTTTTTTCTGGTTTCATTCATCTCCCTCTGTGTCTCATGTCATTTTTCAACTTACCTGTTTCATTCATTTCTTTTGTTGTCGAGTGTCCTCCCATGCTTGCGTTTGTCCTTTGTCTCCTTAAAACTTTCTTGTACAAGTTGTTTTTTTCCTTCAGAAAAATAAGGCAGTGCTGTTATAGCCGTGCACTTGAACTAAAGCAGTATTTGCAGTTTTACAGATCATTACACCAGTGCTTGAGATCTGTTTCTACAGTAGCACAAACGTTTGGTAAGACATTTTCATATATACTATGTTAAAGTCTCTAATTGACGGATAGTTGAGTGAAATCAGTTTACTGTGAGAAAGAGATTATGGTAAGAGGGAATGTCCTTATATCTGATCACTGAGTCTGGTTCTCACTCTGACTCAGATCTATTGTTGTTAATGAAAACTATGACTAAACTAAAACTATCAGTGCAGAAGTTACTTTAAGTGGATTAAAACACACAAAATATATATTAAAACAATACATTTTCACAGATGGAAGTTTTAACCAAGGTCTGTGGCAAGGTAGGTGTTTTTGTTGCATTGTGTCGATTTGGTCCACTTGGTGTGAATTTGGTAGTGGACGAAAGCCTTACTTGGACTGGAATAGTACGACTTGAGAACCACCTATGATCTGGAAATCAACCCGCTAAGCTTAAGCAAAGTCTGTTTTTCTCTCAGTTTTATTGACATTATCACTCAATTGTGATGTGGTTTACCACTTGACAGGTAGGAAAATGTTTCTTACTGCAGCTGCCCTGCTCTCTCCTTTGAAAACGTTACTTTTCTGAAGGATTTACGTGAATATCCATGCTACATCATGTCAGGAACCCCCTAAATTTCCATCCAGACCACTTTTCCAAGATTGATTTAGCACCACCAGTGCAGCCTCCATAATCCTTGACCAGGAAATGGACTTGAAAAATGCATGAAGGAAACAACACATTTTGCAAAAGACTCCAAAACACAATGATGCCATTTCACATGGGTTTAATGTTATTAGGCATAAATCGACCACAGACGACAGACAAGCTTCGTAATTATTACAAATTACCAGAAGTGACTTGGTAGTAGCACTCTCATGTGAATAGAGCTTGTGTTCTATGTTATTGACATCCATCTGTCTGACTTGAACATTTTATTTTTTATTTTATTTATTTGCACATCATAAACAGGAAGGAAAAAAAATTATACAAGTAACATTGTTGTGCAGGAGAGGATGGAAGCCAAAAAAGGCTTATGTGAATACCTCCCCGGAAATAAACAATACACAAGAAGAGGAAAAGAAAAGAAAGAAAGAATTAAAAATATGATATAACTGAAATAATAATCTAAAGTAAAAACAGTAGAAATACAAATCAAATTACAAATCATCATTATTAATTCACAGATTTTTTTTTTTTGCTTTGTTGATCTTCTATTAGTTATTTATCCTCTTTATCTTTTGTTTTTTTGTGATGATATCCTTGCATAACTTCCCTCAACTGGTCCTAGAGTTAAAATGATCCACTAGCGTTTCACACCAATATGAACTGAGCCATGGTTATGACTGATACAGACTAAGACCACCTTTTGGTTGGACCGCAGACCGGCTGCTTGGTCCTGGTTGTGGGTGTGTGTGTTCAGGGGAAGTTTCACACATGCTAATTTGGTCTGAATCAGACTGGGAAGTCTGAAAGTGGAAACAGGGTAGGTGTGAAAGTGCCCTAAAACTAAATAAAAACGAAATGAACACTAGCCCCTCATAATGAAAAAACAAATAAAACTAAGTCAGAATCAGAATCAAAATGTTTTATTAATCCTAAAGGGACATTTTGTGTGTCACAGTTGTTCCATTCAGGTATAATAAAAAGTAGCAGTATCAAGACAGACGGACAGACAGATAGATATGTAGTAGAGCTCTAAATACATGAATAGATATGTAGCTCTGAATATATATACCAAATATACATATTAAAACACTCAATTAAGCACAATTATAACAGCAATTTCTACAATATGTACTATAAAATGTATTATCACTAAGATGAGAAATACGTAAATAATTGTTGTGTTATTAAAATTATGTGGTTAGAATGTGGAATTAAAATGAAACTGAACTAAATCAAATGCGAAATCCTAAATTAAGAAAATAAAAACAGTCCAAACTCTGATCAGACTCTCCCTGACTCATGTCTTTAACTAAAAGCGATGGTGCGATACGTATATTCTCTATTCTCTTCCTACTGTTGACTCGTTTTCCTTCTGTCCCCCCTCCCGTCTCTCTGTGTTCTTTACTGACATCATATACAGCTGGTAGTCATTTATTAGTCTCCCATCAGTCATTCATTATCTAGCTGCTGGATTCCAGACACTGCGTTATTGGGAGAATATTCTCAATTAACGACCCATGGAGATAGTCTCTCGTATGTGATAGAAAAATCAGGATTGCACACTCAGCCAGATAACAAAAAAATAATCGGCATATTTTGAATATCAACTTCTTTTTTTTTTTTTCTTTTCACAATGCAGTTTTCTGGATGTCTCGCAGCCACATTAACCAATTAAATATATATCTTTTAAATTGAACTTTTAGTTTTAAACAAGTTTTATAATTTCATTTTCAAGTTATCTAGTACTGCAGCTTGTTGGGAAAAAAAAAACCCTCAGGCCTGTTTAGAACAAGGATGTTGGTTTTAAATTTATGGAGTGTGTTAATTTAAGCTTAATTTATCTCATACAAAGCAGTCTTAATGTTACTTTAACAAAAAAAAAAAAACGAAAAAGAAAAATTGCTGCTACTATGTATTGCTCCTCTGGGACACTGAATCTCTGTAGCACACACTGATCCATCCAGATATGTACAAGAAAAATATAATCAATAAATAAATAAATGGAGATCATTATGTAATATAAAAAGCAAGTGAGTTTTGGGAATATCTGTCTCTACTGAAATAGTTTTACCAGTGAATATGGTTCTTTGCTTTTTCTGGAATCTGCTGTGCACAGAGTTTACTGAAGCTGTGTGATATTGATGCTTAGCTTTATCTAGGCTGAGCTGTCACACAGAATAGAAATATAAAGAAATAAAACAATCGTGTCCTAATATAATGAAACACGAAACTCAATTTGTGCTTTTTTGCAAGTCTTTTGGGTCTCCCAAACCAAGGCAATGAGAATTGGAGGGGGATTCTAAATATATATTATGCAACACATGCTGTATGTATTATGCAATGTAGTTTAATGAAGGGCATAGAAAGCAGCTGTAGGGCCTTTGCCTGGTGCATGTGCACGTGTGTGCGCTGTTTATCTGTTTATCTGTGTGAAAACCTAAACTCTGTAAGCTGTTTTCCCTTTTTGTTTCCTGCTGTTTCAGAGACACAGCTAGAAGCTATGGCCCCCATACTGCTTTTATTATCTGTCTTCTCACTCCCATCCTCACCCTTTCTTTCTTCCTTCTCTTCTCTCCTCTTCCTTCTACTCCATGCTGTTTTCTGCTCTACTCTAATTTCCAGCGTCTGAAATTGGAGAGAGCAAAGACAGATAAAACCTGAGCCTGAGAAAGCATGGGAGAGAAGTGGGGATGATGGAGGGATGCTGACGAAGGCTGCCTTAGAGAGGGCTGGAAAGGCCAACAGATATCAGGGAGTCACACTGAGGAGAAAGATGATATGAATCCTGCTGTGTTGTTTTCTTTCTCTTTCTTATTCACTCCCACTCTCTCTTTCTGTCATCCTTTTTGGAGCATGAAAAGGAAAGCCAGCTTAAGTGCTGAAACATGGTGTCGAATTGATCTCTGGGTTTAAGTTAAAAGAAAACAACACAAAAAAAGCCTACGAAGATGAAAACAAAACTGAACGGCCTTGTGTGTGATGCCTTACAGCGTAATACATTCGCAGGCTTTAAACATGTATGTCCAAACAAGATAAACCAAATGCTGTTTATTTGTCTGTATACAGGCAAAGAGAGGCACACAAAGAAACATTCAGACTAACTTAAGTTGATTCATTTGAAGTGGGGTTGTATGAGGTACTTCTCGTTTTCTCAGTGTGTTCCTTGTTGTAGATGGTGGTTTGGACGTTGTCTGTTTGGAGAAGCAGAATGTGCAGCGCAGTTGGAATATTTTTACCACTTTGCTTTTGCTTTGAAAAGAGACTCATAACAGATCTAGTTCCAGTTCAGAACATGTTCTTTTTGCATGCTAAAGTAGGGAAATGTTCTAAATGTTAGCTTACACTTATATTCTGGGCCAGATCTACTAAGCTCCCAACTTGCGTGTACTAATTTGCATGTCCAGTCTAGAATTTTGCATGTGGGGTTGAACCACGGTTTGCAGGTGATTTACTAAGATTGCCAGCGCAAATGACAACATGTGCATACATCTCAATTATTTTTTCTCCCGTCATTCCAAAAATTGTTCACGAGGGTGAAAAATGCATTCTTTGCGTCTTGTTTCATCGTTTCGATGTCTCCTTCTTGCAGCAAAAACCACAGCCATGTGTGCGCAATTATGCACCAAACCGTTTGCATCTCCCTTTGAGACGTGTTAAATATAGACGCAGTTCCTATGAGCAAAATTGCTTCGGGTTTGATAAAATCACTTAGCGTGTACTAAATGAATATATTTACATTTTCTCCTCCCAACACATGCACAGTTGCGTGTAAACCGCCCATGTTGCATATTCATTGCGGCAAACATACTAACTGGACGCAGACGCACTATTTTGCACCTTTGAAAGATGCAACCCTTAGTGCGCACTGTTAGGAAATCAGTTTGTACATTTTTTTGATTGTGCAATGAGTTTACACATGTTTTTATCCATGCAAATCTTTAGCAGATCCAGCCGTCTGTGTCAAGGTGGACCTCTTTTTAGGCCTTCAGGTTATATTTTCGTATCCCCGTCTGTAACAGCACATTGTATGGCTCCAGTATCATCAGACTATCTGTGATCTGCCAACATGCACATCATTCACCCCCTTCAAATGAAGCCAAATCTTTAAAGACATGCAGGAAGCAGGAACGTACAGTAAACACAACCGAATATTTTTATGGTTTTCATTTTGATAGCACTAATCTTACCCCATTTTCCATCATATATGCCATAAAACTTAAAAAAAGCGTTACAGTTTTATTGACACGTTGCATGTTAAAATGAATACACGGTGGCAGAAACACTGATGGAGTCAGAACCAGTAGATGTTTTTTCTTTTAATATCTCCTAACATGATGAAAACACACAGCTATAAATATTACCATGCTCATGCCTCTTTACATTTTATGTTCGCTGTTTACTTTACCGCATGCTGCCTCTCTAAAATTAATTAATTGAACACTTGAATTAAAATGTGGCACCATTAGTGTCATTTGCACCATCTGCGCTTCCCACGGTATGAAAACTGAAAATGCCTACCGCAGAAAAACAGCACACACCTGGCAGGTACACCACCATTATAAAGGGTTATTTTATGTGCATTTGATGGAAGTACGGCTGTGTTGCTTTCATAAATCATATACATGTGAACACTTAGAGCCTCATCTGGAGGCTGGGTTAACCAGGTGAAGGTCACATCCAAGGCTGGGAGTGCAGGAGTGCGAAGGAGGAGGAAGCGTGTCGGTGTGGGGGGTGGGGTGGGGCGGGGCGGGTCAGCAGGATGGCCTAGGGGTTAGTGAGGTCATTTTCCAACTGGAGGGAATGGGCTTGATTCCCTAAGCAGCTACAGTTCTTGTCACAGTATCCTTCACAAACACAGCTAACTCGACCTGCCTCTGGGTCACTGCGCCTGCCTCCCCCTCCCCAGCTCTCAGCGGGAAAGGAGCTTTTCATCAAGTGCAAACCACAAAAACAAGCTGCCTCCATTCAGACAGGCATTTTAATAAAGTAGCATCATTAACAGTGGCATTTGCTAAAACATGCTTAGCAGATTTCCATCACATTGAAACTGACTTAAGGTGAGAACGGGCATTATTCATCCAGAATGTGAAGGGCATTTCCAACGTTTTCTTAAACAACGTCCATACGACCTCGGTATATCTCCATTAGCCTTGAAGTGTGCTAATGGCATATTGTGTACCAGGTTACTTACTTTGTCTCCATTAGCCAAAGTGTGAATAGTTATTAGTCTGCCAGCACTGACCTGTGACTCCACTTCCACACATGCACACATGCACACGCGCACACACACACACACACACACGCACACGCATACATACATTACTGGCACACCGTATTGGCTGGCGTGATTTGTGACCTCTTTCCCTCCTTCGCTGCCATCGCACTCGTATTGATTTCTTCTCATCTTTTCCTCTGTCCCTCCTTCTTTCTCCTCCTCCTAATGTTTCTCTTCTCCTCTCTCTCCTTCTCACTTTCTGGCATTACTCCCATCGTCCAACTCTTCCCCCTCTCCTCCTTTTACCCCCTGTCTTTTTTGTTTCAATCAATCTCTTCATCTCTTACACTGAGATTGTTGAATTATTAACAACTATGAGGACTCATAAAAGAGGTCAGTTAGCTTCTGTGTCAGTGAGTCTTGATATGCCGTCTGTTTGTGTTTGTATCGCTGTTGTATAGACATCTCCGTTTATTGCCCTGCTGTTTCGGTTTGTGCTGTCTGTGTGAAAGGTAACGCTTTAGTTTCTGGGAAGTTGCGTGATCCCAAAACAAGCACTTTTCTTTTCCTGTTTGTTTGGTGCTTTGTGAGTCTGTATGCGCATCAGTGTGTAGCTGCAGTTCCCTGTAGACTTTCTCTCTCTGTCCTGAAATGTCCTGCACTGCTGCCTTTTTAGAGCCACTGGAGCACACAAATGTGCACACTGAATGACATTCACATGTACAGCCTGCATGCACAAACACATGCATCACAGGGACTCTAACATGAACCGTGAACGACCGTGATGATCAATCAAAGTCAGAACGATGGCTATTAACAGTGGAAACACACGCACACGCGCACACACACACACACACACACCTACACCTACACACACACACACACACACACACACGTATACATGCAAGCGTACCCACGTTCTGGTGTATGTGTTGTGTGGCTGAATTGGTCATGGATTGGCGACTCTTCTGTTTAGGTTCTGGATGATTTCCCTCCACTGGCTGAGACCTTACTTAACCCGTCCATGCTTTCTCTCAGTGTCTCATCCTGTTTGTCACTTTCTTTTCCTCTTTCTGTCTCCATCTTTGACCTTGACTCTATTTTTTTTTTTTTTAACATTAAAGCAATAGTTCATGGCATGCTTTCAAGTGATGTACACAATAGTTTAAGTCTTAACCATAAAAGCTTAGTTTTTATTTTTCAGTACTGTATGTGACTCAACTGAATCAAGAGTTGTTGTTGTTTTGTTTTTTTTTAATGCACTGTTCCCTGTAGGGTTGGAACACAATATTTTTTACATCTTCTCATGAAAAATGTTTGACAATAATTGCTATGTATTCTTGATATGTAACTGGGACTCAGTATGTAATCATTAGACCTGGTCAAAGGTGATACTGATGTGTATAAATAAGAATGAAAGGAGGGATGTGTCAGAAAACAAAATTATTTATCTTCAACAATGTGTGTGTGTGTGTGTGTATATATATATATATGGTCATTCTCATAACATTTGAGTACTTTTACTAGTACTTTTACTAGTTATACTTACTCCAGCTTGAGCATCGAACTTGATAGATCCCCAAAAAACATTATTCAGAACTAGTTTAGTCATTAGAAAAATATACAAAATGCCTCTACTCTGAATTTCTAGCGCTTACCTTGGTGATACTATAATTCACTTTACAATGTGTGACATTCACCCATTCACACGTACAAACACACTCTAATGAAATGGCCACTGGGAGCAACTTCAGCTTATAGACTATATATAAAAAGTAGACAAATCCGACATGGCATCTGGTTTGTGAACTGCAATTTTGAAGCTTCCAGATGCACTCCATGGCCAGTGTTATGTTGGTTTTATGGAAATGCGTGGGTGTAGCTGGAGACAAGCAAGAGATGAAACCAGAACTTACTGAAAACACCAACAACATTGACTAACAATGTAATAATTAGTAATTTCAGTTGCTTAATAATAAATAGCCCCTTTTACACAGCACTTCTGTTACAGGAGTATTTTGCTTTTATTCCAGAGTGACGTCTGTGTAAATGAATTGTGGGATCATTTGGTCCCACCTTTATTGCGGCTTTGTAATGCCTCTGGAGGTGGATAAAGGTGGAATCATGATTCCAGCACGCTATGTAAAAGGAACACCTCTCATTCCGCAACCAAGGTGTGACGTTTTGATGACGGCGACCCCCACACCTGAGAGACAGCGGGCGCTTCTGGAGGCACTGGCATGGATTCTGCAGCAGCCTCCCTGGGTGCCGTGGCTTCGTGCCAGGGGTGCTGTGGCTACATGCCATTTTAACCCGTGGCACAAAGCTGCGGGACTTATGGCATGTAGCCACAGCAACCGGGGCGGCTGCTGCAGAATCCATGCTAGTGTCTTCATATGCGCACCGCACACTGAGCTGCATCACCATCCCTTTGATTCCTGAACGCAGGTCCGTTGTGTAAAAGTCCAGCCTGTCTCACCTCTGTAACTCCTTTGGCTTGTTGTGTAAATCGGTCAGTGGTGGAAAAAAGGCGGGATCACCATCTCACCTTTTTTCCGGGATCTCTGTGTAAAAGTGGCTATAGTTAATACGTACAATCATTCTTGATAACATAAACATGAAAGTGGTGAAATGTTAGAACATACTAATAAAACGGCTACCTGTGCTAAATAGCAGACTAGCTGGCAGACTACATGTATTGATGCATTGAAGTTACAGTGGTTTTTGCCATTAAGTGCTACTAAAGTTCATGACAGAATCCTTTAATGGTCTTGATAGTGTAACTCCTTAAACATCACTGTCAGAGCTGCCTGTCAGGAATAAAATCTACAAATATATAAACTACAATAGAAGTTTTACAATAAACAAGAACAATCACTCCCTTCATCATTTATAACTTTGTGGTTTTCAATTGTATAAATATTCACCCCCCTGTACATTTTACACAAAGGAGGAAATAAACTAGAAACCAAACCTGTTGTTTTGTAGACGGTTGTGAACATGTTTATTTCTGCTACTAAAGTTGGGATTTTTTAGCATTGACCTAAACTACAGCCACATATTTAGTCTTCTTAGGTTTTATTTAACCCTTTAAGTCCCAAACATCCAACAGGGACCAAAACCATCTACTGATATAAACTGTTTAATACCTGTTAATCCAGTCATCCTATCAATGTATGTAAATAACTGGTGTGAAATACAATTTGTCATCTTTTCACGGTCGTCAGATATGACCCATTTGGACGTTCAGCGGTTCCGTAGTGAACGTGGAAACACTTTCATCTTCTACAACGTTGATTCAGCAGTAAAACTCATGGAGTTTGATAAATGACAGAGGTTGTAGACGTTTGTTTTATATTCAGTTAATGATGTATTTAACTGAAAAATCAGTTTTTCTTCATTTTTCTTTGTTTTTTGGTATAATAACCCTCAAGTTTAATCTGAGTTTTTATGAATATCTATATGATGAATGAATTAAATGTAGGAAAATACTTGATTTTCACTGGAAAAAATGCAAAATACAGAGGATTATTTCGTAATAAATGGTGACAGATCCCTTAAGAAATGTAAAATATAGAGAAAAAAATACCAGAAAAGTATCACTGGGTCTTTATGGGTTAAAAAAATAAATAATAATAATAATAATAATAATAATAATAATAATAATAAAAGCTCCTTGGTTTCCATACAGCCATATGACATGAATCCTTTTTCCAGCTTTCTTGTAAGTTACTTTCATTTTAACCAATCAGTGTCGATTTAACTCCAGTTTTCATCCATTTAATAGGTTTAAATGCAGTAATAAACTTGCTAAGGTACTCTGAGAGGTCCCCTGTAGGGAAATCTGCTCTCACTTTACAGCTCCTCTAGAAAGTAATTGTGCATGGTCACATCTGAAGGAGAAAAAAAAAAAAAAAAACATGCTCAGATCTCTGTGTCTCTTGGTATATATGTGATTTATTTACAGCAGCTTGGGAAAAAAAAAGTTGAAACAATATTTGTGTCAGAGCTGTTGTTGTGTCCGCCCCCTGGTTGTCTGATCTCCTGTCTTCTGTCAGTCACTCTCTTCTGTGCTGCTGATGAAATAATAGTAGCCGGTGTTGACTTTTTTCTTTATCCTCTGTGTCTTTTCCCTAAAGGCCTGTCTGTTTGACCTGTCACTGATCACATTTGAACACCACAAAGCTTTGGAGTGCCCCCTCCCTCCCTTCCCTTATCTCTTTCAGTTTCTAAACCACTTAGCCTCAAACCCCCGTCTGTGTTTCCACGACTGTCCCTGACTCACAGGCTTTTCTCTCACATGTCTTCCTCTCAAGCGCTTTTCTAACATTTCTAATTCATTTGATCAAAACTCGATACCTTTTTTTTTTTTATTCTCTCGTCCCAATACAATTTTTAATCAGATCACCTATGGTTTTAATGTGATTACAGACTTTGACGTGAATGACCACAATGTGCTACAACAAAATACATTTGTAAATATTTCTAATTAACATCAAATCCAGTTATTTTTAACAAACGATTAAAAATGAACGAATTGACTCAGCGTTTGCCATGCTTGTCTAAATCCATTAAAAAAAAAAAAAAAAAAAAACAAGCTTTTTCCGCTTCCTTTATCGCCTCTGTGAAAAAGCTGCTTATCAACCATTCCTCCAAATTTTAACTAAATTTGATAACATGAAAAAAACCCTGTCTGTAAGCTTCTGATGACAGTGCATTTTATCAGTTTCAGCCTTTTAAACTAAATTATCCAACTTGCTCATGTACAGTAATAGCGTTTATTTAATAATGTGGCGTGAAATCATCAATCATAAACTTGGTGAAATTAAGATAAACTGTATGGTAAATTATTATAAAGACTACTTGTCCTATTTCTTTAGACATATTTGCATGGGCATAAACAGCTCTATATCTTGAATATCTTTATTCTCACTCCAGTTTTTTTCCTCCAGTTCACATTTGTCAAATAAAGTCCCAACCTGACAAAATATATTCACCTAGTTGTACTTTAACTCCCCAGTTGACAAGCAAACTTTGTTATGAGAATTGACTTAGAGAAATCTTTGGGCTTGTGGGCACATTTGTGATTGATAGAAATATTTGACAGTATCCACTTGTCTTGATAGTTGTCTTCCATTTTTCATCTACTCCTTCCCCCTCACCTCCCTCGGCTGACAGTTGTGGTTTTGTTGATGTGAAGCTCTGTCATGCTACAGAGACCCAAAACTCCTCGCCTGTCTTCTTATAAGTGAATGATGTGAATGCTCTAAGCACTGTAGCTAAACAAAATAAGACACTCTTTTTTTTTAAAGCCTCAGGTAATTCCGTCATTTTCTGCCCAGTAACACTAGATATGTGAGCTTTGCGTCGGCAAATAGTGGCAGCAACTGGGATTTTACTAACGGTAAATCATCAGTGAGACGTTGCATCCAGTGACATTTGTCTTTATTCTCTGTTTTTTTACTCCTTGGTGACATATTCCATAATTGACGTGACACTGAAGAAAAACAAGGGGATCTGTTTTTGTGCTGGATATAGATATTTGTAAGTTTGTGATGCCACATGTTTGACATTTAAATCTACTTTTCTCTTGTGACTTTGTATATTAGTTGTGATATGACATTGTTTAGATTCAGGAGTTATGGCATTGATTCATAGTCAGACTTGTTCATTACACTGTCAGTTTTTGTTATTTTGCTAAGTTTTGTGTACAGTCCTTCAGTTCTTATAAAATAACAGGTACTGAGCAATGAAATTCTTACTTTGCAAGTTCCCTTCACACAACTAGTGTTAACCGTAAAACTAAACTAAAATGAAGTAAAGGACATAAACCTTACATTTAAAACAATTTAAACAAGTGGTTCCTGGCACAACAAACCCTGCCCCTCGCACTTATTGTTGCTTATTTTGGCATCGATCCAGCTGATGTTATATCTATGCGTGTGGTGATGTCAGCATATCAGTATCCTCTATATATGTCCCAAGTTTGAAGTAAATTGAAACAAAATTGATGTTTTTATAGACATTTAAAATTTTGCCCATTATAAGTGAATGAGAGAAGAAAAAAGGTTGTAAAAATTCATTACAAAAATTTAACTTTGTCCAACTTTTCCCAAAATGTAACCACATCTGTTCTGGGTCACTGGCAATCTATAAACTCAATTTGGTATGAATTCAACTAATAGTTTTAGTGCTACAGACATTTGAAATTTCACTCATTATAAGTAAATGGGGGGGGGAAAGGAATTACAAAAAATTTGAACTTTGACCTACTTTTCCCAAAATGTAATCAGATCTATTCTGGGTCACTGGCAATCTATAAACCCAATTTAATATGAATTCAAGCAACAGTTTTGGTGCTAGAGTGTTAACAAACAAACAAACTGAACCAAAAACAGTACCCCTTGTCTCCCCTTTGGGGGGGGGGGGCAGAGAAATTATACTAAAAGGAAATAAAGGAATTAAACTACACACTAAGCAAGGAAAAATAAATAGGTAAAATAAAATAAAGCAAGTGCTCTGCAAAGAGTAAGTGTATCAGGTGCAAAAAAAAAAAATGATTGTGCAGGATACAAAATACTGTCAGTGACATTGAGTGCAAATATTATTACTGTTGTCGTGCAAATATGGAAGGATATGTACAAATGTGAGTTGCAGTCACTCATGCATACAATATAACCCATATGCCTTTCTTACAGCAGCTTTCACACACATTAACAGTTCATTAGAAACACAGTTACACAAATGCAAGGAAATGTGTCCTTGAAGCCTGTGCCTCGATTAAGAAAACACAGTGTGTCCTTTAGATGATGTTGGGATTTCGATTTCTGATCAGTCGTCTGAAGCTGACAGTAGCGCAATTACGTGAGTGCAGGAAAACATACAGAGGGGTTTGTGTATCTTCTTAGCTTTTGCCAGTATGAGAAACACATTTCATCATTACAGCCATTGATTTTTCCTGCTGTGAAACCAACTCAGCTTTCCCCAAAGCTCCCTATTTCACTCTATACGTGTCCTGTTCATGCTTTGTTTTTTCTCTCCTTTGTCAATTTTCTCGGCTTGTCTTCTCTTACCAATGTCTCTGTGTTTCTTTACTTTCAATAAACTCAAAATAGGGTTGGCGTTATTTTCTGCACTGTCATAAATAATCTGTAGAGGCTGAAAGATACTCTCTCTGATCAAACCTCTTTTCCACGTTCAACACAAATACACTTAAAAGTCCAAAGAAGCCACACTTTGCATGCAGCTGCAGAGGTATAAAATCGAATGCACTACTATTTTGCTCAGACTATATATATAGACTATAAGGTGTGTGAAATCCTTGAGCCTAAAATGTAAGTAGAGCAACTCTCTTCAAAGTTGTGTCTCTAGAAAGTAGCTTTATGCAAGTACGCAGCAGGTCTCCAGCAGCTGTTGTCCCATACGTTGCAGTAACGGTGTCTCACCTATAAATAGTGAAGAGCAGGTGAAAGTACTTACTAATATCTGTAGTTGCATCTGTTTGAGTGTTTAATTACTTCATCTTTTATGCATTGCTAAGAAAAGTAACTGCTTACCGTTGCCGTACACGCCGCGTTTAATCTAACACGTACAAAAAAAAAAAAAAAAGCACCGTATCTATCGGCTATCGCTGCAGTAACTTAATAGTTTGCAAGTAAACTTTTTATCTGTAGGTTAATAAGGCATGTTGGTAGTAAAGCAGGTAATAAAGCCTTAAATGTGCATATGTTTTTCTTTTATTTGGCTTTTGCACAAACTTGTTCACGACCTCAAACTGTGTCTCCAAATTCCATGATCCTGTTCATGTGTCATCCCATATGCTTTCTTTGCATTAGTTTGAGTCCATTTGCTATAACTGGCTGTCTGGCTCATTTGAAGCATTCACTGAAATTGCCTTCCTCTCCTCATTACTTCAGCAGTAGCATGCTCTCTGGTCCTTACCTCCTCCCTATTCCTTGTGCCCTTTTTGTCCTCATGCTGAGTTTTTTGCTCATTCCAACTGCCTACTAGTTGTCTTCGGCTTTAGTCACGGGTCCGCTTGCTGGTTATAATTGCCTCTTTAGCTGCCATTTTCTTAGCCTCTGTGTCTCTTACTGTGTCCCCAGCTCTTTCATTTAAACTCCCTTGTTTGCTAGTTTGCTGTTTTCGCACTAGTTTGTAAACAGTTTCTGCTCTTTGCCCTCGTGGCTCATAGCTTTTCTCCCCCTCAGTGGTTATTATTCCTTGTTATGCCAGCAGTCCACATTCTTCTTTACTTTGTGTTGCTTTTCTCTCTTTCACCCAGTGCTACTTCAATGTCATCCGAGTTCTCCTTTTATTGTCCATCTCGATGTGCAGTCTTATCAACCTTGATTTATTTTCTTATAAAAACCATGTTCCCCATGTCTCAGCTTGCTTCGGTAGGCGCTCCCGTTGCCTTTTCGACTCTTCTCCCCTTATGGGTTTCTTCTAAATTCTCCTGCCAGTTTTTAATGCCTTTCAGCGCAGCACTATATCGCTGACTGGATTTACCTTTTTACCACTGTGTCCCCTTTGCCTCTATGCCGGCTTGATTATTGTAACTGTCTCTCACTTTCTGACTGAACTTGCTGAGAGTCTGCCTGAGTAAGAAGACTAGGGCAGTCCCACAGAGCTGGATGTGTCTGTTAGACTGCAGAAACTGAAATAAACCGCTAACACCCTTTCTCACGATGCGTTGCCCATCTCCTCCTCATCCCCCGTGAACTTTTGCCTAAAATCCATTTTTATCTCCTTTTCTTTTTCCTTTCCATCTCACATTTCATTGCCCTTTCCCGCCTCTTATTCTGTCAACCTTTCTCTTTTATCGTTCCATTACTTCTGCCCGTCTGCTGTTTTTCTTCCTTTTGCTTTTTTTGTCTGTATGATTACTCTGCTTTTTTTCTTTTCCCCCCATCGTGCACTAGCTTCTTTTACGCACATTTTCTTTACTGCTTGAGCTTGTGTGCTCTACCCATCCCTTTCCTCGCTCCTATATTCTTGTTCTCCATTTCCTCGTTCCTATATCTGTGCTTCCTATCAATGGGGTGCAGCTATTAAACTTCACACTTATTCTTTACATGGTGCTTCTTTCAAAACACCAGAGAAAAGGGAATTGGAGAGTGATGTAAAATAAGCAACAAAAGCACATGAGGACAATCTCATGAAGTTTTTGCCGCATTAACCCACCATTGACCCACAGCATCCATTGATCTAAACTGTTCATCCACTAATCCTATCAATCCATGTAAATAATTGATGTAAAATGCAGTTTGTCATTCTTTCTTGGTCATCAGATATGACCCATTTGGACGTTCAGAGGCTCCGTAGTGAACATGGAAACACAGTCATCTTCTACAACACTGATTCACCAGTAAAACCCATGACAGCGGATGGAGTCTCGGGGTTTATATTCAGTTAATGATAGATTTGCTGAAAATGTGACTTTTTCTTCATTTTTTCCTGTTTTTATATTATAACCTTTGACCTTTATGAACATCTACATGATCAGTCAATTAAACATAGGAAAATACATGATTTTCACTGGGAAAAAATGCAAAAGTCAGAGGATAACATTGTAATAAATGGCGATAAATCACTTAGGAAAGGTTAAATAGAGAAAAAGTCTTTTGGGAACCGCCACAAAAGTCCCACTGGATCCTTAAATCCTTGAATCGGCTAAGCAAATTGATGTGGATTTGTATACAGCAGTAGATATTCCATGATTACCCCCCCACACACTCATCTATTTACCCGAGAAGATATTTATTACTCGCCGTTTTGCTTTTTAAATATAAATCTCTGTCACAAATGGGGATGATCTTTTCCTTTTTAGAATTTCAACCTTGACTGATATTGCAAGTATCATGTTTTCTTCTCTCCTGCAGGTCTGGTGGTAAGAGAAGCCAGCATAGAAATAACACGGCAGCAGGTGGAGGAATTGTTTGGTCCAGAAGATTATTGGTGTCAGTGTGTGGCCTGGAGCTCTGCCGGAACCACCAAAAGCCGCAAAGCACACGTCCGCATTGCATGTGAGTACAAATCAGACAACTAATTATGCAAACAACACAGAAGATGAACATTGAGGGAATCAGGGAGTTTGCTATTTGTAAAAAAAAAAAAAAAAAAAAAAAAGTGTAAAAGGTTAACACTGCTGTATAAAGACAAATTTATGTATTCTCAGTGGAGATGGCTGAGCGAATCCTTACTCTTTTACCCAAATCCCTAAAATGACTCGCAGATCTGTGTCCGCACTGCAAAAATCCAAATCTTACCAAATGTATTTTTCTCATTTCTAGTCCAAATATCTCATCACACTTAAAATAAGA
>JAPQRP010000030.1:28248482-28269314 GCA_037367295.1 Apogon hyalosoma
ATTATGTCTTATTTCAAGTGTGATGAGATATTTGGACTAGAAATGAGAAAAATACACTTGGTAAGATTTAGATTTTTGCAGTGAGTTTAGCCAGAGCAGTTGAATCCTACCACATTAAAATTCTGCTTAATTCAAGATTTTTTGTTGCTTAATTCAATTCAAGCAAAAAAATCTTCCAACGGAACAAGTGAAAATGATCTTGGTAAGATGTCTTGAAATAAGATTTTCACGATCTATTGTCTAAAAATAAGTTCTTACATCTGAATTACAAGTTCCTCTTTAGGTGATTATGTCTTGTTTTAAGTGTGATGAGATATTTTGACTAGAAATGAGAAAAATGCACTTGGCAAGATTTCGATTTTTGCAGTGCATTTAGTCGGAGCAGTTGAATCCTACCGCATTAAAATTCCAAATGGCGTCACCCACAAACCTCCAGCAACTTTTACAACCTAATAACAGCACATACTCTTATAGAGGCTGCCAAGAGTCCCATAAATTACAGTAAGGAGTTGATTTGTAGTGAGGAATGGGACTGAATGAGCCAAATCTATCTGTGAGCCCAACAGCCTGAGTTAGAGACGGTTAAGTGAATCTGTGCTCCAGTCTCTTACCTGAGATCCACACACAGAGATTCATTTACTCACGGGATCCACTGTGATTCAACTCCTCTGCTTCAGATTTGTATTAATGGGTATAATTTGGCGATGCTGGCTCAAATGATTCAAGGGACTCGTACAACCTGGATCATATTCAGATTGATCCAGATCCTTAAAATGACCCCTCACTAATTTTCAGACTTTTTTCTTCCTCCTAAATCAGACGTGTCAATCTAGTTTTAGTTCAGGGACCACATACAGCCCAATATAATGTCAAGTGGGCCGGACCAGTAAAATAATAACAACAGCGAAAGAAATAAAATGTTTACAAAAGTTTCCTTAAAAATGTAAGTAGCATAAACCATCTGACATCTCCTACAAAAAAATAAGTGTAATTTAACAATATTGTGTCTCAGTTAATCATTTACACATGTGCGTTGCAGCTTACGGATCACAGTGGATCGAAAAAGACACAAAACATTTAGAAACAGGCAGAATATTGGTAAAATTGCACTTATTTCTCTTGAGACATTTCAGGTTGTTTTTATTCGTTCAAGTTAAACAATTTCATGTATTTTTACTTTTTTTTACACTAAAAGAAAGAGAAGAAAACATTGGAATTGGAGTTGTCATTATTTATTGGTTATTATGATAGTATTTTATTGGTCTGACCCACTTTAGATCATATTGGTTTGTATGTGGAACCTGAACTACAATGATTCTGACACCTTTAATTGTTAAGGGTCATTTTTTGCATTTCACAGATTCCTCCCATGGGTCAGACTGGACCCTTTGGCGGGCTTGTTTCTGTAGGTTTGACACCTGTGGTCTTAATCATATATTTAAGTCAGCAAAAGTTCATCCAGTTGTTAAATTCATAGAGGTGTTCAACTCATTTCTGACACTATGGCACTATAACTATAACTTTTTCTTAAATGAGGCACCAGTCAGGGTTCAGAAACAACTAAATGTATTCATTTACATCAAACACAGTTAATAGTGCCATTTTCCATAGACTGTGTTTCACTGCTTTAGGTCTCTTAAATACTGCTTCGGCTCTTGGTCCATTTACAGCAGTGTATCGTTTCATGTGGTGCTCAGTTGTGTTTTGACATAAACTGGTGCTTTATTTACCTTCCGGCTGAACTGGACAGTACAGATAAAGAGCTGACAAACAAAACACAAAGTGGGAAGATGTGGAACACCAGATAAGAGTCTTATTCTATAGGAGTATAAATCCATTAAGATCTAGTTTGACAGATGTAGTGGGGACTATTTAGTTGACACACTAATGTTAGCTTCTGCTTAACTTGGTTTTTCTCCTTAAATTAGGACTTGGAATTTTATTTATCAACCTCATGTACTTTTTTGTTTTTTATCATTACATGTAAAGTGGTAGAATGACACCTAGGTGTGTTTTTATGAATACAGGGACACAGTATTGCAGTAGATTGAACACAGATTAGGACCCGTAAGTAGGAAGTGACTTCACAACTAACAAGTGGTACCAGGCACAACAAACCCCACCTTAGCTCATTTTGACACCGATCCAGCTGATGTCATCATAGCAATGTTCTCTGTATATGTGCCAAGTTTTAAGTAAATGGGAGTTTTTATAGATATTTGAAATTTCACCCATTGTAAGTAAAGAGGAGGAAAAAAAAAAATTAAAAAATCATAAAAAAATGTGAACTTCGACCTACTTTCCCCAAAACGTAATGATGTTTATTCTGGGTCACTGGCAGTCTATCAATCCAATTTGGTATGAATTCAACCAATAGTTTTGCTGCTAAAGTGTTAACAAACAAAGAAACAAACCGAACAAAACAATACCCCTTGCCTCCCCTTCGGGGGGTGGGGTAATAACCCCAGTACACACAATATCACCTTTTGCTGGGCTGATTTTCATGAAAAAAACATACTTAACAAACCACAGCCTTTTATGTGATAGTATTGATTCACAGCAGAACATTTCTCAGTTTAACACACAGCAGTCAAGTCCTCCTTCAGCTATGTTTTATTGTGCTTTTTCAGCTTTTATTCTGAAAGTAAATACAAAAGATGTGTCATGCAGTGGGTATTAGTTTTTAATAACCTACATTCACATTATATTAGTAAACTGTAGTTATGGAAACCCTGCATGATTCATGGTTGGAAACTTTTTTTCCAGCGAAGACTTAACTTCATAACTTCAGTCTGTCATCAGTAGCTTTTTGCTACGCTCTGGTGAAGAATTTAATAAGACAACTGGGACTCTGAATATAAGGTCATCAAAAGAACACAGTCCAGACTAAGAACAAAGCTGACTCGATATCCCTCTAGCAGACAGTGTTAGCGTGTAACACAGATCACATTGGGAAATCATTTTAGTGTAACTCTACCAACACTGCAGGAGAAAAGAAATACTTATATGTTGACTGATGGTTATTTGACAGTTCTGCAGCAACTATGTAGCGAGGGGATTGTTTGGTCGATGGAGATGTGTGACAGAAATGACCCAAAAAGCCTTGTTTGTTCTTTCAATATAAGCTTCATATAACAAAATTGATTGGTCCTCCAAAGCTCTCTTCGCCGTCCTGACAGCCTAACCCACAACAGTAGTTTTCCGAACATCATTGCAGCGGTCAGTTCATCCATATAAGACAACAGGGACTTGTCTGAGTGCTCAGGTTATAGAGAGGTCAATCAGACAAGAAATACCAATAACAAAATCGACCACACCTCCAGAGTTTACCCAGCTTACTGACAGTGTAGCTGTGCTTCAGTCAACTCTCCAGAGTCCATTCAGGAAGCTCACAGAACAAACTGCTCACATCCACATATGTAGTGCTTTCACAGACCATATGACTCCAACAGACAGAATGTGGTTTTCCCAGGTTGGTCATATAGGTGTTGCGAAAGGAAATCCATCACTTACCCTTGTTTTTCACTCGTGGTTATTTTATTTGACTGTAAATATGTCTCACATTTTCACTTTTGCAGGTGCTGGTTGCGTAGATCGTTCACAGTCACATTTTCATATTAAGTATGCAATAAATAATATAATAAAGACTTGAAGACAGGATAAAAAAGCATCAGGATATTTTGTCTAGACTATTACATCATCTGTGACACATTCTTGTGATAAAGAGTCACATTTTTAGCAGTTAATTTGGCCTGTGAGCTTTAAAGTCTGAATTTAGAACAGAGCTTCCCTACTCTCTGCATTGCTCTGTTCAGTATTTGTGGCGGTATGCGAGGATGTTTTTGTGTCTGTCAGTAGAGAGTTAGGGACTCAGTCAGAAATATCCTTCTAAGCTCCGCTAATAACATTCTCAAATGGAATGGGCGCTCCTTGGGGTGCAATGAAATCTGGGTAATGTGCTGTTTTTGGCTTATGTTCGAGCTGATACATGCTGAGAGACAGATGCAGGCAAGTGTATGTATACAGACATTTTAGACTCACAAAAGCAGACACTTAACCGTGAATGTAGACACCAACAGCACAAAACACTCAATAATGTATTAAGTGCAGTAGTAGTATATAACACTGGAGAGGATGATGTGTGCGTTTTAGAATGCGCTGGCGTTACTTCTTGACATATCGTTTCCAATAGTATCACGCAGTAGAGCTATGAAAAGGGATGGGCTGCCTGTTCAGTTTTGTCCTATTCTGCGTTCCATCATTAGTCAGATCGATTTGTCTACATTATCGAATCTAAGATTTATTTCTGTCAAAATTAAATGTTTTGCTATAGATTGGAATTAGCTGCAAATTGAAGGCTAAGTCGAAAATTGTACTATAGTTGTTGAATTTAGGAGTTTTATGTAGCATTGATTCCCAAACTCTCAACAGCAGAACACACTTAGGACTACCAAATCCAACAACAAATCAATGCTGCGTATCCACAGACTGTATCACTCACTGAATAAAGTATGACGCACATTGTTTACACACATCTGTGTTGTTGTATCGTCAGGTTTTCTTCATAGCCACTTATTTGGACAGTCTGTTAAGTTACAATGTGTTTTATAACCTTCACATGCTACTTCAGCTCTGTTAGCTTAAAACAGCCACGATGAAACAAATTACCTTGGTTTTCTGTAGGGTTTGTGTTGTCAATAGCTGCGCTAAAGATGTGTTTGGAATCAAATAAAGCCGGAACTGTTATAGTTTAGTCTGAACTATGCAACAAACAGCGAACTTAGAAGATAATGACGTCACATTACATTATTACTTTTATGCCTTCGACCTCACCAATGTAAAAGAAATCCTATGATTTCAACATCAAATTCACCGTGGAAGACTGACAGAGTGGCTCACTACTCCCTCTAGTGGACACAGTAATACGTCAGAGCTTCGATGTGAATAGATTTAGCTCATACGTCTACAATCCAGTACATTTGTGTCATAAGTGTAACTTAAAGGGCTCATATTTTGCTAAACCCACTTTTATTAGTCTTTGGTTCATTTATTTGTGTATTTGGACCCTAATAGTTCAAATAGTTTGAATTTGAACCCTCTAGGTGCTGCAAAGCTATCTTTATATTCATTTTGGCAAAAATCGAGGGGATTTCTACAACCCGTTTTAATTCCTGCTTAATTTGTGGCGTCTCTAATTAGTTACATCACAACATTTGCGCGTATAAGGTTAAGACTTCCAATGAACATTTCTCCGAGTATGGAGAAACAAGACGGAGCAGCACGGTCAACAACCTGGAGGAGGTGGGGTGTGAAGTGATGAAATGTTGTTCTCCAGTTTCGCTACGAGGACAGCATGTTAAAATCAGTGAATCTTTCAACCTTAGACCATGATGATTCTTTAAACCGACACAGAGCCCACTTGACTCAATGAGAGCACCTCAGCTGCCAGGAAAAAATGTGGTCATTGTATGTTTCTGAAAACCACAGATACGTATAATATCAACATTCAGTGAACCAATGGTATAGTTTAGTTTTTCATTCATTCCAGTCTTCAATAGGAAGGAAGTGGACTTTCACAGGAGTCCACTTCTCAGCTGCTGTAACTTTTTAACATAAAGTGCTTTAACCCATAAAGACCCAGTGCTACTTTTGTGGCAGTTCCAAAATATTTTTTTCAAGGGGTCATATTTTGCTAAACCTGTTTTTGTTAGTCTTTGGTTCATTTATTGGTGTATTTTTGGACCCTAATAGTTCAGAAAGTTTGAATTTGAACCCTCTAGGTGCTGCAAAGCTATCTTATGTTCATTTTGGCAAAAAACCAAGTGGATTTCTACAAACCGTTCAAATTCTTAATTTGTTACGTCTATAACTAGTTACATCACAACATTTCCACCTATAAGGTCAAGACTTCCAATGAACATTTCTCAGAGTATGGAGAAACAAGACAGAGCAGCACGGTCAACAACCTGGAGGGGGTGGGGTGTGAAATGGGTCATTTGCATTTAAAGGGCCAGCACTACAACCTTTCTGGTGTCATTACTCAGGAATAGAGTTGAAGATGGGCCTGTGCACTGCAAAAATCAAAATCTTACCAAGTGTATTTTTCTCATTTCTAGTCAAAATATTTCATCACACTTAAAATAAAGATAATTTTCACTTGTTCCATTGGCAGATTTTTATTTTTTTTTTTTGCTTAATTCAAGATTTTTTTGCTTAATTCAAGCAAATAAAAATCTGCTAATGGAACAAATAAAAATTATCTTGGTAAGATTTCTTGAAATAAGATTTTCAAGATCTGTCATCTAAAAATAGGTTCTTTATATCTCATTGAAAACATACTCTTTAGATGATTATGTCTTATTTTAAGTGTGATGAGATATTTGGACTAGAAATGAGAAAAATACATTTGATAAGATTTGTTTTTTTCCAGTCTGGAGTTTAATTAATGAAGAATTATGACCCAAGTATAGCCTTTCCAGTTGATGTATGTTTTAAAATGTATAATTCCATTTAAAAAGCAAATATGACCCCTTTAAGAGCTTTTTATACTAAACACTCAAATGAAAATTTTAGGTAGTGTTTTTTTTTTTTTAATATGTGAAAGTAGAAATACTACATATAACCCCTTTAAAAGTGAATATAACCATTTCTCAATATTACTTTAGATGCCAGGGTTCTTGTTCTTTCTATCATCTATGCTGCATCTATTTTTTGTATTTTTTTTTCCATTTTCTTAGCCCACACATTATCTCCCATTTCCCGCACATAAGACCTCTGTTAGACGTTAGGTGTATGTATGGAGATGGAGAAAGTGTCTATGCAGACTGGTGTCAAGGAGAAGGAATATGATGAAAGTCATTTTTTTTCTTGGTGGTTTATATCTTCTTTATATTTGCCTCCTCATGGTTTTCCAGTTTTTAGCTCACTTTCTCCCTCTGACTTTGTCCCCCTGTCCTTCACTTTCTCTCTCTGTGTTGTAACAGTGATTTTTCCTTTAACCAGATCTGATTACAGTCAGCCCCCTCTTGCGATAACCTTTTACTTCAAATCGACCCAACCTTCTGACCTACCCCTGCTTTCTGCTCCTATTTGGATCTAGTGTTGTGATTAAAATGCTTCCTGGCAGCCAGAGCTTGCTGAGCAAAGTGTCTTTTCTACTGCACCATGCAATAGCAATTCAGCATTTCTCTCCAGCGCTCCTATCTCCTCTTCCCACTCATTGTCTTATTTTCCTCTTTCTCAGTGTCTCCTGTTTTATTTATTTCTTCTTCTCTCTTGTCTTGCCCATCATGTGCTTATTGTTTAATTTTGTCACTCCAGCTCTCGTTCATGCTTTGATGTCCCTCATTTTTCAGTGTCTTCTGGCTGTTTTAATAACTGCACAATTAACGCTTCAAGGCAGAAACTAAATTTGGAGTTTGTAGCTGGATAATCACAATCAGTGTTGTGGCTGTAATAGTGTCAAACACACAATCAGAGATTAAATCTCAGAGTGATTTGTTGGTATTTTGGAGGAAAACACTTTTAGCTGAGTTATGGCTGTTTCAGGTTTACAAAGGAGGTGAGAGAATCACACACATTCACAGCTACTTAGTTATGCAAAGCGTTGCAGTCACAGACACATACAAGCATAAGTGAAGCACAGACATGCACACACACGCACGCGCACACATGCACACGCACACACACACACACACACACACACACACACACACACACACACAAATACAAATGTGCATGCAGTGTCAGTTATGCTCTTTGGCCCTGCAGCTATCAGGTCAAGTCTTTCTCCTTCAATGGATTAGCAATATGTCAAGGTCACACAGCATACAAACACTACACTCAACACATAGGTACACACACCCAGACACACACATTTCAGATGATGGCGATTTGTTCTGCCACCTTCCACTGAGACATGTGTGTGCATAGCAATCAGGAGGCCAGACACTCAGGGACACAGAAATCCAGGCAGCCACTTATACCAACTGAAAAATGTCTGTTACTGAAATTTTTGTTTATGAGGGAAATGTTTCTCCTGGATGTTTTTATTTTCTTCTCAGTCACAGATGGAATCGACCAACAAAAACAATACTCAACAGTGATATCTTCCTTAGAACTTTAAGCACATTGAGCATTGATTAGGCCTCCTGCTTATTGCATTTCCACTTTCTTTTTCTTGTACCTGTGTGTCCCCCTCATTTGTATATCAGCACTTAAAAATAACTGCAGTGCTTTAGCCAGACACTTAGTCTTGCTTAGCAACCCAGAAAACAAAGTGCCACAACCACCACAATCTTGAAAACATTTGACCTTTTGGGCATGAAATGGCACGCTAAGCAGTCTGAGCATTTGCATAATGCAAATCAAAACAGAAATGTGCAGACAGGTCTGATATTCCCCTGGCACAGTCCTCAACACAGTCAGTGGAAAAGCTCCAGTGTTTTTGTCGAGATGACATCATTAAGTCTTGGTTTCTGGTTTTGAAGAGACTTCATAATGGTTTCAATCACTGAATAAACATTTTCACAGTAGAACCCATAGGCTGTGTGGATGTGTGGTTATGATGTCTCACCATCGCTGGAAGCCACTGAGCTTTTTCCCAGATGTCAAGGACCGCTTCAGCGTACACATAAGTGTTAAAGTGGTAAGCCACAGTGTTGAAATAGTCATATGAAACTGAAGTTACTTCCAAGTGTGATAAGAATAACACATGTATATCAGTATATCATTAACATACTAAAGTGTATCTTTAAAGAAGCCACTATAAGGGAGGAGGGAGGATTGCTTTAAAACCCAATGAAGTAAAACCATATGTACCGTATAGGTCAGAAGTCAAACCAATAAAGAAAGGTCTTAACTCAGTAAAAATGTTAATTATTAAGCAGTTAACATGGTATATTTTTTCCCATAAAAATTATAAAGGTTGAAAAGAAAAACACTTTTCCATTTAATCTGAGCTAAGATGAACTGTACTCCTACCAGTGATGTATTGTAATATAAAATACACAAAACTAAATGCTATTTATATCAAGATGCTCTCTTTGAACTGCTGTGCTTTATATACTTTTTACTTTCAGAAATCCAGACTCATTTTTACTGAACGTCTAAAGTATGTAATATAAGTATAAACCTCATTTCATTATTTGCAGAGGCAACTACAATTTTAAGTCCCTATAGGTATAAATGAGTCCTTTGTAAAATCCAGATCAAAATCCAGAGTGCAGGTGTGGTGCCAACAAATAAAGTTGTTTACGTGTTCAAAACTTGACGGTGCATGGAAAGACCTCGCCTGATGTCTAAGACTGATCACAGGTTGTGTAGAGGAGAAATGACAGGGTGGGGAATTCAGTGAAAGAACTGGTCAGAGTGGAAAGAGACTCTCTAAAGTCACTTAGAGAAAATGATCCCCTATGTAACCACAGCGAAAATGACTGCAACATACAAGGTCACTTCATTTTTTCCACTTTTGATATTTCTTACCTCCACTGGTGTTAGAGTGTCCAGAAAATACACAAATGTCTGTAAATATTTGCACTCTAAAAATTGTTCAAAAATAACCCAGTTTGTGTTATTTCTGTAACTCTGAGCTGGACCAGAGGTAGGCCAAAGTCAGCCACAGTTTGTTGTAAACCAGTGTGTCAGGTCAGACATTTGACAAAAATGTTTTGTTTTTTTTTTGTTTTTTTTAAACAACAGTTTTTCACTGCAGGGAAACAGAACATGTTGGCAGAGTCATTCTGTGTTTAATCACAGTCTGTATAAAAATGGCGGACTGCAAAGAATGATAAGCTTTAATGGCAGGTCGCATTGCCAACCTAATGCATTGGGTCATTATTTTTATCCTTAATTCAAGATTGTTTTGCTTAATTCAAGCAAATAATCTGCCAATGGAACAAGTGAAAATTATCTTGGTAAGATGTCTTGAAATAAGATTTTCAAGATCTATTGTCTAAAAATAAGTTCTTATATCTCCCTGAAAAGTTACTCCTTAAGTGATTATGTCTTATTTTAAGTGTGATGAGATATTTGGACTAGAAATGAGAAAAATACACTTGGTAAGATTTAGATTGTTTTCCAGTGCTTAAACGTATTATTAGTCCCTATGTATCAATATTTTGAGAGATTCCCTCCAGTGGCGGTAGCTCATCCAAAATGCTGCTGTAGGAATTATTACCAGAATTTTGAGGAAGGTTAGCTCACTTTATTGTCCCCAAAGGGAAATTCAGTCTCTGCATTTTACTCCTAATACACCCAGCATTAGCAATTCGTATTAGCACATAGCACATTAGGAACAGTGAGCTGCCATTGAAGATGCATGTGGACCAACTTCATCGTCATCATCAGCACTGTGGTCAAGGGCGCCGCAGGAGAATGAACCAATAAGAAGTGGAAAAGGGGTGGTGCAGTGGTTAGCACTATCGCCTCACAGTAAGAGGGTCCTGGGCTTGATTCCAGTGCTGACCAGTGTGGGCCTTTCTGAGTGGAGTTTGCATGTTCTCCCTGTGTCTGCGTGGGTTCTCTCCGGATACTCAGGCTTCCTCCCACCATCCGAAGACACGGTCTAAATCGAAATCGCCCGTAGGTGTGAATGTGAGAGTGAACGGTTGTCTGTCTGCGTCAGCCCTGCGGTGAACTGGTGACACATCCAGGGTGAAGTCCGAACCTCGCCCGTAGGTAGCTGGGGTAGGCTCCGGAACCCCCGCGAGGACTAAGCTTCAATGATTTTAATGGACGAGCGCATTTCAGATAAATGTGATGTTTGGAATGAATGTAGAGCATGTCATCATGAAATGTAAGAAGTATAATGCAATGAGGGAGGAATTACATGACAGGATATATAAATAAGAGCGGATGGAGTTTAAAAGGAATATTAGGCAGAAATGATCAAATGGGAGAGTGCAATGAGGCTCTTTGCATTTTTCTAAGGGAAACAGGAATAGTAGATAAGATAAGATATAAATTCTAATGTATATAGTATTATGTTGATACTGATTTTATTTATAGCTCTACCTTTATATTGATTTATTATTATTATTATTATTATTATATTATTATATATATTATCTAGATTGTGACCTGAAGTAATAAACCCTGATTTGCACACTACGGTACAGTAGGTGGTGGTATATACCTTTTAATATTGGCTGTAATCCACCAATTAAATAGAAGAAGAAGAAGAACAACAACAACATCAGCAACTAAGCGATTCAAAAAAGGTGGAAGTGCTAACCACTGTGCCGCCCAAGAAATAAAGGATCATATCACACCAAATTCAGCCTCCCTCCACTGGCCATCTGTCCATTTTCATATAGATTGTATTTCTTTTTTTCCTTCCTTTACAGGCCTCTAGATGTCTAAACGACCACAGATGATCATCCTTTTGCAATCTGAGTTCTAAAACTCTGAAGTAATTTACCTGCAGAGAGTAGGCCTGATGAATCTGTTCCTGTTTGTTTCTTACAGCCCACTTTTTACATTTTTTTAAAGAATAGCTTTTAATTCTGTCAGTTTTTATGGTTTACTGTCGTATTTCTGTCATACTATTTCACTTTTCTGTTTCCTGCTCTATTAATGAAGCTTAAGTCAGCAGATAAAACAACCCAGAAGTTATTTACTTTTGTATGTATTTGTTTTAATTTGTACGCACTACATTTACAGCACATGTCCTTTATATTTCTTCTAATAAAAGCTCATCATGTGAGGATGTTATTTACAGGAACCAAATATTCCATAAATATCACTTGACAATAAGAAAAGTAAGTAGAATGTTCCAGACTAATTACAAATCCATTTGTCTACTATTTTAATATATTTTACATTTATCTGCAAATTACTATTATCTTATTCTCATCTGTGCTTTATCAGTGAGACTATATCTCTTTTTTTATCGCCAGAAGTCTAATTGTTTTCATTTCTTTCACTGTGAAGGAAATTGGATATCCAAATTATTCTCTCTGAGAGCAAAAGAGAGTGTTTTCTTGCTATTTTCTTCCCAAGAATCTCACACAGCTCTTTATTGCTTGAGCAGCTCCACCAGGGGAAACCGTTATGATTTGGCATGGGTAGCATGTAGGCAGAGACACCCATTTTGGATAATTGCACTGAAATGTGCTTATGTGGAGGTGCTTCGGGCAACAAACTAACCACAAACATAATAACAGTTTTAGTTGAGCAATGGCAGGAGAAGAAGTTTTAGACTGAGAGGTAAGGAGGCGGAGTACCAGAGGAGGTTGAGCGAGAGGGAAAGCGGTGTTTATGCAAGAGGAGGTCATTCTGAAAAGATGCTTACCCCGCCTCATTGTATATAAAAGAGAGTTTATGCTGAAGAACACTTTACAAGGTTGCCCCGTGTGCCCCGCTGTACTTCAGAAAAGTTGTTCAGTGAATTCATCTGCGCTTTTATTATATTTATGAGGCTGGGTAATGTTATCTGTATTTTCCGAGTGAAGCGGGGTCAGTGAATTGTTATGACACAGCTGTCCCTCCTCTCCTGTGCACAGATTTCCCCCGAGTACATATTTGCGCACAAACAACACAACACAACACAACATGCACCTTCCATTCATGTGAATCCGTGTTTCCTTAATGCTGTGAACACAATGTGACATTCTCTGTATCGGAAACATACTGACGGTTACAAATACACACAAACACACACATACACACACACAAGTCCTGGCTTCCTAAGTGGCAAAACTGTCTCTGTCATAGCCTGAGATTAGTCAAATGTGTGAGCTTTTAAGTGTATGTGTGTATTTCCGTCCCTTGAGCAGTTTGCGTTAATCTCCTTTAATTTCATTCTCAATCTTTATGGAAATCAACTCGCAGCCAACTCCTCATTTCCCTTACTAATTAAGACCAGGGAATTTGTGCTGGAATTGGCTGGCATGAAAGAAATGCTTCCCATCCTTCAATCAGCATCCTCACCCTCATCTCGTGTGTGCGGTTGTTTGTGTGTTTGTGTTTATGATTGACCCTGTTTGTCTGTCCCGTTGTGTGAGTGTCTGCCTGTTGCTGTTTCCCTCTGCATATGTTGTGCCTGTTTGTTTGCATAGATCTCCAGTTTGTCTTTTCTCCTTATGATTGCATCTTTCTGTCTTTCCATCTTGATTTATCTCTGTGTTTTTGAGTATTTATTCATGTTTGTGTGTCTCGGTGCATTGTGTGGGTAGCCATGTGGTGGATTTAGGACTAAATCTTTGGGTGATTACTCCCATAATAAACCATCATGCTCTGTTCAGGCTGTCAACCCCCATAAGGATTGACTGTATTATGAAGTTATCATTCAGCTCCAGCAATATCCTGTGTCATAACTCTCTTATCCAATATAGCTCTTCACAGAATCTGATAATGAGTAGACGTGTACAATTAATGCATTCGTTAAGGTGGGAAGTCTTTGTGAGATTTTTAAAGGCTTTGTCACTGGTGTTTGTAGAAAGCAGACGGCACGCTCACTTCCAACACCTCCTAACATCAGTTTACAGCTTGCGTATAGCTAATTATGCACTTAAAATTGAGTGTCCTTATTTGTAATGTACATATTTTTCCACATCATTTTCTCTTCATGCAGCCTAAGGCAGAAAAACAACTCCTCATGCTGATGCCATTAAGGTCTGGCTTTTTGAATACTGTCATTGAGAAAAAAAATATGGGTCTGTGGAAAACAGTCTATTCACCGTGAAGGGCTCCTCCTACTCCTTTTCAGTGTTTGGGGTGTTACTGTATGTGTGAATGGGGGAAGAGCGTCATTCCTGATCATACATCGAAACTAAAAAACACAAAGATAAAACCAGAAAATTGGATTTAATTTTAAAGGTGGGAAACTTTTAGTATACTGATAAAGGTGGAGATGTTATCTCTCAGTTTCTTCTTTATTAATAAGATTGTGATGGTGACGAGGTGGATGTAATCAAAGACTGATGTCTGGCTGTTTTGATGGATTACTGAACTGTTTTGATAAAGATAAGGCACATTAAAAAAAGACAGTGCAAAGTGATGACACATCTCATGATACTTAGTGGATTTGCTGATGTTTGGGAACAGGACATTACTTTGATAGGTAAAAACCAAGCAGGTGGTTTTAGTATTAAGAAGGACTAAGGCGGTCTTGCTGTGTGCTGCCAACGCCCCCCTTCTTCCTCCTGACTTTGTGTGCTTCTCATCTTTCAACCCCCTGCCTGTCTTCCTAACTGCAAATGCCCCTCTCGTCCTGTGTATTTTACCTCTCCTTCGTCTTACACTGCTGCCTTTTCTATCTGTTAGCCGCTGTAAGGTGACTTGTGTCTTGATAAAATACCCAGAGAGTGTCTAGAACTCAACCAGTACAGCATTAAAAACAGTATATCTAGTGTGTGTGTCTGTTTGTGTCCATAAATGGTGCACCATAGCTGACGGATAAGGTGATTAAGAGTACACCTGGGAACCAGGAGAGTGAGAGGACGCAAGGATAAAACACACACACACACTGTGCCCTCCTATGAAAGTTTTCTGTGTGGTTTAGAAAAACTAAAGGACAGAGAGGATTTGTCTTTCATAGCTGCAGCAATCCTTCAAAAAGTAATAAAGTGAACCAAAGTCTTCAAAGTCAAAAAGTTCTTTAAGAACAAAAGTGCGATACGGATCATAGTTTCCCAAAGATTAGAATCAGTGATGTACTGAAGGAATAATATAAGAATAAATGTGTGGATCAGTCATGTGATTATGTCGACAGTTTAACTCAGAACTGTGTCTTAGTCACACTAAGATATGCACCTACCATACTCACCTCCATGCACATGTCTGCTCATACATTACTTAAATCTTTAATAATACGTATGTACACATGTACAAAGAACTTAATTCCACTTGAATTTATTTCTGACACATTAGTTACTATGTTACCATGTTATGTTAATTACTCTGTGTTTATGGCAGTTCGTGTTACACTGTGGACAGTTTTAAGCTCAGCTAGTCTACTGATTCACCCTATAATCTGTACAGAACTATTTTTGCAGATATTTCCAAATGATTTTTTTCACTACATTTAATGTTCCTTAAGTGATTTATTAGCATTTATTAATTGTGATATTCACCTATATTTAATGTACTGACCATGTACATGTTCACATAAGCTCAGTGTCAATTCAAAGGTTATTATATTATAACTGAAGAAAGAGTGACTTTTATAGAAAAATATATAATTAACTGAACATATTAACAAGTGCCTTCAACCACTGCCATTTGTCAAACCACATGGGTTTATTGGTGAATCAGTGTTGCAGACGATGACAGTCTTTCCACATTGACTACTAGGCTGCCTCTGTATGTCCAAATAAGACACATCTGATGTCAATGGAAAGCTGAGACAGTGTATTTCACCTGAATTATTTACATGTATTGATAAGACTAGTGGTTCAGAATGTATAAAACATTTTAGATCAGTAGATGCATTTGGTTGCTAGTGGCTGTTTAAGTCTTTGAGGATTAAATAGCACTACAAATAACAACAAAAAAAAGATGTGTATTTTCTGATTCTACTCCTGTTCCCTTAAGAAATACACCACAGTTCTTTTTCCCCACTTCATCCCTTCCATATGTTCACATTCAGAAATCCATCAGACCATCTGATCAGCACCATAAATAAAGTCACCTGCTAAGTCCGGCGACACCGCCACCCTCTCATGTTGCAGTTTGTTTTATGGCCTTTTTCTGCAGCAGGATAATTATTTTAACATGTGTTGAGACAAGCTACCAGTACAGGACACACACACATACACTCTACAGCAGAGGTCTCAAACATGCGGCCCGGGGGCCAAATCCAGGCCGCCAAAGGGTCCAGTCTAGTCCATGGGATGAATTTGTGAAATGCAAGAATTACACTCCAGATATTAATCATTTTAGTTCCGGTTCCACATACAGACCAATTTAATCAAGTGGGCTGGATCAGTAAAGGCTATCATAATAACCTTTAAATACTCACAACTCCAATTTTTTCTCTTTGTAAATGTAAACCTCTAGCTCATTTTACTGTATTTACACTAAAACACGTGAATAACTGAACAAATATGAACATTTGAAGTGCATGTTTACCAACATTCTGCCTGTTATGAAATGTTTTGTGTATTTGCAGATCCGTCATGATCTGTAAATTGTAATTTGCATGCGTAAATGAAAAACTGAGACTGAGTTTTCTTAAGAAATTTCAGTTTGTTCATGTTATTCACATTGTTTTAAAGGATAGTTGGTAGATGTAAACATTTTCATTGGATAATTTTACTTTTTTTCCACTCTAAAACATAGAGGAAAGTTTGGAGTTTATATTATTTATATATTATTATGTTATTATTTCACTGGTTCGGCCCACTTCAGATCAAATTTGGCTCCTGAACTAAAATGAGTTTGACACCCCTGCTATATAGAATCAGAGAGGTCGAAAGAAAACATGTGAATCTGTGCTTTAGGGGGACTCGGTTAGATGACAGACGAAGGTTTAGGTTTGTCTGAATAAATTATATCAGTGTAATGCTTACATATCATCAGCGTCAAAGCACTTCAGTGTTACTGGCAGACTAAGACAGAGATTTAGAGAAATAAAATGTACATTTAAAAGGATGTCATTAACTCAACTCACTCCAAAAGCACAACAGACAAGGAAAGAAAAGTCATCTAAACAGCTGATTTGTCGTTGTCCCTGTTGAACTCCTTCAGTGAATGTGATTCAGTTTTTTTGTGTAAGAGTCTGTAAAGAAGTCTGGCAGTGAGGGAAACAAAAATACAGCTTCAGAGTAAAGAAAGGCACCCCTCTATTCCTTCATTCATGAATTTTCGTCATCCTCTCCTTCATTCATTTTCCTTCCACCCACACGTTTTTCGTTAATTCTATTTTATTTTCATTCAAAGGCCTTTGCGTGCTTCTCCTTTTTGTCTTTCCATCATCTGTTGTTTTTATTTAAAAGTCAGAGTAATTGTCTTTAAGTCAGCTACTGTGAGCATTTTCTTTCTCCTCAAAATGAAAACAGCTGAACTTGCTGTGAAATGTTCTGGTGAAAGAAATGGCAGTGCATTCCATGCTGCTTTGTAATGCTGTCATTTATCACAGCATGTGAACCATTAGTGAAAATCATTTATTGTTTTTGGCCTGCTACACATTCTCAATCTCTGGCAAGTCTATATGGAATGAAAGCAAGATTAAATACTGTGCATAATGATTGAGGCAAGAATGTAACAAAGCAGCTTGTGTTTCGTGTCTGAAGCAGTTACACTTATTGCTATAACTACATTAAACATAATGTAAAATGTGTGTATTTGTGAATGTGTTTTTCTGTGCTTTTAAGCTCCATAATAATGATCGCGTTGTTGTTTTGTTGAAATGAGGAATTGAGCCCAGTTCACAGTGACATTGCACCTTCTCCAAAATTGCTGCTCCAATAAATAGATTTTTTTCTCTTTTCTTATAATTATTAATGATGCTATTATGTTTCATTTTTCTATCATCCTGCTTAGAAACTGAAAATCTTGTCACTTTAACCCTCAAAGACCTAAACAGTCACATGGTGATCAAAAGTATCTGCTGATATAAAATGTGTAATCCCTTTTTCACCACTAATCTTGTCAATGCATTTTAGTAATTCAGGTTAAATACAGTTTTTCAGATCAGATATGGGATCACATATGACCCATTTGGACATTCAGAAGGTCCATAGTCAATGTGGAAACACTGTCATCATCTACTACATTGATTCACTAGTAAAACCCATGTAGTTTAACAAACGGCAGTGAATTTATGTTCAGTTAATATTATACTCTGTTGAAAAAGGGACTTTTTCTTCAGTTTCTCTGTTTTGATATAATAATTTTTCGGTTTACTTAATTTACACAGAGCTTTTATGATGATTTACATGATCGGCAAATTAAATATAGGAAAATACCTGATTTTCACAGGAAAATGCAAAATGCAGAAGACCTTTACTGGTGTATTTAATTTATCAGGTGTCAAACATTATCTGATTCAGGGCTACCTCGATCTCATCCAGTTCATTTAAAGTCACAGTTTTCACCAAAAATATGAATAATGTCAAAAGGTGATTTTTTTTCACTATAGAACTTAGACAAAAACCTAGAACAAGTTTATTTTATTTTATTTTTTTTTCCTTTTAGGTAATTTAATATAGATGTTTTAGACTTCCAAATAAATCACTGCCTTCCAAAAGCAAATGTCCAACTAAGAGCAACATAATGTCACTGAAAAGCTGAGGAACTCAACCTTCCTTTATTTTATTTATTTATTTATTCATTTATTTATCAAAGCATGTGTAGATCAGTGAGTCAAACATTTTGAACATTTTGGGAAAAACAGCCATTTGAGCTACAGATGATGGCCTCCTTACAGGGTAAAATAAATGGTGATAAATGAAGGTTAGATGTGGAGGAAAAAAATCATTTGGAAATCACCATAGATACACTTATAAGTCTTTAAGAACTATTCAGTTTTCTTGTGTGACCTTAATTTTTCAATTGCTGCGGTAGCAGGTATTTCAGCATCACATTATTTAATAAGTACCTTATTAAGTGCATTCTGGAAATCCTGTACTTATACTAAGATACATAATAGAATGAAAATCAAGGTTCAAAGCTAATTCATCTCTCCAGTTTATAATAATCTGCCTCTCAATGACATGTCTCTCTTTGTCTGTCTCCTACAGACCTGAAGAAGTCATTTGAACAGGAACCACTAGGGAAAGAAGTATCTCTGGAGCAGGAAGTGCTGCTGCAGTGTCGCCCTCCGGAGGGGATACCAGCTGCTGAGGTACGTGCAGCATTACCATTAACCTCCACCTGAAGAGAATACAAAGCCAGACGTAGGCTTGACAGAAAGGACTGCTAGCATTGAACGGAGGGTGATGGAAGACAAGGGTTGTCAGAATAAAGACAGAGAAGGAAAAAAAGATTTAAAAATAGAAATTGTCAAGTGCAAAAAAACCCCCAAAAAAACCAACTTGAAAGTGCCACCAAAAGTCAGTTATTACAGATGACACTTTCTGAAATTGCCTGGAACTATGAGTGACAGACAGCAGAAACAGTGGTTTGATTGGTGCGTACATCATTACAGTCAGGGCTTAGAGGGTGTGCTGAATAAAAATGTGTTCTGATCATTATTGTGTCCAAAGTAAGAAAAAAAGTCTCACCAAATAGCATTAACCCAAAAAGACCCAAAACTGCCTACTGATGTAAAATGTTTAATACCTATTGATCCACTAATCCTGTCAATACATGTAAATAATCGTTGTAAAATACAGTTTGTCATCTTTTCATGGTCATCAGATATGACCCATTTGGACATTCAGAGGCTCTGTAGTTACCATGGAAACACCGTCATATTCTACAACATTGATTCACCAGTAAAACCCATGGAGTTGGATCAATGACAGTGGATGGAGATGCTTTTTTTGACATTAAGTTATTGATAACTTTGCTGAAGAAGTCACTTTTTCTTCAGTTTTCCAATTTAATCACCTTTAAATTTACTCTGAGCTTTTATGAACATCTATATGATCAGTAAATTAAATATCGAAAAAAATGCATGATTCACACTGAAAAAAAAGCAAAATACTGCAGGTAATATTATGATAAATGGTGGTAGATCACTTAAGACAGGTTCAGTCTGCCGCAGAAGTAGCACTGGGTCTTTATGGACAGAAACATACCTCTCTAGAAATGAAATAAACACTTATTACACAAAAAAGCTTGTTAATGAATTAAACAGGTGTGCAGCAGCATCTCCGCTGAACTGCCATAGTAAAATAAAATCACGGAAAGAGCCTGAGTTTCTTTTTGAGGTGCTTGAAAGTGCTGCTACAAGGGTATAACACTGTTCCAATGAACCGAAGTTTAAAGTTAGACGTAAAAGTCCCCAGAGACCCAATTTAAATTGCAGCTCAGCTTACATGATGGAATCTCAGTGACTACAGAGATTTAGCCTATATTCCTGTGTCCATTTTTGCATTCATGCCATTACTGTACTTGCAAAATATTACAGAGATAAATGAAAGTGGATTGGCCACCCTCCCTTAGAAGGAATATAAATTGTTCCTTGTCACCAGCTCAAGCAAATAAATTGCTGAAAAATGAACAGAGTGCAATAGCATTTCAGCTGAAGGAGCAGTGGCACAATAATTAACATTTCTTTAGATTACATTTTTTAACTTGCTTATAGGGGCTGCCTGGTACAATCACCAGTCTGTGGGCCATGTAAATAGTTCCTTCAGTGCCTTGCTATAGCACACTTTAATAAGCAAAACAGCCGTTGAGAAGTCAGAGTTTCCAGGCTTCTTAATGTGAACAGATGGCTTTACCCATACAATATAAGCACACCGGTAGTGACATAAACATGCACAGTTTATCAGACAATCACAATCCTGCACAGTGTGATGTAAAATAATATTATCCGCCTCAAGTACATTGTCTGCACGTCGATATTTTATTCACTCATCAAATGCTTCACACGGTAAACATCCACTTTGGAAGAGCCACACATGTCACTTCCACTCCCAGAGGGCTTTAACTACAGCGAAGAACGTCATTTACAATTCAGATTGTTCTTTACTTTCCTGGTTTCATCTGGCTGTGTTCCCACCTGAATGGATAAAAAGACATAATTTCATTTAGTCGGTCACCGGGGAAGAGCAGCGCAGCACTTTGAGAGGCCTGTGCTACTGGATAAGGAGTCTATGAATCAGGTTTCGCTCCTCAGGGTTTGATAGTCGTTTTCAATTGCACCTAAGTACACAGCTCCCCTGAGAGACTGAAGGGGAGAGGGAAACTGAAGGGGGATGGGGGGGTTGAGAGGGAGGT
>JAPQRP010000030.1:28277144-28310128 GCA_037367295.1 Apogon hyalosoma
TTCATCGACAGAGTACATTTTTTGGGCCATTTCAGGTGCTTGTGTAACAGTAATCTGAGAGAAAATGCAAGGCCAAAGTACCGCGGCGTCTCTATCAATACCGCTGCATTCAACGTATCGTGTTCAGTGAGACGTCCTGAAATATTTTCAACAGTGAAGTGGGCAAAACTTGGGCTAGAACGACACATCTGCCATCTAGTGGTAAGGAGCATCATAGATATTTTGAGTCATATGAAGTATAACAGCAAAATCTAAAAGACAACATACTCTGTCGCTGAAATGGGACGAGGGCGGCGAAAGGGTTAAGAGGGTGGACTCTCGGCAGTGTCATGCTCCTAAGGAAGCGGTACAGTAGACGATCCTTTCTGAGAAGACATGGGTCGTTCAGCGTATGCAACAGGTTTCTGCAGATCTTCAGTCAGTCCAGAACAGCTAATGATCCAAACTTCACAGCAGCAGGTTTTGGACATCAGCGGTCTCAATAAGGTGTTAAAAATGCCATGAGGTGTCGAGGCTGGAAAAGGACAGTGTGCAGACAAGGGACAAAATCAACAATCTGTGACACTGCTGCAAACGAGCAATAAATTGTAAAACATAGGTGCTTCACACATTTTCAACAGAACATTACATCACCAGTTTCACATTATTTGACCAAATGTGAAATAGCCTTAACCCAGTGCTACTTTCGTCGCAGCTCCCAAATGATTTTTCTCTCTATTTAACCTCTCTTGAATGATTTATCACCATTTATTATAATATTATGCTATGTTTTTGTTTTTTGTTTTTTTTCAGTGAAAATCTGGTATTTTCTTACATTTAATTCACTGATTATGTAGATGTTCTTAAAAGCTCAGATTAAAGTTGAGGGTTATTATATAAAAAACAAGAGAAAACAGAAGAAAAAGTGACGGAACACAAAAACCAGCATCTCCATCCACTGTCATGTATCAAACGCCATGGGTTTTACTGGGGAATCAATGTTGCAGAAGATGACGGTGTTTCCTACGATCACTACGGAGCCTCTGAACGTCCAAATGGGTCCTATCTGACCATGAAAAAAATGATAAACTGTATTTTACGCTGATTATTTACATGTATTGATAGGATTAGTGGATCAACAGCTGTTAATCATTTTATATCAGTAGATGCTTTTGGTCAGCAATGGATATTTGGGTCTTTATGGGTTAAAATTGTCCTTTGCTCATCCAAGTCAAAGATGACATTTATGCCAGTTTTCTTCAACACTCTCCTGACTCACATGAGTGGAAGGGACCGACGGACATACGCACTTACGGAAAACATAATGCTTCTGGCTTCAGCTGTTGCCAACATGGAGGCATTAAAGAAAAATTGAGCCCGAAATGGATGTCATACTAAATTAAGTTAAATGTGTTACATGCAGAACCACAACCTACACAGAAGGCTCACTGTTCCTACACTGGCACTAATATTTGGCATCAGATATGTTTTGCAGGGTTTAAATATAATGCCATTAAATGTTTTTTGCAACTATATGTTATTGCTTTTCTGCAGCACCTAGACCTTTGTGAATTGCGATTAGCTTCCGCTTTGCGTGTTAACCGAGCTTGCACTGTACTGTAATTTACACTGTACGTCCTCGACAAAATGCAGCAGTACCAAACAGGGAGGTCTCCGATAGTTCAGCTGACCCGGCTAATAAAGCAAAGCTGATTTTGTTATTGGGCGGTTTTAATAACACTGGAGAGCTAGAGAGTCAATTAAAAAGGATTAGCATGCCCCCAATCAGCTCAGAGCCTCTTCATGCTTTAATGATTATGGAGTGTCATCAGCACTCCTACACTGTACAGTGAATCAGCTTTGACGTAGACACACACACACACATATATATACAGATACACAAACTAAAACAGGTTCAGAGATGTCTGTGCATCTACACCTGTATCCTAAAAGAACCAAAAGGGTTAATATCGCCTGGGGTTTCTTTTCTGATTGCTCTCAATTTTATGCCTGCTGTACTTTTTTCTGTCTTAGTGCATCTCCCTGTTTTGTTTTTTTTTTCCTTCTACCTTCATTCCCTCCTCCCCTCCCAGTTGTCTGTTGTTTCCATTAGTGATGCTAAAGTACTTAGTGAACTGGAGGGTTCAGCAGGAAAGGCAAAATACATCACTGTCCAGAGAAATAAAGAACGCCGCAGAGACACAGATACACAGGGCTTCAACACTTTTACCGCATTGACCTGTAACCATGCACGGGGCTGTCCTAAAATTTAACAACCTGTCAGTCATTTCAACACTGGCTCAACAGCCACAACTGTCAGTTAAGCAACTGCACTCAGCTGTTAAAGAAAGAGGGGAGCTCAGTAAACACATATTCTTATTCTGTCCTTATGCGGTTCCAGCAGATCTTTCATCACTATTATTTCATTCTAATCAAAGAAGTGGCCAATGACAAGATTGCTTCTGTATTTTATTTTATTTTTTGTGAATATATATTTAAAATAATCAGCCTTGTCCTCATGGTTACAAACCTTTCACAGATTGATGTAGACGTGCTGAAAGCTCTCTCAAACATAATTCACTTCATATTTACCCCCTCCCCTGTATTTCCACCCGACCTTCGTATTGCAAAAGAAGTTAAAAACTATGCACACCCGAATAAGCATACTAGCCAAGTAGACATTGATAGTCCACATAAAAAGTATGCCAAATAAAAGAAAAGAACATTTTAAGCATGTGTAGTGAGCTTATTTTCCTGGCAGTAAAACAAAAAGTGCAGATGCAGAGGCTTTTGCATGCCAGTGAAATGGTGCAACAATGTCAAGTGAAGTTGTGAATGTGCAAATGGTAGCGCTACCCAAACGTAGATGAAGTAGTCAGTGTCTGCCTTGGTGGTTGATTTTTCAGCCATGACACAAAAAGCAGTGATGGGCACATGCAGACCAAGGTACAAGGTACAACATCAGTGTTTCCCAAACCCATATGTTCAACTGTTTTTGCGGAAAGTAAAAAATCTGAGTAAAATCTGCATTTCAGAAAAATGTCAGTTTGACTGAGCTATAAAGCTTTATATTGATGAGGTTCAAACATAAAGAATAGGGATTTTCAAAGACTGGAGTGTCTATATCAGTGTTTCTCAACCTTTTTTGAACAAACGCCCCTTTATGTCATCATGAGCCTCCTGCCTGGGTGTTATAGCGTTCTGTAACGAGTTGTTGGGGGTGGGGGGGTTAAGTAAATTGAGCTGATGGAGCTTATGTACGTTCCATAGGTAGTGCCCCCCCCCCCCCTCGTAGTGAGGGAGGCACGGAAATTCGCCATTCTCCTTCCAAACACCGCCATCTCCTTGAACGCCAGCTCGCACTTATCCCTGTTCTTGAAGTCTGACGAGCTGACATCATATGAACAGGTATAGTCCGGCCACATTTCGACCAATCTATCTTCCAAAACATATTCACTGACTACTTCGCCGGGGGCTGCCACCTTGAAATCATGTGAGCGGAGGATGCGTTTTAATTGGTCACCCGAAGTTTTGCCCTCAGCACACAGCTCAACGAACGCACACACGGTGAGGTTTTCACCTCGCGAGGCAAAAAAATATCAAACGTGTTTGATTTTCACTTCAAGGCCTCATGAGTCAGAAAACTCACCGGAAATTAGGCGCACACAGCGAGCTCTCTGCTCAGCGAACGGTCTTAAATGACTTTTTGCTCAGCAGATAGCTCTAGTGTGCGGCAGGCAAAAGATACTGAGAGTCCTGCAGTCATTGTCATAGTTAAAATCATGAGACGTTTTGCAATGAATAGCTTTGACATTTGTTTACAATCATGTCAAAATCTGAATCGATAGTGATCAGTTAAAAACAAAAAAAGCTGTTGCACATTATTATTAAAATTAAGAAAGATTAGGCCAATGTAGGCCTACACTATGAATGAGAAAAAGTAAATAATTCTGTCCATAATTTTTTACTGTAACATTAATTCTAGCCAGAAAAAAGAAATAATAGGAACACTGTTAAGATCAATAAGCTATATCAATAAATGTGGAAGTTTCAATAAAGACTTAACAATACACATCACTAGTAAAGAAAAATGCTTGTTTTGCTAAATTTCCACAGCTCTGATTCACTATATTTGTCGTCATGTTCTGAAATCTGTACCTTCAGATTAAAATAGTGCCTTATGACATCAGAAACAGTGCAAATGACACACAAATACACAGTGCAAATTCAGTAATCGCTCAGTCAAATGGTTGACTTTCCTAACGTAAATCCTTTCCATTTCACAAGTGGAAAGCGTTTCCCTTTTGAACTCTTCCCCCAGTGGTGTCTGAGGTGTTAATTTTGATTCCAGCTGTTAGTAGGTCACTCTCTGTTTTGGGAAATATTCCGCTGATGTGTGAGAGCTGTTGAGTAGATTTGGATGTTTTGCCTCTTCCTCTGATGATTTGAGTCCAGGGTCTCGTTTCAGCGTCGCGTCCTCTTAACACCCTCACCCTAAACGGTCATTTCTGCATTTTTTCTATCCCTTCAGCCACTTCTGCAGATATCACAATCCCACTTCAGTTCCACTCTTCTCCAAGACTCTCAAAGACTGTGTTTTTCTATATGCTCTGTTTATTTGTTCACTTATTCACATTTTTTTTGTATTTACAGTACTGTATTTATATTTGCACCTTATTCAGTTTCTTGTTTCCCCTCTCAAATGAAATGATGCCTTTTATTTTTGCTTCTTCTCATGAGAAGGGACAAACTATTCGATTTATTATTGCTTGATGATGCATTTCTCCAGTGGATTGTCCAGCACAGTTGTTATATACTGACGGTAACATGGCTGAAAGCTGTATTAAGGAAAACAATTATCCATATCTGCAGAATATACTCAAGTAGTTTATTTTTTTCTTTTATGTATATATATAGACTGTATTATATACTGCTAAAAAACTGTTGAAAATGTAAGCACTGAAACAAATGATAGATTTTTTTTTTGTATGAACAGCATCCTTGAGTGTCTTGAAAAGCACTAGTAAGACGTATTATCATTGTTTATTATTATATTTGTTCAGTGGTGTATTATTAATGATGACAGTCATCTGACAGTACTTTGTAATGATAATGAATAGAACGCACTTTTCTGAGCTGGGTTATATTTTTTCTGCATCACCTACTTTTATATTCAGTCATTCTTATTTTATATATTTTTTTTACAAACAGAAAACCAACCCCTGTACTGTATCTTGGCAATGAAATTTTATTGAATTGTCTGGAGGAAATTTGGACTTCAGTAAATTCAATATCACACGTCTTTGTTAAAGGCTGCCTCTGCCCTTGGCTTATGACTTTGCTTTGCCTAGCCTCAAGCCTTCCTCTGCTGGTATCTATCTTATGTTCTCTGTTTCATGTTTTTCAAAAGTCTTTCCAAGTCTCTGGCCTCTTCCTCTGTCTCCTTCAGTATTTGCACATGTCTTTTTCCTCATCCACACACCCATCACCTTCACCGTCTCTAAAGTGTAGCCCATCTATCAGTCCACCTCAGTGGGAGTCATTCCATGTAACGCCTGCTTCTTTGATACGAAAGAAAAAGGTTATTAAAGCTTTCTAGAGTCAGGGTTTTCTTTTTCCCCCTCTTTTCGCCTCCCCCAAACGCACATACACATTCCTTGAGTTTTGACATGTAGGGTCTATGTTAAAATATTACCCTTGCCAACTTCCTCCTGTCGTCTACTAATTTTCTCTCCCCTGTGGTTCCTTCTCTCCCCTGCATTCCTCACATGACTTCTACTTTACCTCTTTTCTTTTCCCAAGTGTTGGCTCTAATGGATTGCCCTGGTATATCTTCCCTATCTCGCCTCTTCACTCACTTTTCTCCCCATTCAGCACCACATTCTCTTCCTGCTCCCACTCCATCGTTCTTTCCCTAATTGTTGACGTTGTATGGAAATTCCAAATTGCCCCCTCTCTCCTCTGGTCTCCCTCACCTCCTCATTACCTTTTCATTTGTCCTTTTCATAACATTGCTCTCTCGCTCTCCCTCTCTACCTTCCTCTCTTGCTTCCTCTCCCTATTTGTTGACATTGTCGGGTTAGCTTTAATGGATCACCCACAGATATCTGGTCCTAGCCTGCACTCCCTGTTTCCTCATCCTCCTCTACCATAATCACCACCTCCCTAACTCTCCATCTCTCTGTCTCTTTCTCTCTCCCCTCTTTTACTGTTGCTGTGGAAATACCTTTTCTCTATCCGACCCTCTCTCGAGATTGCTCCCCATCCATCTTTCCCTCTCTCTGTCTCTCTCCACTCTTGAATGTTGACATGAGAGGGTGAGTCTAATAGATCACTGTGAAGCATCTGCACCTGTGTTAAATCTCAGAGGTAACACAATGTGTGTGTACGTGTGTGTGTGTTCAGGTGTGGGTTTGTGAGTACACGCGTGCACCCTAGAGAAGCCAAAGCAGGCTTTCTGTTCAGCACATCTGTGACCTCTTTTAGTGCTGAGCAACTTTCTGTTTTACATCTCCTCTTCTTTCCTATGTCCTTTTTCATTTCACCTGCTTCTACATGCCCACATTTGTCATTTGTACGCACTCTCCTTTTGAATCATTTATAAGATTACAATGCATAAAAGGAACCTCTTGACTTTGTTGTTTTATTTTAGTTTTCAGGGACAGTCTAACTTACAGTACGTGGGAACGATGAAACTGCAGAAACAAATGCTGTGTTGTTATGATGCACTGAAGCGCAAAGATGATGGTGATCTTTGAAGTCATACTTGCAAGTAAGCAGCTGAGTAAAATAAAACTCATGTATCATATGTACGTGCCATGCATCATTCATTGGAAGTGTACCAAGGTGCAGTGGAGTAGTAGGTTATAAATAGGCTTCTGTAGGCCTGTCCCAGTCCAACTGGGTGTCCTCCTGTGTCCCAGTTCTGTCTGTGTGGGACACCTTGGAAAGTGCTCTGCTATTCCTCACACTCTGCTGCACATTGGGGAATCTTCCTTTTGTATATATGTGCTTCTTTCACAGTGCTCAACTACATCTTAATTCCTAGCGGTGCACCTCTTTTAAGAACATACAAGTCCTAGTTCTTCTAATGTGCGAGACCTCAGAGAATTCATGGCCTTGTCCGTGAAATATATTCTTGTTTTTTTTTTTTTTGTTTTTTTTTTTGTAGCTTTTGCAGTTCAGTAGATGCTGTAAGGTGCAGTGTAATACCGAGACCTCAGCTTAAAAAACAGAAAGAGAGAAAAACGGAGAGATAATTTAGTTTTTTTCTGATACATTGCTCTTATTTGTCTGTAACTGCTAAGAGAGTTCCCCATTCATTTTCCAAAAGGCTGTTGGGATCTTGTGTATATTTTGTAAAGTTTTTGTGGAATTGAGTAAAAGTTACCTTTTCTCTTCTGTCACGTCACATAATGTGAAAATAAAGAATCCACATCTAGTGTTAACATTTGTCTTGTTATACGCCATTCAGTTTTACAAGAGAAAACTGTACAGAATAAAAATGCACGGAGTGATTTATAAGCGCATAAATGAAACAGAACATTATCAGAAAGCTGAATTAGGTAGCTAAAAAAGTTGTAACTGCTTTTTATCAAAGGTGTCTTTTAGGACATCAGTGTGGGATGATTGTCGATGGCGACCCAGTTATGTCAGTGTGGTTAATTGGGTCTTTATGTCACTCGCCTGGATCTGGTTAATTAAGCTGTCAGAGCCTCTGAAATCCCATGTTGGCATAGTCACACACAGACATACACGCACACACACACGTCCATCCTTTCAGTCCTGTGTAAATGCATGCACATGGCGACCTGATGTTAACCTGCACAATCTGCCCAGTCTGCCCAGCCCTGGCATGTATTGTATAGTAGCGGCGCTTGTGGCCATAGTAAATTCCCCACAGTAGTATTGGGCAGCAGGATTGTCCTAATCACCTCCCATGTGTGATGAAGATGCAGCCAGAAACACCAGGACATATGGCCAATTAAAACAGGGATGTGAAATGGCACAGATAAGCAGTAGGTGACTGAAAATCAGGCTTCACGCAATCAATGTTACTCAATGACAAGGTTATCATTAACAACTATTCTTGATGTCTCCATGGATATCAGACCCAGTTTTTTAAACGGAACCTAAAAACAAATCAATTTCTTGATTAGTTGTATCTGATTGCATCTGACGTGTTGCCTGAGTTTGTCTTTTTTATCTCCTCTGATCGTAGATGGTTGCCCTGCGTTTCTTTTGTGTAAAAGACAGCCTCTTGTCAGTAATGTCTGTTCCATTATTATCCTGGAAGACCTAAATCACATTTGAAAGCAGGCAGCTTTGATGACAGCCTAAATAATAGCTCTTTTAATCTGCCGCTAAACATTCTTACTGAGGTGAATGTGCATCAGAATGAATAACATTCAGAATTTAGCAGCGTCTTGCAATTGTATGTTTGAATTGGGAAATTTTATCTGAAAAATGCGAATAAAACAGAAGCGATAATGTCACTGTTAGAGTAACTAAGGTGAGGCATTTTGTTTGTTTAAGGGATGAGAGTAAGGGAGTAGGAGATGTTAGAAGTGGTCAGAGTAAGATACAGCCCTTGGAGTTGAGAGGACAATTAGTGCTGAGGTTTTGTTGGCACTATTCTGTAGCCATTTGTATTTGTTAGAGTAGTACAAATTGGCAGGTACTGTATAGAGGAACTGAGGTGAGCAAGAGAGGAGTCGCAGCCGTGTGGAGAACAGAGGATAAACACAAACACATGTGCCGAGTTCTCCCCGTAAATCTAATTTGCTACAACTTTCTTTTCCAAATCAATGGTTTCTACTTTGGTACCTACAAATTACGTCTGTGGTAATGTCGCAAAATTGACATATAACGGGCTGTTTGCTTCATTCTAGTGGATAGGCTGTGTTATAAACACACGCCTGCAGGACCAGTGGAAGTGGAAGTTATATGCTTTTCTATTTCAGTCTGAGCTGGATTTAGATAAGAAGCAAAGTTCCTGTTACACAGATGCACAATAATATCTCAATAATTTGGAGCAAATCTAGTCGCTTCTCGAGTAGGAATAAATAAGCATGATTTCCTCTTATAGAGTTGGTGTTAAAATAACCAACATAAAAAAAAAGGTTCTAAACTACTCTGATCTCTTTTAACTTAACTATCAAAGACATAAGCAGCTATCGCCGACCAAAAGCGTTTAGTGATCTAGAAGGTTTAAAAACTTTTGAACCATTAACCTTATCAATAAAGTGAAATAATTCAACTAAAATCTAGCTTCTCAACTTTAAGCAGCATCAGATATGACCCATTTGGATGTTCAGAGGCTCCACAGTGAATACGGAAACACCGTTATCATCTGCAACACTGATTTACTAATAAAACCCATGTAGTTTAATAAATGATAAATAAATGTTCAGTTGATGAAATATTTTCCCCACAAAAAAGCACTTTCTCATTTTGATAGAATAAACTTTGAATTTACTCATCAGTGAGTTAAATATAGGTGAATAACACATTTTCACTGAACTAGAAAAGTACTCCGAGAGCGCAGATCACAACAGATCAGTCTCCTCCCCTCCCACCTCCACCACCCCCTAGATCACCACCAAAATGTAATCATTTCTTCCTTGTGCCAGTATCAACATTTTCTGAAAATTTCAACAAAATCCTTCCGTACCTTTTGGAGTTACCTTGCTAACAGACAAACAAACAAACCCCAATGAAAACACAACCTCCTTGGTGGAGCTAAAAATTGAAAACATGATAATAAATGATCATAAATCATTTAGCGAAGGGTATATGTACAGAAAATTCATTGGGGGATCGCTACTACTTTACTCTGAGCTTTTATGAACATCAAAATGCAGAGGATAACATCCTAATAAATGGTGATAATGTTAATTAAATGTTAAATGTAGAGAAAATTTAATTTGGAAGTCACCACAAAAACCGTTTTAAGGATTAAGCTCATCACAAACCAAAAGCTGCAGAGACAATCAGTGGATGTTTGGCACAGTCTTTGTGACATGCACAGTTAATTTGCCAGTTTATGTGCCACATTTGTTTGATGGGGAGGAAAACAATTCAAGACAAATTGTTTTCTTTTAGTTTGTTTTTGTTTTTGTGTTTATTTTTTTTTCATATGATGGTTGATCTCTGAAACAGCAAAGTCCTTTTGTTCATCTAATTACAATGGGCTAATTGTTTTGTCTTTTACCAACATGCACATGTATCCATACACACACACACACACACACACACACACAGTCTTCACCATATCCATGTGCACTGTTGGATTAAATTTCTATTAGCTTTCCTCGATTGAGTTTGAAGATTGTTGATTAGCCAGTAATGGCCTTTGTTACTGCACTAATGAATAGCTTGATTACAATTCTACTTAGCTACACATCAGGAGGCGAGTGATGTGTGCGTGTGTGTGTGTGTGTGTGCGCGCGCGTGTGTGCCTTTAGGTGTGTGTGGCATCTGTTGGTATTATCCTCTGATAAACACATACACACACTCACAGTTATAGCCAATTGTCTGGGTTTGTGTCAAGAAAGCTGATGGCAGCAGAAGAAAATGATAGATGGTCTTCTGTGCCAACACTCATCTCTCATTCTCTCCCTCTCTATCTCACTCTGTCTGTCTCTGTGCTTCTCAATATGTTTTCTCCCACCTGCTCTTGGTTTCTCCTGCCTACTGTCACTCGATCTGTTCTCCTTTTTCTTAATGTATCCATCCTATCTGTGAACTTGACTCACATCCTCCTGTTCCTTCCCTTTCTTTACACTCCTTTTACAGCATCCTCACTCCCTCCTTTCATGTTTGTCTCTCTCCGCCACCCTCTCTCTTTTCTGCTGACTGGACTGACTGTGCTCTTGAGAACTGCGTTGGCATGTTTTGTTTGGTGCACGTATGTGGCTTTGTAATATGTTTGCGTGTGCATATGTGCATCTGTGAGTCTATGCTAATGGAAACAAGCATGCCAATTACTGTGATGGCTCTCTAGATGCCAGTCAACGACAATAATGAGTGTGGCACATCTGGCAGAGGTGTATGAGTGTGTCGGAGGAGGGAGCGCAGAGACAAGGTTGAATGTTAGAGCCGGTGTGGGAGAATCAGGTGATTTTGCTTCTGACAGTGAACTTCCACAAAGGATTTGATGCATCCGTTATCTGTAAAAACCAAAAATAAGCAGTGGATTATCTCATGGTAGAGACGGAATCTACACAAGATATTTCAAAGATTAAGTTAAGTTTTAAAGATCTGTAGCATATAAAAGTAGAATTAACCCATAAAGACCCAAACAACCACCGGCAACCTAAAGCATCTGCTGATCTAAAATGTTTAATAGCTTCTGAACCACTAAACCTATCAATATGTTGAAAAAAAGTGGTGTAAAATACAGTTTGTTATCTTTTCATGGTCATCAGATATGACCCATTTGGACGTTCAGAGGCCCCGTAGTTACCGTGGAAACACTGTCATCTTCTACAACATTGATTCACCAGTGAGACAGATGGAGTTTGATCAATGACAGTGGATGGAGACACTTGTTTTTACAGTCAGTTAGCAATATCTTTGCTGAAAAATTTACTTTTTCTTCATTTTTCTCTGTTTTGATATAATTAACTTTGAATTTACTCTGCGTTTTCATGAACATCTACATGACATGTGAATTAAATATAGGAAAATACGTGATTTACACCAAAAAAATGCAAAATACAGAGGATAATATTATTTTAAAAAGTGGTAATAAATCAGTTAAGAAAGGTAGAAGTAGAGAATAATTAATTTGCGAACTGCCACAAAAGTAAGACGGGGTCTTAATGGCTCTGTAGTGAACATGAAAACACCGTCATCTTCTACAACATTGATTCACCAGTAAAAACCATGGAGTTGGATCAATGACAGTGGATGGACACACTGGGTTTATGCTCAGTGATTGATACCTTTGCTGAAAAAGTCACTTTTTCTTCCATATTCTCTGTTTTGGATGTACTAACTGTCAACTTTAATCTAACAATAAGATTAATAATAATAATAATAATAATAATAATAATAATAATAATAATAATACATCACACTTGTATAGCGCTTTTTTGGACACTCAAAGATGTTTCACATAAAAAACAAAAGAACAAAGGGGCTCAAGAAAATGTGAGTTTGAACAGGTGAGTTTTGATTTGAAGTTTTGTATTGAGTCGGAGTTCCTGATGTTTTGTGGGAGTGAGTTCCATATGGTGGGGGCAGCTGCAGCGAAGGCTAATCTGAGCTTTTATATACATCTACATGTTCAGTGAATGAAATATAGGAAAATAGCTGATTTTCATTGAAAAAAACACAAAACACAGAGGATAATATTAGAATTAAAGGTGATCAATTGCTTAAGAAAAGTTTAATATAGAACTATGTCTGTCTGAAAGCACTAATTGGAGCCAAATCCACATAATATAAAGAATACACTTTGACAGCCCAAACTAGTTAAGTTTATAATTTAACTTGTTGTTTCTCACCTTCATGCCGTATTAAACCCAGTGCATCTGCTACGTCCAGTATGATCCAATTACAGTATATCTGCAGTATTAAGTCCAACAGAAACAATAGTCTTTCCAATGGTTTGTACTGGTTTATTTTTGTGTTGTCATGTGGACAAGGATATTTTCTAAAACTGAATTTGTGTGGGAAGAATTAAAAAAGAAAAAATGTCAGGAGAAAATATGTGTTTAGAAAAATCCCCACGTTATTGTGGACAGGGCAGTAGACGAGGCGATGTGTGGTTTGTGTCATAGTTCAGAGGATGCCTCAACAATGTGATTCTTTCTCCTCGTCCTTATCTCCCGTGACTGCCTCCCTCACTGTTTCTTTTTTCTGCTGTCCGACACCTCGGTCTCAGTTTGCCTTGAAAATAATGTGACAGAGCTTGCTGGGGTGGGTAGTGGGAGGTGGAATTATTAAATCATGGAAGGGACACATGAAGCACACTCAGTCCCTACCCACACATAGGTAGAGTAATCCCTGTGAGAGCTCTTTAACCCACTCATCTGTGGTCTTACAGTGATCCAGATAATATAGCTAATCAAGAGGATAATCCTCAGTGACGAACATAATAACACTTAAGTGAGTCACAGGCGCGCACACACATGCAGTACAGCTTGATTTCCTGGCATTGTCTTTGATTGCAGATGGAGATTTTTCATAACTGGTTTATTCCATGTTTCGTCATACTCTTATTATGTACGTGCCCGTTTGCGTCTGCCGCTACTTTAAAGAATTAATGTTGTGATTCGGTGGCTGATTCTATCCGTGAACCTCGTATCTCTGCGCTGGTATCAACTCCCATATGAGACGCTTTGTAGTGGCTCTACAAAGCATGTCACATTTTAGCATTTGTCATAGATATTCTTTGCTCTGTTATCTCACTTCTTGCTCTGTGGTCTGCCATTTGTTTTGCTTTTGCAAGATTTATGCTGTGTTTCTCTTTGTGACATAGTGTGACTATGATGTTCCTGCTCTCAATAGCAGATATGCTGCAAAGCTTTGCATTTTCAAACATTTTGTGCTACTCTCTCCAGTGCAACAAAAGGGGGAATATATCTCTATATCTTGGCCTACTTTTATCTTGCACAGCAGGCGTCCAAGCTTTTGTTCAAACAAAGATGCATATCGCAATAGATTGTATAATACATTACACTTTTCTCATGCTTTATTACGCAGCATGAGATGGGCATTTGGCCTTAACTTGCAGAAAATCTGAAATAATCACTCCTTTTTGCATATGACTGGTGATTCATATTATTTAGTCCTGAGGAAATAAAGATCTGCTTTTATCAAATATACAGGTACACAAGCTTTGAAAGTACCTGAAGGCAAATGAATGTCTTTGTTGGCAGGTCGAAAACATCACAAAAAAAAAAAAAAAAGGTGTAATTGATCAGGCCAAGCTTTTATCCCTCTGAAGAGAAAGCAAACTGTTTTCTATGTCTTTGGAAAAAGAATGGACTCTTCTTGAACTGCACTTGAAATCCTGTTCCAGTTTAAATGGAGGGCAGGCTACTTTTTTGTGTATGTGCACTGTGTCCAAGTGTGTTTTGTGTGGGTGTAACACTGCCACAGATTGAAGTGTCTCCACAAAGGCATGTATAATGTTATTATTTCATATATACACAGCAGCAATAAAGGTTTTATGGGTGTTTTCTGTCTAGTGCTGTGTGGGTAAAGCAGAGAGACAGGTGATGTAGGGCCAAGAGTTAAAATAACAAATACACATTTTCCCCTGGGGTTGACTTGATCCAATCAGCCTCCCTCTTCCATTCACATACACACACACACACACACACACACACGCATACACACAGACACACTCTCTCACCAGCTGTGGCTAATGATGCGGTGGCAGTGGTAGTATAGCCACCACATGTGGTCTCTTTGTCTGAGCCCAACAGAGCACATATCAGTCTCACATGCTTCAACCTTTAGGCATCATCAAACGCTGCAGCTATTTCCAGTGCATTATCGCACAAGAGCACACAGCCAATTTTAATAAGCTGCCGGTACAGCCCTGCATTAGTATATTTCTTTTTTTTTTTTTTTGCTGGGAAATGACTTGATCGCCCATTTTGAAGCAAACATTATGCTGGATTCACACTCACGTCACATTCTAAACACTGATCTCTGAGCTCACCGAAGAGCCCACAAACTACAATGATTCATCAATTGATTGCTGGAAAATCTGATTATATAAATACACAATCCCTACATCCTAGTTACCTCTGCTCAAATCACTGGTGGGTGTATTTTTAATTCATTATTTGCATAAGATGGTTTTCATTTGTTAAATTGTAGCTGCGACAAAGGTCTGCTTATATCACTGTGGCGTCAAAACATTTCCTTATAAGGGATGTTTAATGTTATAAAGCAAATATGTATATTTTTTTTATTGTCTACTCTGGTTTACGGAGCCATGTTGTTGGTGTGCGTTAGTTGAACAAGCAACTTTTAGAGCTGAAGGTTCTGCGGGTTAATTACAAATTGAACTTTATTTGATTTTTTGAAGCATGGTACACATGTTTGTCCTCGCTGGTGTTGTTGACTGACAGTTAATTATTAGCGGTGCTTTCAGGAAGAAGTGAGCAACAAAGGAGGTAAATGATTGCAATGATTAAATGTAGACGTTCAAGGGTATAAAGAAGATTAGATAGTTTAGTGTAGATTTTAACTTTTCACACAACCTGTACAGAAGTGGTAATTCTATTTACTATTTTAACGTAATAGGAAAAAATACGGAAGATTGTAAAATATTTTTGTACATAAATCATCGTCGTCATCATCATCACGCCATTCATTGACAACATTTTAGTCACCAGATTAATTCACCAAAGCTAGGAAGCATGGTATTATGGCATTTCACAGCTCCTTCTGGGGAAACTAATAAAGAGGAAACAGATTATGGACTATAATCAGGGTATTTAATGGACTTAACCAGCTACATTTAACAGTTAAACCCAACCAGGCGCTCTTGTAGTCCCTCCGGGGTCCTTCCTGATCAGGGGAAGGTACTCTGAAGCAATGACTCTCTTGGGATCATTTTCATTTTTCAACACCCCTTTCCAGTTTAACTTGTTTTTATCCTTTACCCTTTAATTTTCTGTGTCCTGTGGGTTACTGCTTCACTGCCTGCGTGCAATTTTTGTAATTTTTTTTTCCCCCCTTTGATCATCAAGAGGCAAATTCAGGTCAAGGGGTGGCATAAGGAATATCAGCGAAACCTTGATATGTTCTCACTGCCGTTGTATTTTATTTAAGTGTCAGGCTTTTATGGAGACATTATCGGCTTCTACTTTGACATGTCCCATTATGTTTGGTACAAATACACGATGGGAAATATGTTTACTTTGTGATTATCGACTGAATATGGCTTGAGAGTGTGGCCTTAGAGTTTATCAGATGTATTGTTTTTGATTGTACTCTGATTTATTCTCTTATTTAAGTAACCAGAGCATGAATAAATACAATCCATTTACAGACTATGCTGTTGTTCACTACATACTGCATATTGTATTTGCTTTCTTTAGACAGAAAACCCATCCTGTGTTTTTCTCTTTTAGTACAAGTAGTATTTGCCCGGCCATTTGTGTTCTGTGTATATACACTGTATTTTTCTTTTATTTTGTCTGTGCCTTTTCTTTAGTATAACCTTTACTTTGTAATAGAAACTGAAAGGTCACACAGCACCTCACTTAAGATTGAGAACACAGAGCTCCAGTATGCCCCATGGCCAAAGATCAGACAGCGAGGCAGGTAGAATAACTGAGAGAGGAGGATGACAAGGAGGCCAGGGCATGCAGTAAACCAAAGAATAGTACCGAATTTCCTCTTTTTCTGAGATTTCCATTTCCTAATGTGAAGGGAGGGGGAAATTAAAGAACGTGAATTAAACAACGCCACTCGGACTTTTATGTGGCTGCCATAAAGCTCGGACAGGCTAAATTTATGAGGGTTTGGACCAGTAAATACAGCACTCAGGAAATGTGATTAGCCCCATAAATAGGATAGTTTCCCACTGTCCTTCCCTTCACCCAAAGTACCCTGTGAAAGCATATGTTTGAGATTTTTTTTTTTTCCAACTCACTCCCACCCTTGGCTTTCGTACTATGAATGACAGTCTTTATGATAAGACGTTACTTTCATAAGTTATAATAATAATGGTTAATAGTTTTACACCCTTCTCCCTAAAGTACATTTATTTGCTCATAAGATCCACCTGTCACTTCTGAGACATATTTTGACAATAGGTTTATCTTTTCAACTGACACAGGATATTGATATTAGATAAATCCGTCTCCCTTTCTTGCATGTTTATTGGTTTAACCCATAAAGACCCAGTCCTACTTTTGTGGCAGTTCCCAAATGAATTATTCTCTATTTCTACCTTTCTTCACTGATTTATCACCAATTTTTTAAATAATATTATCCTCTGTATTTTGCATTTTTTGGTGTAAATCATGTATTTTCCTAGATTTAATTCACACATCATGTACATGTTCATGAAAACTCTGAGTAAATTCAAAGTTAATTATATCAAAGCAGAGAAAAATGAAGAAAAAGTTACTTTTTCAGCAAAGATATTGCTAACTGATTGTAAAAACAAGTGTCTCCATCCACTGTCATTGATCCAACTCCATGGGTTTTAGTGGTGAATTGATGTTGTAGAAGATGACGGTGTTTCCATGTTCACTACAGAGCCTCTGAGCGTCCAAATGGGTCATATCTGATGAACATGAAAAGATGACAAACTGCATTTTACACCAATTATTTACATGTATTGATAGGATTAGTGGATCAGCAGGTATTAAACAGTTTATAACTGTAGATGGTTTGGGTCACTGTTTGGGTCTTTATGGGTTAACTGAATTCTTTGACATTTCGTCAAACTGTGTGACACCATCACTTCCTGTATCTTTTCTTTTTACTCGTACTCAGGGCTTATTTTAAGCTGGATCCAGCACCTCCAGTGTTGGATCCGGAACCTATTTCATTGGAGCCTAAATAAAAAAAAAAAGTTTATTGTTATCTGTCTTGTTAATCTTTATTCCCCATCACAGTTACACAAAAATCTTGTGTTCAGATGCATTTTAAGGGAAATTTTAAGGGAAACACAGACATCTAAAATGCTTAATGTAAAAAAGCTTAAAGTAGCTTAATGTCCCAAAACTGCGATCAGTTATCACCAAATTTCGTGCGGACATCTCTCACGCCCACTTTCAGCTCTCCTGAAATCAAAACAAAAAAAAAACACTTTTATGGATGCTACATGTTATATGCATTAAAGGGTTTCCTCTCCATAGGTGCACATTATAGAAAAAAAAAAAAGCTTAAGGTAGCTTAATGTCTGAAAACATCATCATCCTCACCAAATTATGCATGGACATCTCTAATCATGTCCACTTTCACCTTTGCAAAAATCAAATCGAAAACCCCAATATTATTGATGCTGTTCACGTTAAGCCTTATGTTTCTCTTAAAAAAACACTTTCCCTTCAGCACTGCGCATTTGAGTCCAGGCATTCACTCCGTCTTGACAATTTGTATACGAGAGAGAGACAGACAAGACAATTTATTAAATAAATTTGGTGATGATTGATCGCAGTTTTCGGACATTAAGCTACGTTAAACTTTTTCACATTAAGCGTTTTAGACTGTCCCGTTACCTCCATCCCTGTTTTGAGTCGCTGGATCCACCCCCACCCCCCTGCGTTCTGGCTGACTGTATACATTCTAGATACTTTAGACTGTTTCAGTGAAGAATATCACTTTGAGGGTGGATTTGATTCAGTGGACTCCCCTTTCATCAGCCATTACTCTGAGGGTGAATCAGTTGTGAAAACAAGATTATTCTGTGATCTTATAATATTTCTCAGCTGGCAGGATGCAACAGTGTTACAAAAAGCTAAGAGTTTAAATTGATGTATAATATTTTATCTGTTTTAATTGGGTTTTGGTTTATAGCATCAAGACACTCTCCCACTGTAAAATCAGACAAAACCTGCTGCTCTGTACTGTCAGTACACAGTAACGCCATTAAGTGCCATTATCTCTCCTTTGCCTAATACTTCTGATGGTTTCTCTCCGTCTCTCTGAGAGGAAGTGCGAAATAGAAACATTTAATCTGACTCGGAGCTTCTCGTCTCCATTTCTGTCTTGCAGGTGGAGTGGTTGAAGAACGAGGAGATAATTGACCCGGCTGAAGACAGGAACTTCTACATCACCATCGACCATAACCTGATCATCAAACAGGCCCGACTCTCCGACACAGCCAACTACACATGCGTAGCAAAGAACATAGTGGCCAAAAGGAGAAGCACCATAGCTACTGTTATCGTTTACGGTAAGTTGTCGGGTTTATCTCCGCGTGTATGTGACGGGGAGGGTGTCAGAATTGAAAAGCACTTGATACAACACCTTTTCTAACCACTAACTGCAGCGATCCAACAGCATCTTTTATCAGCCAGCCCCCCCATCTGCCGCCTGAAATTAGCTCTACTGCCATGCCAGAAAGCTCTCTTTGTGATTGGCTGGATTTTCCTATGTCACCCTTGACCTCGTCCAATTAAAATCCACCAATCATGTCCTCAGCTTCAAATTAGAACACTTGGGCCTTCCAAATGTCTTTGTTTTTAGCCAAGAGTTCCACTACCAAATCAATTGTACAGCATATGGTGTGATAACAGCTGTGACAAAAACAACAAAAAAATAACTTAGAGTAGCTCAGTTCTGAATGAATACAAATTTGTTTTTCAGGCGAAGCTCTTGTTGTTGTCTTGTTGTTGCAGAACTACTCAAAAAGGGAAAAAAAATGCTTCATATTTCTTGTCTTTCTCTTCATTTTTACCAAACACTACCCTGACATGAGAAAATGTGAAATGTTTTGTGGGGAAGCAATGTATAGCACAAACACAAAGAAAGTATGCCCCACCCTTTACACACACACACACATACACGCATACACACACACAACAGCATAACACTGACTCTATTCAAGAAGAGGAGTGTTTCAATCAAAAATAACTGTGCATGTGTGCGTGTTGGATGGAGACAGCGAGAGATGGAGTGGTTTGACACTGATGTATCCTTACAGAAATAGATTGTTCAATCTGTGGTTCAATCTTCTCCGCTCCACAAGGGCCTGGCTGACACTGGTTACAAGGTGAAATAGTAACGGGAAAAAAAAAACACAGGAACATAACGGGGGGAAAAAATGGAACGGCTATAGACAGAAAGGAGACAGGTGAGGAGAAAGGAGAGGTGGAGGAGAAGCAAAGTTAATAACTGGAAAACCCAAGGAAGGAGATGACAAAAATTGACTACCTGATTTTTGCGGTTACATTCCTTCTGGATATCCATTTCTAATTGGGCATTAGGAAAAAGCCCAGACACTGAGAGAGCTGTCAGAAAGCAGCAGAGGAATTTCAACCGACTATGCTTCTCCGGACATCAGCTCACTCTCCTGGTCCCCCTGTGTATCATTCTTACTTTATACCTCCTCTTCTCTATCCCCCTGTCTGTATTTAATGCACTCATCTTTACCTGTTACATGGAGTAGTTTTCCTCTATATGAAAATCAATAATAATATAATAGAATGAAGCAGAAAAATAAATAGAAACAGAATCACACGAGCACAGAAGAGACTATGAAAGCGCTTATGATTATTTTAGCTTGTGAGCAATTGAGACTCCAGGACCATGGTTTTTGTTATTATAATTTTTTTTTACCTTTTTTTTTTTTTTTTCAAATTCCTGTTTCCCCACCAACAAGGGTGCAAGGTTAAGCAATTTGCAAGCAGAATGACAGTATGTGTATGTTTTATTATGTGTTTTAGTGGGTTTGAGAATGAGCATTGTAGGGAAAAATTGTGTCACAGTAGCAGCAGGGTAACAAAAACATTGCATAAGACTGTGTGTTTGCGTGTGCGTGTGTGTGTGTGTGTGGTATTTGAGTGCAGGAAAATCCAGCTGTTCTCACTAAACTTCAACAACCCAGCCTCTTGGCATTTGTAAAACACTTACTGAATCCATCAAAACAAGTAGTTCAATTAAATCAAACACCACATTAAAATCACAAGTCTCTCCGCAGAGAATTACACTTGATTTATTACAGAATGTTTTCAATGCATTTTGTGTTATTTATATGCATGACCAGAGGCCTATTCTGAACACATACAAACCCATTTATTGCTACATACAGCTTTAACATAAACTTTCAGAATAGTTTGATTTAAATTTCTATTAACTTGGCTCTGTTATCACAGTGAACGGCGGTTGGTCAACTTGGACAGAGTGGTCAGCGTGTAACAGCCGCTGTGGGCGGGGCTTTCAGAAACGTACCCGAAGCTGCACTAACCCCGCCCCCCTCAACGGTGGACTCCCCTGTGATGGACAGGCCATACAGAAACAGGTCTGCACTACGCTGTGCACCGGTAAGATTCAACCCAGACTCACCTTATACCTATTCAGACATTACTGCGTATTCTAACATCTCTTTCTGCTACATAATCATGCTTCACCTTCCTGTCCTTTCCCACTAGTGGATGGCGTTTGGACTGAGTGGAGTAAGTGGTCTGCCTGTGGGACCGAGTGTACTCAGTGGAGAAGGAGAGAGTGCAACAACCCGGCCCCTAAAAATGGAGGAAAGGACTGTGAAGGACTGGTACTCCAGTCCCAAAACTGTACCGATGGACTCTGTATGCAAAGTGAGCAGACTTCAGTTTAATCAAATTACTAACAGTTTCTGTTTTATGTATCAACTGATGACATAATCATTTACTGCCATTGTTAATCATGGTCAGATAACTTTTAAGAACAGAAGTAGCAGACAGTTTACTTTTAATAATCAGTTTACAGTAGGGCTGGGCGATCTCACCAAAAATGATCATATGATGATCTTTAGAGGAAAAATCATGATCCAACATTTTCTCACCTCTTGTTTAAAAGTAGAAGTTAAACCTAAACCATGTTTACCTCTTCTTTTCTCTGATTTATGGAGGACAGTCTGTGTGTAATGGCGTTTTTTTTGTTATCTGACTAGAAAATCAGAATTTTTGTCATATTGGACCAACATTATTGCAATATTGACTGTATCTAGCTGAAGTAAACATGAGTGACATTTTACCGTGTATACAGCTGCAGTGTTTCCATTAATTACTTCAACTGTGGCAGCTGCCCGCTGGTGTTTTATAATGAATCAAAAACATTTTCCCCCCAGCATAACCCATAATCATCTGTCTGAATCCAACTTGCTGTATGTCAGAGTTTAGAAGCCAGACCTACAGCTGACAGACTTGCATTTCTTTTAAATCATTATTTCTTTAGAGGTAAAGCAAAGTTTGTAAATTAAAGTGGACTTAGCCTGAACACTTTAGTGCACACAGACGCTAAAGTATTAGGACTGAAGTGAACTCATTAGCTTAGTGACCTGCGCTAGTGACAGCAATGCTACAAAACACTCTATTTAAGATAATGAGAATAAACAACACATTTAAAATGAATATGATATAAATTTAGATTTATTACCCCACCCCTCAAAGGGGAAGCAAGGGGTCTTGTTTTTAGTTCCGTTTATTTGTTAACACTCTAGCAGCAAAACTATTGGTTGAATTCATACCAAATTGGGTTTATAAATTGCCAGTGATCCCGATTAGATCTGATTACATTTTGGGAAAAGTAGGTCAAAGTTCAAGTTTTTAGTGAATTTGTAAAATCTTTCTTTTTTTCCATTGACTTATAATGGGTGAAATATCAAATGTCTGTAGCAGTAAAACTGTTACTTGACTTCATACCAAATTGGGTTCATAGATTTCCAGTGACCCAAAATAGATGTCATTACATTTTGTGAAAAGTAGATCCAAGTTCAAAATATTTCTGAATTTTTCAATTCCCCCCCCCTCCCATTTACTTATAATGGGCAAAATTTCAAATGTTTATAAAAACATCAATTTTGTTTCAGTTTACTTTAAACTTGGTACGTATATAGAGACAATTAATATGCTGACATCACCACATGCATAGACATGATGACATCAGCTGGATCCAAAATAAACTGCAATATGTGCGAGGGGTGGGGTTTGTTACTATCTAGGTTCGAGAGATCACCCAGCCCTAGTCTCCAGTAAAGTATAGTATCATATCATAGTATGCATCTGTATTTATAAGAATCTATGTTTAGAAATTCATAACTGAACTCATCCTTGTAATCCCACCACACAATACTACACTACACTATATGAGTCTGTAATAGAGCAAACTGTGTTCTCATTTGACCCTTGGTCTGACATCCACTGCATGATTTCAAGATGAGCTACGCTGTTAGAAAGTGGCTGAGAGCTGGACAAAGAGGTGCTGAAGGACCAGGTATGGATGTGTGTGACAGGAGTAGTTCAGAGACATCTACGGCAGGGAGAATCATAAGACACCTACAAAGAACAATGTGAGGCTCTGACAGGGTTAGGTTGGGTTTTTGACTGTTTTGCCACTTTACAAATCTCAATATCACTTTAAGTGTGCACTATATTTAGAATATGTCCGCTGCTTTGCCTTGCTGTCATATAGTCCGTTTTTTAACAGCTAATATCCTGAAGTTCTCTTCATGCCTGCCAGACTCACCTGACAATAATATTGATCCCGTGGCCACCATGAACAGGTTTTTTAGCACATTAATCCAGATCCACCGCTGTTGAAATCCAGTGATTCTGCTGCCTTGATCAGGTACGGTTGTATATGAAATTTGGGCAGCCATTGAAATATAGCACAATTTGATGATTTTTTTTTTAACTGAAAAGATATAAACACAGCCTACGTATGACATGAAAAGAAAGACTATATTACATATAATATTATATTATTTGAAAAACAAAAAAAGCATGTGGCATGTGCAAAACTTGGGGCACCCTACAGGCTCAGACCCCCCTCAGCAGATACTAAAGCATGCAAATGCATGTTGAAGTCGGCTAAAAGCACTTTCAGCTCTTGTATGTGGGATATTCTCTCATTCTTTCTTGCAAAAGACTACTTCTGCAATATTCTGGGGCCAGCTTGCATGTGTAGCTATTACAAGATCTACCCACTGATTTTCAATGATGCTTAAGTCTGAGGACTGTGAGGACCATTCAGTGACCTTCATCTTATGTCTCTTATACAGTACATTGGGGATGTCAAAGTATCATTAGGATCATTTTTAGAATACATCATCTTCTTTTGACAGTGTGATTTTTGCTTTCAGAATTTGTTGTTTTTTAGTGGAATCAGTTCTTGCCCCTACCTGTGTAATGTTTCCTGTGCCACTGGTTGCTACATAACCCTGAAGCATGATGAATCCAGAACCAGGGTCAAGCTGTTTCTTTCCTGAATGCTGCTCCTTTTTTATTTCTCTAAACAGACATTTGCTGGTCGTAGCCAAAGTGTTCTCTTTTAGCTTCATCAGTCCACAGCATTTAGCCCCAAAATGCATTTGGCTTTTTGTCCCATTGCACGCTTTTGATGTTGGATTTTAAGATTAGGGCACAGTATGATTTTCTCATACAGACTCCCCCATGAAGGTCTTCTTTTGCAAGTATTGCACAGTGGAGTAGTGCACCACCACTCCTGAGTTTTCTAAATGGTCATATTTTTTGCTGTCAAATGGGGGTTTCGATTCAGCTCTTTGACCAGCTAACAAGCGGTTCTCTTTGAGATTGCTCTTGGTCTTCCAGATGTCATGTTGACCTCTACAGTTCCCCTCAACTGCCATCTCTTTATTATATTTCACACTGTGGAAACAGAAAATGTTTCACTATCTTCTTGTAGCTTCCCCTGCTCTGTGGGCACTTTCATTTTCAGTCTTGCAGAGCTGCATAGAGGACCCCACAGTTGCTGAGTGTTGGCACAAGGTCTAAAGAGTCAGAGGATTTAGACTTTACTTTGACGCTTCCTTATGACATCTGTTGACATTACTCACAGGCTGATTAAGATGTGAGCTTGTAAAAACTTGTAAAACCAATCTGAGACATGGGAACACGTAGGGTGCCAAAACTTCTGCACATGCCAATTGTGTCCTTATTCTCTTCTTATTTTTGTTACATTTCTGAAATAAAAAGTAACCATGCATTAATGTTGCTGGTAATGTTGTCATTTTTCCACATCCTCCAGAGGCTGTGTTTATGTCTGTTCTATTAAAAAAAACACCAAATGAAAAAGATGAAAATGTTTTTTTAAGTGGTGCTGACTGTACTTTGCTGTCAGTTTGGATGTGAACTTCTGAGTCTGTCAGGCATGAAGGGCTTCTCCATTAAAAGGGTCTATATGATGACAATGTCATGCAACACATTGTATTTTGCTGTCTTATTGTCACAAGAACTGGATTTGAAATAAATCCAATAGTTCTTTGTAGAACAGTGGCTTCAGTCACACATTAACAATGAAGGTTTGGCAGAGTTTCTCTGAAGAACAGCTGGGCTGTTCACCCTGATCAGAGTGCATTAGTATGGATTATACCAGCATCAAGATGGGATTTTAATCAGAAAATGGCACACTGAGCCATTTTCACCTCAAAAATACAGATTTTAAGGGGCTCTGGTGGCTCAGCTGGTAGAGTGGGTCCAGCCTTGGACACTTTCTGCATGTCATTCCCTTTCTGTCTGCCATGACTCTCCTGTCTCTAAACTGCAGAAGCAGAAAAGGAAAAAAAAAACAGATTTTTCTAAATTGGCAGATTTTTATATGTAATATCATCAGCATCGATGTATTTCACCACAATCAAGTCATTTAATTTCTTTTTACAGCAACATGTTTTTGTGTTTAGTATCACTAATGCTTTTCTCATTCCATGTAAACTTCTGTCAAGTAATTAACAACTCACACAAACAAAGCAGCTATCAGACGTATCCCAGTCAAACTATTCTAGTCAACAGGCTTTAGAGGCTCGTCAACATGGAGACAGGATTCCTTCTTCTTCTCTGCTCTTGCTTGTGGATTTGTTTACTTGTCTCTGTTTACTTTGAGCTACTCCTCCCTTCATCATTTCCTCCAAACTCCAACTATAATTTTCAGTTTTCTACTGCAACAACTACTCTTTATATTCATTTTATATTCTCATAGTCATCTTTTTTTACTCTGTCTCTCAGTCCCCCAGGTTTTATGTGTTTCTCCATGAAGCTTTCTACTTCTCCATTTATAGTGGTTTCCTCTTATTCAGCCTTACCCACAAAACCTCCATATACATTCCATTTGATTCACAGGCCAGTCATCTTGATTAACATTACTAGTTTCTTGTCCAGAACTGTAGTCAAAGTTCTGCCTCAAGTAGTGGTAAATAATGTGTGGAAAAATCTGTGAAATCACAATTTTCTCATTTCTGACACCAGTAAGAAAAAAAAAAGTGGTAAATTCAAAACCACATGGAAAGAGTGGGCTGAGTCATATTGGGACGAATATAGCAGCAGCAGTTTTTCCAAGGTGGAGGCAATTATATTTGTTGACTTGTAGGAATAGTGCTTGTTACTCCCTGTGCTCAGAGTAATTGGCAGACAAGCATCTGACGTGAAGAGAGAGAAAGGAGGGAAGGAGGGAAAGAGAGAGAGAGAGAGACAGGCCTGACTAAATGTGGAGAGAAAAAAGGTAAAATCAGAGAGATGTTCATCTTGAAACAAGTGCAAAATATGGGACAAGGTACACCTATGGTTTTCATTGTTGCTCTTTAGTCTTTATGCTTCAGTAACATTAATCTACCAGTAAGTACCAGTATAGTAAGAATATCTTGGAAGGTTCAGTTGAGGAATTAGGTCCACTCATTCCCATTTAAAGCTGCATATGACTTTCATTATCAGTTTTATATCAAATCTGTAAAACCCGACTCATAGTTTAAGTCGTTCCGTGAGTACGCACCTGAATCTCTTCCCTCATGATGGACAATTTTGAACTGTACTCCACCATAAACAGTCCATTTGTTTACAAACAGAGCTGGTAGGTCGCTCGGACATTTTCGGAAATTTGTCACTATGTGCATTGTGGGAAGCGGAGCTCCGCGCAAGTAGCAAGAGGCATTAAAGCCATTTCCGTGTTTGTTGTCGCTGCGGCCATAATGCGGCCATAAAACTATTCTAACCTTTCTGCCGAGGTGCATGTCTTTGGATGGACGAAGCCCAGACAGAACCTATGTAGACACAGGGAGAACATGCAAACTCTACGCAGAAAGGCCAACGGCGGCCGGCGCTGGGATCTCACACTGGACCTTGTTTGTGTGAGATGACAGCGCTGACCACTGGACCATACCGCACTATTGTAAGCGACATTTTGCAGCCCATCTGTTCATATCCTTTTTAGAAACAAATACTTATAAATTTGGGCTCTATGTCGCCCCAAAGTCTTCACTGCTTGCACAAATGAATCCCAAGCTATTAAATCTAGAGAGCTTTGGGAGGAATAGTGGATTTCAGAATATGAGTTTTTCAATCTAGGGCTCAATGAAAATTCCAGCTTTCAGGTTTCCATCATGTTGGACTGCACTACATTTTTTAAGGTATTAAAAGCATCTGACTGTTTTTTTATCATTTATAATTTCTAGAACTTAAATTATGGTGTGATATGCAGTTAAATGCTTCTTGTGCATAACTCAAAATCCTGACATACCAGAGAAATGGAGCTTTCAGATTTGGAATCAGTGTACCAAATCTAAGTAAAATTATGTATTTCAGTGATTTTATTGATAATAAAGGAGAGATTCTCCAAAAATGCCCAGGAGTGATACTACAAACAAGCTTTTCTATAAGTTACTAAATGTTGTTTGCACTGTCTTTTGTGCAAAGCCTTTACTTTTACATGTTCAAGGCTCATTATAACCTAGAAGTGATGTGAGCCTTTAGAGGGAGAAAAAAACCTGATCCAAACAGTGAATCCTTGTTTGTCTGAAAAGGGCATCTGTCTTCTGCCACAGGGAGGTGGATAGCGATGATTTAATTTGTTGTCCGTGTCATGGGCAATGGAATAATACTATATAATCCCTCAAAAAGCTTTGCCTTTAGGCACGTTATTGACAGACCTCACTGTATATGTAGGGCCCTGCCCATTTATACACTGTCTTTGATCCATCTAAAGGATTCCCTGAGGTCTGTGAGGTATGGCCACACAATATGTGGTAAAACCTAGAGGGGTATAGATTTAAGCTCATTTCCCCTAATTGATTTTCTGTCTTTAAAATGACTGTACAGACGTGGTTTTATGTCAGCACTAATGTTTCAGCCGTTTCCTGTAGCATTAACAGGAATCCATGAAGTATGTATGCATGTGTATGTGCTTGTTTGTAAGGTCAGGAGGGAACGTCCTGCATATACAGCAATAATGGGTTACATATGTAAACCCTATACCCTTACATACGTGACATTCTGTTTGAATCTCTTTACTGTGTAGTAGGAGTATGTTTCAGCGTTATTGGGTTGTGAATGAAATGATAAAACACTGTAAAGGTAGAGGGTGAGTTAATGTTCTTAATAGTGCTCTGTAATTGACTTCGTGTTCAAAAAGCTCTTCACTTTCCACTTCTTTTTTTTTTTTTTCTCATCCCCTTTCCACAAACACCTCCCTCCCTTCTATTTAATTCAGTGGTTTCTCTCTCCTTTTTTTTTTTTTTTTTTTTCTAAACTCATCCTGTTATATCCTGAGACGTAGAAATCCATTTGACCTCGCTTCTGGCCCCTTCCTCTGCCTCCTCTCTTTCTGTTTATGTGTTTAACCAAGAGTTATAGAGTGTTCTCGCCAGACGTTGCAGGTCTTTTTTTCCAAGTTGTTTGTGTTGTTTTATATCTCTTGGCCTGCTGACATTTTTCTGACGCATCGATCAGGATTTTTGGAGGAGATTCACTCAGTGCGCTTCTGTCATTTTCAAGAGCATGACATTTTTCTCGCCATACCTGCACGTGTATGCGCGCTTGTATGTTTGTGAGTGTATGGTGCATGATAGTAATGTAAGGTTGTCCAATCTGCTGTATGTTCTCTAAAATCACAGTAACCACAAGAGACATTTTCTTTTATGGAAGTTCTTATTGTTTGAACAGAACATTGAGTGGTGTTTGGATTCTATTATACAAAACGATTGGCAGTATCAGCAGGAACGGTGGAGAAATCAAACAACCCATCTCCCTGCTGAAAGCTCTATTCTTCACCTTCTTGTGCTTTCTCATTGTGGGTTCTAATCACCTCACTTTGTCGTATTGTTTCCTGCACTCTGTGTGAGCTGTTTTCTGCTCTTTGATTGTCCTCATTTACAGTGTGACTGCTCCTTTCCATTGTGCTTGCGTTGGCTCTTTCTGAATCATTTACTCTCATTTTTCTATCACCATGTTTTGGTATTCGCACATTTCTGTCATAATTTCAACATGATAAATCTTTTTCATGGCATGTCGCTCCTGCTTATACAGACATTAATCAGTGTGACATTTTTTTCAATGCAGTCATGTAATGAATAAGTTTGCCAAATCATCTAATACGTGAATAAGAAATCGGATAAAACAGTGTTGAAAAATGCTAAGTCATGTCATTTATAGCATCCTATGACAGTGTCTTTAGCTAAAACAAACAAAAAAAACCAAAACAAAACATAAAAAGTAGTTCAGCCCCCATGCATAGTTAAGCATAAACACCTCATTGTGTCTATCATTTGTGCATGAGTGGCACTGTTTGCATTACCCCACTTAACCATTTGTTGTCGTTTGGTGCAGAATCAGTGTATCTAATACAGTCAGCTGGTCTGGCAAGAAGCTTTTAAGCTCACCATGTTGCTATGTTGTCTTTATCAATTATACACCAGCATCTCAATTATACATCAGTACATCAACAGTTCATCTATGTCATAGACCTTCTGTCTGCCCCAACTAAGTGGACCACTCAGCATGACACAGCAATAACTGCCCCACAGATGTCAGGGTTTCACAAATTACCTGTGTGTCTTATTTAGTCTTGTACCTGTCACAATGCTTCATATCTGAAATTCCACTCAAGACATAGTGTTGGATGTGCTCAGTTTGGCTCTTCTTTTTAGCCCCTCACAGTACTGACACTCAAGACAAACTCACAACCAGCAGACGGTCAAATTGAATCTTGTAATTTCCTCCCAAACTTAAAGCCACTGGAATTACTACATCCTGTTCTCACAGCATGAAATTACCCAAACTGGACCAAATAATGAACCAGTGCTTGCATTCACATTTAATGATTGTCTATGCTAGATTTATGCTTGTGCGTGTATGTGAAATTTGTGCTGTGATGGGATCCAGATGTCTGTTGACGTTTGCTAAGCCAACAGTCTTTAGTGTTGCACACTGTTGCAGCTGTAGTGAAGCAGAAGACATGCATAAAATAACTGGAGGGTGAGCATGTGGATATTACTTTACATAGACATCAGCATGTTGTGGCTTTTACTGTGAAATCTGATTGTTAGCTTTGTAATTCAGGTAGTTAATATCAGCAAACAAGCAGCTCCCAGCATAAAATAGACTAAGAAAAACATCACATAAGTGTAGGTAGACATGTTGCACCTTTTAACGCATCTGTTCCTACTGGATCATCAGTGATCCAGTCAGTATTTGTATTAAATGCATTAAAGTTTCTACAGTGAAACTTGTTAGAAAGCTTAGATTCTCTGCAAATAAGTTTTATAAGTTTATTTCCCCACCTACCGAAGGGGAGGCGAGGGGGTATTGTTTTTGGTTCGGTTTGTTTGTTTGTCAATGCTCTAGCAGCAAACTTTTATTTGAATTCATACCAAATTGGGTTTATACATTGCTAGTGACCCAGAATAGACCTGATTACATTTTTGGAACAGTAGGTCAAAGTTTAAATTTTTTAATGAATTTTTAATATTTTTTTCCCATTTACTTATCATGGGCGAAATTTCAAACGTCTGTAGCAGCAAAACTATTGGTTGAATTCATACCAAATTGGGTTTATAGATTACCAGTGACCCAGAACAGATGTCATTACATTTTGGGAAAAGTTGATCAAAGTTCAATATTTTAATGAATTTTTAAAAAAATCTTTTTTCTGCTCCCATTTACTTATAATGTCTACACAAACATCAATTTTGTTTTAATTTCCTTCACTCTTGGCACATATATAGAGGAAATTGATATGCTGGCATCAGCACATGCATATGACATCAGCTGGAGCCATGGCAAAATAAGCTACAATATGTGCGAGGGGCAGCGTTTGTTGTGCCTGGCACCACTTGTTTTAAAAGTATTCCTGAGCGCCAAAACATAATCAGTGTAAGAATCACCTGGATAGTGATCATAAAGACAGTAATACTATTGTCTCATATTAAAAAAGGACATATTTTGGCCTTGTGTTCCCTCAGTTATAATCCTTGGAACTTGGAATAGTAAATAGGGGAAAATTAACACAAAGTAGGAGGAAAGGAACAGGTTAAAGATAGAAAAAGTAACGCCTGACTTGATCTGATGTTTATTTTATACTCATAGATTTAGAGTAATAACCAAATTCTCTCTGTCACCATTGCATAACATAAACTTCTTAAGTTTAGTCTTTAATTTTCTAAATATCAGTTCCACCCACTTTGTCACTGCACGTATTGCTTGTTCATGATTCATATTAATTTATTCTGTGTTAGTAGGTTGTAGGTAAATAAATGCTCGTTTAGTCATTTAGTTCAATTCGCTGTCCTGCATTTTCCTTAGAGGCAATGACACATCTCTTAAATTAACAACTGACTACATCTTGTCAGAAAACTGATTCATCTGATTTATGATTAATTTAATGTAATAATGTTTTTGTATAGGGAAAAAAAGCAACTTTAGCCTCATTTAATGGCTCATTTCTACCTCAGGTGACAGCTTCACTCTGCAGTGTTAGCTTTGTTTGCACAAAATTACCCCCAGAAAACTGCATCCATTTTGCACAGGCAAATTTCCACTTCATCCATGGTAATAGTCAGTGGTTTTACTGGTGTTGGTTCAGAGGGCAGTCATGACAAATTGTTTATATTTTGTCTTTGTGTAAACCTAGTTGTCTAACAAATGCCAGCTTGGTGGTCTTTGTTACATAAGCATAACTTGTATTCATTCCACAGACATTTCCATTGTCTGGTTAAGCCTGCCTGACTCTACATGATGGGAATGATGGAGCACTTTAATATAACCAAAGAAATACAGATACACTTTAACATAAAATAGGGTTCAAATTATGGGACAATTTCACCATAGTAACCAGTTTTAGTTGAGGGAAATCCTTTAGGTTTATGAGCAGCCAAACCCAACACCACTGTAGCGTGTCAGGTCATTTTGTGTGTCTGTGTCCTGTCATGTTTGTTCCATTTTATTTGACCTATTTGTTTGATTTTTGTTGTCTCCCTCTCCTTTTCCTTCATCCATTCCACCTCCCCCTTTTCCCGTTTCAAGGTTCATTGTTTCAGAAGTCCACTGAGCCCAAAGAAAAGACTCAATGTAAGTCAATGTTTTATGTTTTATCATCTTTATTTTTCTTTCTTTTTCTCTTTTTTTTTTCCTCCATTTTACTGTATTTTTTTCTTTGAGTACTTAAATTAAACTACTGGCCTTGTCTTTGTGCTCTGTCATTTTGTCTCCTTTGATGCACAAGCACAACTGATCAAACTGTAGCTTCAATCCTCCTATAGGATATTTTCTCTGATCAGAAACATCTTCTCATGGTAATCATTCTAGCGTTTTCCTCTGTTGTGTGAGTAGGATTTCTAAAGCCTGTGTCTTGAATTCAGGGTTCAGGGTGAATTTAGAGCAACAGCTTATCTTCATTTTTGTTGACTTTTCATACATGCATATTTCTATATCTATTCATCCAGTTTTATTCAGTATGAAATATACTTTCATTTCAAGGTCCCAAATCTCAAAGGTATGTCCTGAAAAAAGTACCAGGGTAGTGACAGATACTTTAATTAACTTGGCTCTCTCTTTCTTTCCTTCTGTCCTACAGTAGTGATGGATCGATTCAGCATCAGTTCACTCGACTCACAATTTGTGAGTTTGTTGCAGTTGTGGTCATTCTGGAGATTAGCCAGCCAGCTTTGAATCATTGCCAAAGTAGGCAATTTGCCATAGTTCTGAACACTTGTTTTGTGTTTACAAGGATATTGGCTCGCTCAGAACTCAGCGGAGCATGGTCAAACTGTACAGAACTGAATTAAAGTTTGGTCCTGACCTTTGGTTTTTTGGGGGGGTTTTTTCCCTTTCTTTCTCTGAAAATGAACGCTTTATCCAACCCTCTGGTAATGCATCATCTTGTTGGTCATATAATTTGTGATTTAAAAGTCACATAACAGATAATATAGTATAGAAATGTTATATATATATATATATATGTACAGCTCTGAAAAAAATTAAGAGACCACAGCAGTTTTCCTGTGAAATCAGCACGTCTGCCTGTATGACAGCCATTCCATTCCTGTGTCTGTTGAATTCCAACACAAACACACCTTATTCTACTGAATAAACACTTGA
>JAPQRP010000030.1:28311976-28326587 GCA_037367295.1 Apogon hyalosoma
GTACAGTAAAAGTAATTGGAATCCAAAAATAACTATTGAACTTCTGCTGTGACAATGTTCCCAAACTCTGAGGACTGTTTTTTTCTATCAGGACAATGCTCCTGGCCTCAGTTAGGTCCATAAAGGTGTGGATGGAAGATGAAGGAAGATGGATGGTCACAAGCCATCGAACATTGCTGAGCTTCTTGAATTTCTATGCCAGTAGCTGCATAAAGTCATCCAACAGCAATGGAGGAGAACCGAGACGTGAAAGCTGTCACTGAAAATCAGGGTTATTCCACCAAATATTGATGTCTGAACTTTTACCAAGTTACAACATTAGTATTGTGTTGTTTAGAACACAATAACACACTGGTCCTCGAGGGCCGGCATCCTGCATGTTTTAGATGTATCCCTCTTCCCACACACCTGTTTCAAATGATCAGCCTATCATCAAGCTCAGCAGAATCCCGATAACGACCTTCAGGTGTGCTGGAAGAGGGAAACATCTAAAACATACAGGATACTGGCCCTCGAGGACCAGGATTGGTGACCCCTGGTTTAGAGAACAAAAATGTTCATTTTACTCAAACACATGCCTATATATGGTAAAATTAGAGAAGGTGCTAATTTTACAGTGGTCTCTTATTTTTTTTCCAGAGCTATATACTGTATGTACATCTGTACACCCCCTCCTAATCTTTCCCCTTCACTACTACCTTCTTTTACTTCCCCTTTTTTTTCACTGTAGTAGTAGTTCCTTAGCGAGGTAGGCAAAAATCGAAAGGTGCAAGAGGAAAAGGGCCTCTGCCATTTATTATTACTGTAGCTTTTATTCCTTTCATTGCAGGAACGCTCATTTTATCTTCAAAGCAATCTATGAGAGTCTGTGATGTGTTCTAATGACTCTCGTTTAGGGCCCGCTCAAGCATTTTCATCGTCCCTGTGTGTGTTTGAGATGACGAGTCCCAGAAAGAAACAGCTGAAATGGAGGCAGTCGTTGCTCATTTAACAGATCGTCACTGTTTTAGTATTCACATTATAGTCAGTAACACGAGCACTGGGAGGTTGTATGAGTCCATCAAGTGGCTTTGAGACTTAAGCACACCTGTTTTTGCAGAATTTGACTATTGTTATAAACATCATGTATTTCATTTTAGATCTCATTTTGGTATTTTGCATGATTTTTAATATCATTTGGTATAGAGCCCGACCAATTAATTGGGCCGATTATAGCGTATCACTGATTAATCAACATTAGTCAATATGTAACCGATATACTGTTTCGCTGCGCTGAGATTCTGTCGCTCGCTGCTCCTGTGTGTCTGTGCTGCCTGGAGAGTTAGAAGAATAGTAAAGCGTATCAGTTTCACTTTCACTTCCGCTCCGACAATCACACTATCCCCCCAGTCACATTATCTTTGTGAATAAACAAAGATGCAACTGTTAATTTACATGTCTACCATTATCTGTATCATAAAAGCCAACTGACCTCTGTGTGCGTGTGTGCATGTATGTGTATCTGCTTTATAACTGAAAAACTGAACAGAGCTGGCCTTTGCCTTTTGGAGTACTTCTGTATTTTGGGTCAAGGATCAGACAGGCGAAAACTGCATATTGATACAACCAATACTTTTGGAGTTCTTAGTTGTTTTTAAAATTACAATGGGCTTACAGGCGGCCTGCGGATGAGTCCATTCACAGCCGTAAGTGTGTGTGTGTGTGTGTGTGTGTGTGGGGGGGGGATCCGAATTAACAGAACCACGGTCGGGCTGTGACCACACACTAACAAGGTTGGTCTGGTTCTTACTGTGGCCTGGTTCCACAACATCGGTCCCCAAGTCACTGCAAATGGAAACTTTCATGTTCAGTCCTGTGTCAAAGTCTATGGTCGATGTCTATGCAAAACAAAATGTGGGCCATTATATTTTTTCCTAATCTCTGTATTACACCAGTAAGCTTAGCTCAGCTCCCCATTTTATAAACTATGCTGCTTTTAGAACCTGTGGATTCCCATGGGTCAACATGCTAGTCTAATATAAGACTGTTATATCATGTGTATATCAATGTTCTTATGTCATATATTGGCCGATATATCAGATATCGGCTTTTTTTGTAGCCCCAAATATCTGTATTGGCATCGGCCCACAAAAATCCCATATTGGTCAGGCTCTAATTTGTTTTATTGGCTATATGTATAATGTCTACTTTTTTGCACACATATCTGCAGTGCACAAAAGTTTTGGAGAAACGCTGCAAAAATGCTATAAATACATTTTAGTGAGTTTTATTTCAAGCAGTCTAAGAGGAATGACAGTGGAAATAAGACAGCTACCTCTACTGCATGGGTTGATTTAAGGGCTGTAAAAAATCTGTCCCGTGGCTCAGTGTTTGGCTGCTCATAGGTAGGGGGTTAAATATGTGATTAATGCAATTAGTGGTCGCTGAGGTTCAGAAAAGTGGTGGAATGAAATGACGTCGGGTCACCTATATTTGTGTTTAGTCTAGTAATTTGACAGAAAGGAGAGCTCCAGAAGGAAGGTGTGTCTCTCCAAATCCTAGTGTGTTTTTTACCAACTGATTTCAGCTCCTGCAGCTTTAAAAGGAAAATATGAAACTTTAAATTTTACAGTTTTGTTGACCAAGATGACTGCACTGTAGGGAGGAATAGAGGCTTTTATTCACTACTAAAAATGATTCAGGGGTGCTGAGGTTTTGCGCTGTTTCTAATCAATGCTCAGTTTGGGAATAGAATCTCCAAACCAACAAAATTATAAGATGTTTCTTTTGGGATTTTGATCTCAATTCAGAGGTTGTGGATGTTACTTCGTTGCCTTTTAATCATTACTGCCTCTTTGTACATTATTATAAACACGATTTTCACTTGTAGGAGCATTTGTTATAGGATGAAAAACTACATCTGCAACAGAACAGAATTCTAATTAGTGCTACTTTATTTTTCCCATTTATGTTGCATTTTCCCCTTCACTTGTTAGCTCCTGACTGTGTTTTGAAAAAAAAAACTGACAGAGCTGTTTGTCTCAGTTACAGAGCAGCTCAGCTGGAGGGATGGAAGGATGGTGACTGAACCGTAGATTTGTGCAGAGAGACTGTTTTTGGCAGTAGTTTGTGACTCATTTTTATGTCCAGAAAACACTCAGAGAGGTCATAATGTCCCTTTCTGCTGGTTAAAACCAGTTGCCCTGAAAGGCTTGCATTCAGGCTGTTGATTAAATGGCTACAATTATGGTGTTTACAGGGTTGTTTCTCAATGCATGAGACCCAATGATTTCACATAAAGAGTTGTTTGCCATCATATAAATACACCTACTGGCTTCAGTGACTCCAAAGTGACTTCAGTTTTTGGCACCATTAACTGTCAAGTTTTTCCACATAGAAGATAAGCACGGACACATTTACAAATTACTGCTCATCTTGTCTCTCCCGCTTTCACTCTCTCTTCTGCTCATCCCTGCCAGTTACTTAGAGCGGATGTGTGTGCCAGGAGAGCAGTATGGGTGGTGTTTGCATGTTTGTGCCAAGTAAGATCAAAAAGGCAGTTGAATGAGTTTCAAGTAGTGATTGTCCACAGCTCTGCTTTGGATGCAGATCACAAAGGAGATAGAGATGAACTAAGCTGAGTTATCCTTGTTTCCCCCTTCTCGAAATCCTCTCCGTGGCAGATTGGACAGACTCTGGGAATGACAAAAAGCTCAGCCAATCGATAGACAGCGATCCGTGATGACTGAGGGTGAGCCGCGGCTTCTGTTCCACTCGCCCATGTGTGTAATCAACTATGTGTGATAGACAGTTTTCCTGAGACATGGAGGTTCATGAAGAAGTCCCGTACTTTGGTACAGAGTGAAAAAAAAAAACTTCACAGGAATGTTTTGCATTTCAAAGTCGTGCTAGATATGACACTCATTAGATACACGATGCAGTCGACACTAACACTTACTCTGTCATACTGCATGTACGCTTCAAAATAACTGAATTTAGCATGTGGACAATGGTAAAACAATTTGGTTTCTGTAACCAGTAAACATTTGGCAATAACTGCATACATACAGTCTATTCGGTGCTGCTCCTGTAACACTATGATCCTAAATGATGACAAACTGTGATTAGTTCCTTCTTAAAGATAAACCAAATAATCAAATGGCCCATTAATCTGAGCCAATATGAAGCTTTTAAAAAGTATCACAATCAGTCGAATGTGACTCAGAGAGTGGCTGATGGCTGAAATTAGACTCCACAAGTGGAATTACTAACTTTACAGGATTTTTTTTTAATGCAAACACTGAGATTGTTATGGTTAGTTTGATGTACACTTCCGAATTTATTGATGGATTACTTGAATTTGATGTTCAATGATCCTGATTCATTCATTTATTCAACAATTTCTGACTTTGAGAGAGAAGGAGATAATATTGGTTGATTAAACATCCACTGGTTTTTCCTTGCTCCAGACTATATTATTATATAATGATGCTGGTAAACTTCTAGTTCATAGCATGAAAAGTAAGAAAAGTGTTGCCTTACTTTAAAGTATTTTTCCCTCAAGCAAACCTTACCTCATTATAAATATATACTAAATAATTGCATCTTGTTAGCCATCATGGATAATTTGTAAAAGAAGAAAACTTGAATAATTTGCACTTGACTCGCATGCAAATAACAGATAAGTAAAATCTGCAGGGCAGGATCTCATCTGAGCTGTTGTAGAAACTAGATTCTAATGGGCAGTCACATTCTTTTAATTATATAATAATATAGTCTAGAACAAGGAAAAACCAATGGATGTTTAATCAACCAATATTATCTCCTTCTCTCTCTCAAAGTCAGAAATTGACCCCTTAGGGTCTAAATTGGACTGTCACAGGACAGGTACTTGTAGTTCATTCACATGTTTTTTGAGCATGTGCACATGCTTATGTGTATGTTAGTGGTGTTGTGTGTTTCCTGACCTTTTGAACACAACATCCTCCCTCCTATCGGGAACTGTCGGATAGCACTCACAGATGTTTGAGTGTATCACTCTCTTCCCAGGTGATTTATTGTTTATTCAATTCCTTTCTGGTGTGTCCACTGAAAGGCACATATTTTTAATCTAAATCCAATTTAGTGCAGCTTGCGGGTGAGCGCTTTGGACATGAAACTGCTTGTCAAGTACATGGGAGGGGAAAAAAGCACAGGTGATAGTTGTCTTGTGGGTAAAAGTTAATATGTGTGTGTGTGTGTGTGTGGTGGAGGGGGGGCATGTCCATCTGTGCAGTCGTGAGCGACAGTGTTCGCATGAGTGCCCATAGAAATGAGCATAGGTATGTACCTATCAGTACTTAGTCAGCTTGTATGCCTTCCTCATTCTATCACTGCTGATTTTGTCATTCTGGCTTCACAGTGCACAGCCCCGGGCCACGCTTAGATACACACAGAGGTCCAAACACATTATTCATTCATCTGGGCTTGGTCAGAAGTGCACACCCACGTTCACTGCCTTTTTTAGACTCTATCTTGTCAGACTAAAGACTGACTGTTATGCAAGGCTGTCAGGTAGTAAAAAAAACATCATAATTTAAGAATAGGCAGTTTGCATTTTGAAAAGTACTCTGGATTTCAGGTGGACTCAATAAAATGAAAACCCAAGAAGCAGAGTAACATGCAGTGCAAAAAAGGCTGAAGGCTGGGAAACAGCAACAGAAGTATTAGCAACATAATAGGAAACTGAAGGATTGCAACAAATTAAGCCCAAATAATCATCTATCAGCGGAAGCTCACACAAGGAAACGTCTTTTTACGTTGTCTCTTTAAAAATAGTAATCAAACCAAATTTTGCGTGGTTTACATGGTTTGATTCTGTGAATTCAGTGACACAGTTGTTCTTTTTATTTTCACAGTCCTTTTTGTTGTGCGATTCTCAATAGCATATTCACCGATTTACCAGCACAGTATTAGCTCAATAGCATCAGCAACATCCTGGCTGTGCTCTGTTTTTGTTTTTTTTTTGTTTTTTTTGGTGACATGTCAGTTGTACAGTAGAACTTATTACAAGTAGCTGAAACCCAGCATTACTCTTACTGTTTCTGAAGCACTGATAATAAAAAGACATGCTCAGGCTGTCAGACAATGTGATGTTAACATGTAACAGGGAAACGCAATCAGAGAACGACAGCAGAAATGTAAAGATAAAAAAACAAAAAACATTGGTTTCCAGCAAGTTTATGTAGGTTACTCAGACAGGTAGAAGCTCTAATGGGACATGTTGTTTCATTCATCTACAAATCAAACAGATGGAGGCAGAGGAGGTCGGAGAGGGAGGTGTGAGTTTTAGAGGGAGACGGAGATCTGAGAGAGATGGGATTTAAACTGATAGACACCGAGTAAAGGATTTTAAGCCCAGTGGTATCACACAATTCCAAAAAATACACTTACTCTCACACGTGTATGAAGATCGCAGCAGGGCATAGCCTAGTTAACTTCTCCCAAAGCATCGCCAGAAAATAGGCAAGGATAGGCAGCCTAAAGAAAAACTTTTTTTTTTTTTCTTCTGACAGCCAGTATTTTCTGAAGTTCCAGACCTTCAAGTTAAAGTAAAACAAGATAAAGATTCCCTAAATAGATGAGGACGATGATGATTATAATTAAGATCATGCTTAAGAGGATTATCCAATTCCATTCCCTCCTGACAAGTGCAAGGACCTTGATAAGGGAGCAGCTTTATGAAGCAACGTCATTTGAGTGTAAGGGAATTCACAGCCATTTCTAACATGAACCAAATGGAAATTGATTGCTGCATATGGCAAAATCCAAAACAGGTCAAACACTCTTTTTTTCTTTTTTTTTTTTTTTTTACTTTAAAGGTGTTGCTCTCTCAGGTTTTCCCCCCACAGTGACATAAACGTTTCAAGGTGGGATGTGTCGCTATCTGATGTTCACCGCCGCTCTGTTCCTCACATAAGAGTTAACATATACAGAGTAGTGACAAATTAAAGGAAAAAATAATGTCTCAAGGTTAGAACAGGTTTAACATAGAAGCACTGATTCTACATGTGAAGTGTGAACTTTTCTGGAGGGATGATGCCATTCTTTCAGAAGATAGTCTCTCAAGTTTGGAGGCGTGTTGATGTAGCACTTCAGACTCATAGAAGGCTGTGGGTTCGATTCCCCATCAGTCTGCAGCCTGTCTGTATTGAGTTTGCCTGTTCTCACCGTGCTGTTCAGGTTTCCTCTAGTTTCCCCTGTCGCTGAAAACACGTACATATATTAAAAGTACTCCTGTCAGTGTCTTAACAAAGGTACTGATGGAGATTTGGAGTCGGTCTGCCTTCAGTGGCAGCTCCTAGCTCTAACTGTGCTACATGCTAATGCCTGGTGCTGTGTGTGTCAGGATGGGTAAATGCAGGGACCAAATTTCCCTACAGGATAATAAAGTGAACCTTTAACCTTTATTTTCAAGAAGATTCAGGATGCAATTCAAGAACAGACACACAGGGGTTACGTGAATAATGAAGTTCTTACTTTGCGAGTTCTATTCACACTACGGAAATAGCAAATGAACTAAACTAAACTAAAGGAGTGAACTTATCTCTAAGCGTAGAAAATAAAATAAAATAAAATGCTAACTATGTACAAAAAAGTAGAGAACCCCCCCTCCCTTACCCTGTTTTTACCGTACTGATATCTAGGGTTGCTACCTGTGTCTGACAAAAAACCTGGACATATTGATGACACGACATACCATGGCCCACCTGCATGAACAAAAATGTCCCTTAGACATCCGACCGACGTGATCAGAAATGTGTTTTGCAGCTTGTACTGATTATTTTAAACATCAAGTATTCTCCTGAAAGGAAACAGTGTGCGCATTGCTTGCCTTCTCTACCTCTCATCTAAACAGGAGCAGATGGATGACAGAGTTCCCTTTAACTCACTTTGGCATCACATAGCCTCTTAATGCATCAGTCAGATAGGCCATCTCAATGTAATTATTTTCTTACCTGGTCTTCCATTTATATTTTGTGCTGCCCTTTGCTGCATCTATCAGTGACCTCTGTCCTTCAACAAACGTCTTGAATTCAGGGCATGGTATTTTAAAATTCAATCTGGCTTGAAGCTCAGCCTTCACCATTGCAACTGACAGTCTGTTTCTCTTATCAAGCATCAGTTGAATTGATGCGTGAGCGAGATAGGCTATGTTATGGACTTAGTATTCAGTTCAGTTATTCGGGGTGTGTCGCTGCCCCTTTTAGAGCTACAGGTGAAGTGGTCCCATCCATATGACAGACAGCACACACACACACACGCACACGCACGCACACACACACACACACACACACACACACACACACAACGGAGTGGCTCTGGTACAGGCATGGACTTAAACCAGCGTGCTACGTATGGCTAACCCTCTGTTTATTCGTAACGGCATTGACATAGTCCATTAAAAACCGGGACATTCCGTGTCCCGGGAGAATTTAGAAAATTTCCAGGACAGGCTACAAAAAAGAAGGACAATCTCAGTAAAACCGGGACAGGTGGCAACACTACTGATATCCTCAAAAATATAAACTTCAATTAACCCATAAAGACCCAGTGCTACTTCTCTGGCAGTTCCAAAATACTTTTTTTTTCTCTATATTTACCTTTTCTTAAGTGATTTATCACCAGTTATTATAATATTACCCTCTGCATTTTGCAGCTTTTCAGTGAAAATCAGGTATTTTCCTATATTTAATTTACAGATTATATAGATGTTCATAAAAGCTCAGAACAAAAGGTGAAGGTTAATATATCAGAAACAGAGAAAACTGAAGAGAAAGTGAATTTTTCAGCAAAAATATCAATAACTGAACATAAACCCAGTGTGTCCATCCACTGTCACTGATCCAACTCCATGGGTTTTACTGGTGAATCAATGTTGTAGAAGATGACGGTGTTTCCACGTTCACTATGGGGCCTCTGATGACCATGAAAAGATGACGAACTGTATTTACACCAATTATTTACATGTATTGATAGGGTTAGTGGATCAGCAGGTATTAAACATTTTAGATCAGTAGATCCTTTTTGGTTGCCGGTGGCTGTTTGGGTCTTTATGGGTTAAGCTGGTGTTGGGACTCAGGGCCACTAGTAGCATAACTGGTTTGTGGTGCCCTCCCACATATCATAATAAGATGCCACGTATTACAAAGTTGTTTTTTTAACATGAACTGTGTGGTCACCGCTTTTTCAGAAAAAATCAGCATGTATATCCAGATTTGTTAAATAAACATAAACCCAATAAAAATAGGCAATTAGGAAGGCCAGTTTGCATTTATTTTTATGTTGTGTCATGTTCGATGTCAAAAACTTGCTGGAAAACAGAGAACAAAGAAAAACTAATTTGCTGTTGCACATTGCTCCTGACTGTAAAAACCAATGAATAATGTTCCAGCTCATCTATAGACACAGTGCATGTGATAGCATGCCAGAGGAGGATTGAAAAATAGCAGATACACCTGCATATCACGTTTCAATCATCGTCGATGAGAGCTGGAGTCGATAACCGTGACTGTTGCAGAGTCTGTTGACCCTGGAACGACAAAAGCCGGGCACGAGTGTGTTTAGTTAAGTCTGTTTTCCATTGTGAAAGGATTATCAGATTAATCATTGTCAATTTGGTGGCAATTTGGTTTGTTTATCACTAGACATTGCCATTGCAATACTGAACAATGCACCGCACATGACACGCTTTCCTCATGGAGAAGGGCTATAGAGAAGGATGAATCATCTGGCTGCATATTTTTTTTTCTCCGCATCTGTTCAGATCAGTACCTACTGCGTGGTTTGTGGCCCGGTCTCACACATGTATTCATTTTGAAACATTAGCCTATTTAGCGGTCTTTGTAACTGAAACTCCGGTAATTCACACCACAACAACGAACCCTCATTCAGACTCATTCATCTTGATCCAAAATCTGAATGAACTGGGCCTTCGCAGCATTTTCCTCTACGCCATGGCTCATGATCAGATGTTAATTGGTTGATTGTACCATGCGGTGCACCTGTGTGAAAGCATCTGCATTCATTATGTTTCTCCAGTCACCTTCTTCTGCTGTTTCCTTTCATTTGTGTTGTATTTCTTTCACTCATGCTGTGCTTTTAGCTTTTCTACTTGTATATGTATATATTTTAGATCTGTGTGAAACATCCTTATACACATTTGATTATGTTGGATCAGAAACCCTCCAATTATTTTTTTTTTCTTTTCCTGGACAAAGTGCCCACAGACATTTGATCCAACACCATCTCAGACATAATTATGACAGACACACAATCCTCACACACTCGGCTCCCCAGAGACTCTGAAAGTGGTTCATAGCCCCCTCAAGTGGTAAATGAGTAACTAACAGCCAGAGTGACCTTTCCTCTGTGAGTACGTATATGTATAATACTTGTCAGTGCATAGCTGTATGAGAGTGGGGCTGTTTGTGTGCCTCATCAAAGGGTTCTTTCATGCATAATCAAGTTCATGCTTTCTGAACTTGTTCTGATGCGACAACAGCAAATCCTTTAGCAAATGACTCCGGCTGTTTGTAGCTAAAAGCCTGTTATCTGCCTCTCAACTTTAAGGGTGGATTAAAAAGGAGCATTCCTATACTTTTCTGTCTTCTCCTTAATAGCTGCAGACAAATCCCCTCCTACCAGCTACAGAGGACATGATTATACAAGTGAGAGACTCCTAAAAACTTTTACAGGCACTTTCATGTTAAGTATGTTGGTTTGTTTGTTTAGCTTTGAAGTTTAAGTGCATTTTGACTTTATTTGCCCCCACACCACTTCTACTGTTTTTTTTGTTGTTATCACCCTCTCCTCATTTCTACTCTCCTTCCCTTGTTTCTCTGCTCTTAATTTCTTCTATCCTCACATGCCCTCTTGTCTCTTCTCTTCTCTTCTCTTCTCTTCTCTTCTCTTCTCTTCTCTTCTCTTCTCTTCTCTCCTCTCCTCTCCTCTCCTCTCCTCTTCTAATTTCCTCTTATCATCCCTGGTTCCTTCTTTTTTTCTCATATGCTTCTTTTATTCCTCTCTACCCTCCATTCATTTAATCTTCTCTGCTTGTGTGTCCTCTTTTCCATATTTCTTCCCACGTATTGGTTTTTCCATCCTGTTATTCATCATATTTCCTTCATTGTGCTTTTACTTTGTGTTCTCCCATCCTTTTATTTTCATCTTTAAGTATGGCCTGCACTTTTCACCATCTGAATCAACCCATCAGGTACATTTTTCTTGGTCCCTTCTGGTGCTTTAAAATCCTGATCATGAATGACAATTGTACTATTGTTCCCACTGAAACACCATTAAAGTCTCAGCCAGATTGAAAAAGGATGTTAGGACCCTTGTAAAATAATTAACAGCCTTATTAAGTTTTAAGTGTTGGGACCGCTCTTTTTTTTTTTTTTTTTTTTTTTATGAAAGGTGTCTCTGTCTTCTCTCTACCTCTGTCTAGACAAATTATCATATTACACAAGCTGGAGGCCTATTTAAAGTTTTATTTGAAATGAAACTTATAGAGAATGTCCTTTGTGTCTAAAACGTGGTCCGAGGTGAAAATGAAAGTGTTAGACACAAATTAGACAGATGGACATGTGGGATATAGATTAAAGTTTGGTATGAAATAAAACTTAATAAACTATTAGTCCTTTGCTGCTTTTTCATAAAAATAAACCTTTTGTAATCCAAGCATATTTAGATGGATTGGGTTCTTGCATATTTAACAATAGCTCTGTTTCTAAACTTATTCTTTCTCTGTGTCTCCTTTTAGCTGCCACTAGCTCGGACGATGTGGCGCTGTACGTCGGTGTGGTCATCGCCGTCATCATGTGCCTGGTCATCTCTGTCATCGTAGCTCTGTTCGTTTACCGTAAGACGCACCGTGAATTCGACTCGGTCATCATCGATACTTCAGCACTAAATGGAGGATTCCAGTCTGTTATTATCAAAACGGCACGATCGGGTAAGGAATGTTATACTTTAGGAGGGAATGTAAATGAATAAGAAACTGAATACATTTTACAATAAAGTAAACCTGTAGGAAAAAGGTGCAGGTCTTTAGAGACAAACAAATCCAATATACAGTTCACATTTGAAGAACATAAATGTCAGTTGAAAAAAGTGCATGCGAAGGTGAGGCTGCTTGTCTAGCCTTTTTCACTTCTACCTTAGAAAAGCAAACTTTCATAGTAAGTTATTTGTATACAATAATACTTCTACTATTCAAGCTCTGTCCGTCTACCTAGATGTTTCATAAGTAACGTATAGATATCAGTAAAGCTATGGTGGCCTTGGGTCCAGTAGAAATTTTCCGGCTTTTTGGAAACTTTTCGTTCTTCTTTTTCAATTTTTTTTATTGTTATATAGAAAATCAAGGTTAATGAAGTTCCTTACCTGTAAGCAGCAAAAAGAACACAAGAAGTATATATGAAAATACAAGAAAAACACCTGTAAGATGAAAAGAACATTACTTTTATAACATTACAACAACATAAGTTCTGATACAAACACCTGTCCACATCCACATTCTCCCTTTGAACATCATTCCTTACATTAGTACCATTACTCCATGGTACTTAACAAAGCAGGTCCACTCACTGTTCATGAAGAGGTGGACCTTACAGACCCTGTAGACCACATTGGACCTGAGCCTGTTGACTCACTGTCCTCACTGTAACTGTCACTGTCTTGTAATTGGTGTGGAAATGACCAAAAACAGTCACTTGCCCTATAAAGTGTTAATATAATGTGCGCATACCATTCCATCCACTTTGACTTTCTTTCAGACGTTATCATTGTCTGTACTTTGTTACTGGCAGTCAATCTACACTGGTCCAGATTAATCTCTGTCTCAACTAGAGACCACTGTCTTCCATCAACTACTCTTCCTCTGTCATTCCCTCTGTCTCTCCCTCTCGTTCCCCCCTTTCCCATCTGCACATTCAGGTCAATCACATTTCCTGTTTATCAGCATCCTCTCCTCTCCATCTTCGTCTCCGTGTGTCTGTCTTTCTCTTTTCTGTGCTTCAGTGTCTCCCGTCACAGTGACTCCTACCACAACAGACACTCCCTCCCTGTTTGTCTTCTTGTTGAAGTGGAGCCATCTTTCACTCTTCCCTGTCTCTGTTGTCATTTCTTTCTGTCTTTGGGAAATGGATCAGACAACATAAAACAACCACACGCTTTTATGCATACTGGTGCACATATAAGCAGGAAATGTAAAGTCCTTACAGAGCATAAATCTTTTATATCGCCGCTGTTGTTTTTAATTGCCAAACATTACAGAAAAAGTCAAAATCAAATCCAGACATTTCTATGCTGTTTTACTTTTAGATATACTTGATAAACACTCACCGAAAAAGTTGAGGTAAATGCTGTCAGATGGGGTTGTTTGAAGAATATATGCATTAATGCGGCTATGCTCAAGTCTGCAGCATAAACAAAAACTCACAAAAACAGACACCCCTCCTCACCTTTAAGAGGATAATTAAACAGTGTGCAGAGTGTGCAGGTATGGGGTCGGTTGTGGGTGGGCGATTAAAATTCTAATCATGGTACAGGAAAAATGGGAAAGCGAGGTCGGGAATAATGCATGGCGCAATGGTAGACTGTGGTCTAATTTTATGTGTGTGTACAGGGGTGAATGTCCTTCCCTGAGCTGAGATTGTGTGACATTTTATCAGTGAAGAATTAGGATACTTGTCACTCTGCACCGAGGGACCATCTACGATTACGATTAACAAAGAATTACGTCTCCACAAGTCTTTTTCCTCTCTGTTCCTTTCTCTCTTTCTCTCTCTCTCTCTGGCTTTTCGTTAGTTGTTAATTAAATTTCAGCAGGGATAATTTGGCAGGAATACCCGCTGGCTTTAAGGGTAAACAGCCTGATGACAGAGAGAGAGGAAGAGAGTGATAGGTGACAGATGTGTGTGTGGGGGTGTGTTAGTGGTGGTGGTGAGTGATAATGAGGCATTTTAAAATTAGAATGGATGGCCTCATGGTGGGAATGATGGGATTTTAGGCTTCTTGCCCAAAAAAAAAGAACCCCCCCAAAAAAAACATGCAGCCTGGTGCAAAGAATTGTGGAATTGTTCTCAGTTGGCACCTGGAGTTCCTGTGATTCTATTTCTAATTAAATCTCCAATTTCTTTCTCCAAGATTTTTATGATTGGATAGCCGAACATTTGGTTGGGTTTATTATCCATGCAGTAAGTTGTGTTAATTTGAACAGCTGTAATGGAAGAAATGCTAAGAGCACATTTGCTTGATTCATGTAGTGTTTAATTCCGTGTTAGCGTAAGGCGAATTGCTGGAGGGACCTGGGTTCAATCCCAGCGCCGGCCAATAGGGGCCTTTTTTGTGTGGAGTTTGGATGTTCCCTTGTGTCTGTCTGTCTGTCTGTCCTCCCACCATCCTAACACATGCACCTCATGAAAATGTTCACTGTAAATTGCCTGTATGTGTAAATGTTACAGTTAATGGTTTATTGCCTGTATATGTCAATGTAAACCCCCCATGACCCTCTGGAGCACTAAGCAGATCAGAGGATGGATGGATGGATGGATGGGTGGGTGGGTAGGTAGGTAGGTAGGTAGGTAGGTAG
>JAPQRP010000030.1:28338201-28365322 GCA_037367295.1 Apogon hyalosoma
GACAGATAAACAGTACCACAGTGCTTCAGTTTCAGACTCACAGTTTGTCATGTCTTTTATGGATTGGGATTGTCTCTCTCAACTCACAATATATTTTTATTAGTAAGTTTTGGTTATTTTTTTTATTAATTACTAGAAATTTCAGGTGACCTCATTTGAATTCCAGGCGACCCCACGTGGGGTCCCGACCCCAAGGTTGAAAAACACTGATCTGCAATCACTATCATTTGTCAAACTATGTAGCAGAAAATAATGGCATTTCATTGTTCCCTATGAAGCCTCTGAATGTCCGAGTGGGTCATACCTGATACCACTGGAAAGCAGACAAATTTCAGACAAATTTCATTTAACCTGAATTATTTCATTGTATTGATAGGATTACTTCCAAACTTATGAAACCTTTTAGATCAGTAGATGCTGTTGGTTCCGCGTGGCTGTCCAGGTCTTTGAGGGTTAATATCATGCTGTGCAGTATCATTCAGTGATTATCAAACACTAGTGGTCTCGGTGCTTATTCAGTGTGAATTGTAAAATTGTAAGTAAGGAGATGAAGGCTTGTAACCGCAAGTCATTTATTTTCTGCCTGTGAGCTGTGAACTCCTGACTCCGGCTGAGACCCAACCGAAGCCTTGCTGACTACCCTAATCATCCTCTGATTGAATTTGTGCTGCCCTGCTCTGATCTGTTTTGTTCTCTGATTTTCCTCATCTACTCCGAGCTAGTTCATCCTACTCTAACATAGCTGTCCACCTGCCTCCGCTATTATGCCAGCCAAGATTTTCCATACATGAAAATGATGACAGACTATCACAGACAGGGAGAGAAATCAATAACGCTTTCTGCAGTTGATGCGCACACTAACCAGTAGCCGACAGCGCAGCCCTCCTGTCACTCTCTTCTAAAGAATCATTTCGTCTCTGTGTTATCTGTTTTTTCCAGACCCCCGGTTGAAGACATCCAGACGGTGCTGAGCCCTGTGGTGAGTTGTGGACCTCCTGGAGCTCTTCTGACCAGACCAGTGATCCTCACCATCCACCACTGCGCTGACAACGTGCAGGAGGACTGGTTCATTCAGCTGAAGAATCAACTGGCCATGGGCGAATGGGAGGTGTGTGTCGTACGTTATGTGTTTGGGTGCATTAAGATGACTGCTGTGTTCTTCTGGTATTAAGGGGTGACTGTAGAATCCTGTCACATAAGGCAGATAAACCCGAAGATGCATCTAGTTGCAGAGACAAAATCATACATTATACAGCAGCCAAATAAGAAGCTAGAATGCAGGAGCCTGTAGGAACCAGCCCTTACATTAAATACTATAAAACCTGCACACACATTAGTATAAACCAAGGATGTCAGTCATTTTAGTTCAGGGGCCACATTCAGCCCAGTTTGATCTCAAGTGGGCGGGACCAGTAAAACAATAGCATCATAACCTATAAAAAATGACCACTCCAATTTTTTCTCTTTGTTTTAGTGCAAAAAATGACATTAAATTATAAAAAAAATTTTACATTTACACACTATCCAAACAAAAAAAAGATGTGAATAACCTGAAAAAAAAATCTTAAGAACAATAAGTGCAATTTTAACAATATTATGCCTCAAGGTATCATTTATACACATGCATCATGGACTTAATCTACAAAAAAGCACAAAACATTTAGTAACAGGCAGAATATTGTTCAAATTGTACTTGATTTTTTAAAGACTTTTCAGGTTGTTCATATCTTATTGTAAATACTACATAATTTAATGTTTTTTTGCACTTAAACAAAGAGAAAATGTGTTGTCATTATTTATAGGCATAATGTAATATTAGTTTTTTCACATTAAACCAAGAAGAAAATTTGGAGTAATTTTTTTTTATAAGGTTAGTATGTTATTATTTTACTTGAGATCACATTGAACCTGAATTAAAATGAGCTCGACACCCTTGACTGTTAGTATCTTCAGCGTCATTTTCTTTACACTTTGTAAATTCATCCTGTGGGCCAGATCGGACCCTTTGGTGGGCCGGTTTTGCCGCACGGCAATGCATGCATCATATGATCACAAGCTAATGCATGCTAGCACATATATATATATATATATAGTCATCATCGCTCTAAAGGATAACGTGTTAAACATGCATGCATGGAGGATGAAGGAGGCAAAGAAAGAGAAGGAGAGAAAATTTGGTAAACATAAAGTGCCTACAGGCCAGTAGACAAGCAGGGGGTTGAAGACTCCTATCAGAAGCAATTTGTTATGCTCCTGCCGTCCTCCTCTTCTCTCATCTTTCTTCTTATGTTTCTTTCCCTCCTTTCTCTATCTATCCTTCTCTCTCTCTCCTCCCGTGTCTCTCAGCATGAAGTCTCTACCTCAGCAATCTGTTTGTGTGTGCGTTTGAGATTTTGTGTGCGTGTGTTTCGCTTACAGTGTGTGTGTGTATCCTTGTGTGTGGGTGTGGGTGATAAGGCTGTCTTGCAGCATCACTGTGTCTACAAGGCCCCCGTATGCTGTCTTCTGTTGCTTATCACAGCTCAACACAGTGTCTCTGCACAATTAGCCATGCATAAGATCCTGTGTGTGTGCGTGCGTGTGTGTGTGTGTGCGTGTGTGTGTGTGTGTGTGAGAAAGAAAGAGTGAGAGAGGGGAAGAAGGAAAAGGAGACAGAAGGGGTTTGCTGCAGAGTGGGTAAAGACGAGAAAAATGAAAAGTGGAATTTCATCAGGAAGTCGATTTGTTTTTCTCTTATTACAGTAGAACATCCATTTCCCATTAGAAAGTTTCCCCAAAACAGGGAGAGGAAGGTAATTGAATTCCCCTCACATCAGGGGAGAGCAGCCACGGTTGTGATTACCAGTAATAACAGATTCATACCATATTGCTTTCCTACCCCTTTGTATTGATTCTGCTCATCTGTAGGAACACAACTCCACAGGAATTGTGATTCAAAACTCAATATTTGTATCACAAATAGCACACAGATCCATGCAACATAAGCACAGGCATACCCGCAGTAACCCATGCAAAGATGGGCATGACTAAGAAGATTCATCTCTCAAATAAAAAGAACACAGCGAGCCTGCACATCCTTGGTCTACCCAAAGAAACATATAGATTTACCATAACTCAGGCTGTGACAAAGAGCTATAGAATCATATGAGCAGCAGCCAGCAGATAATCACAGCTGGATTGGACACACTTCACAGACGACAGCACCAAACAAGTGTCATCATTCTCCTAATGGACACTTTGATTTAGTTTCAGAAGTCATATGTGCAATATTACATACATTTACATTTCATTCCAGCGTCTCAGCATGAATTGAAAATTACCCGACAGTTTTTCTAAGATAATTTACCAGACTAGCAGGAGGAGTTGCGTGCTGTTTATGGTCTCAGCGCTTATTAACTGCTCATTGACATTTAGGAGAGAAGGAAGCACGCATTCTGCATATTTTCACATTTAGAGATTTGGAATTCTTCAGTGAGGGGAAACTGAAAACAATGAACAATTTAACCGTCTTTAATGAGGTAATTGAACTTTGTGGAAAATAACCTCAGAAAGATGATTATATTTCAAAGAAAAGTATTCTTATTTAGTTTAAGAAGATGTCTATAGGGACTTTTTAATATTTAGAGCTGGGTTTTTGGGGCTTAACAGTAAAGATTTACAAATAACACTGCTTACTCTGTAATAGAGAAAAAAAATACCTGTTTATATAAGCAGTGAGCTGCTGCGGTTAAATACAACGTTGCTTACTCAGAGTTGTTTGCATTAGGGAAATGACTGTAAATCCAAGTCCGATTGTGTTATGTTAATTGACAGAAACAGGCTCAATGTCTGTAAATAAAGCAAATATTCAAATGACAGCCACATCGCAGCACTACTGGTCTGCATAAGCAAATAAAAAAAGTCAGCAAGCCAGCAGCTCACCGTGAATGAATAATTGTAATATATATATATCACTAAAAGTAAAACTCTTACAAAGATGCTGATGATGTATTTACTGTGGATGGATCGCATCGAGCTGATACCCAATCCACTTTGTAATGTCAGTATCCATTATACAGTCTGTGGGCAAAGTAAACACTTTGAAAGTCAAAGTAGTTCATGACTTTGTGTGTTTGTGGCTCTTACAGGATGTGGTTGTGGTGGGAGAGGAAAACTTCACCACCCCCTGCTATGTACAGATGGACTCAGAGGCTTGTCACATCCTAACAGAGACACTGGGGACTTACTGCCTGGTTGGACAGTCAGTTGGCAAAGCAGCCGCCAAGAGGCTCAAACTGGCTGTTTTTGGACCCATCTCCTGCACAACTTTGGACTATCACATCCGGGTCTATTGTCTGGATGACACACAGGATGCACTCAAGGTAAAGTCTTACAATTTACCCATAAAGACCCAGTGCTACTTATGTGGCAGTTCCAAAAGAGTTTTTTCATTATACATAACGTTCTTAAGCGATTTATCACCATTTGTTATAATATTACATTCTGTATTTTGTGTTTTTACAATAAAAATTCTGTATTTTCCTGTATTTAATTCACTGATCATGTAGATGTTCTTAAAAGCCCAGCTCAAGGTTATTATTGTTAACAAAAACTAACAAAATGATTAAAAAACTAGAATTGAAAAAACACTTTTGTGAACTGAAATAAATAAAAACTATAATTAACCCTGTGAACCCCAAACCATTAAATCATTGACAGAAAATTCCAGTTCTTTGAAACTTTAGCCTTTATTAGTCCTTCTTAACACCATTTTTTTCTAAATATCAATTTCCATGTATGAATTTCAATTTTGCATCATGTTTGATACATCGGGTCTCAATGCTCAAATATTTTCATTTTTGAACAAACCAAAACATAATATAACACAAGCATGTCTAACAAATTGGTCATTCCTTTTCAAAATTGGCAAAGTTCTGCCTCCGTAGTCACTGGAAAGGCCTCTGGTGAATGAATTCCTCCCTCCTGGTGGATTATCCATCTATTGCATGTACCTAATTGTATACATCAGGTTTTTCAAGACAAAAAATATCACACTGATTCAAAACTCAAGTATCAAATATGATATGTTTGGCGTTATAGGAGTAAAAAAAAAAAAACTAACTGAAACTGTATTGTGTGCTTACAAAACTAACTAAAACATAAAAATTATGGATAAAATTCCCTTCGGTTTCTTCTTTGTCAATGTTGGATTGATGTGAAATTGATTTATTTTGCTCTAGCAATTTTAGCTGGTGGCACTTCACGGTCTATCACTTCTCATCACTTGTCGTTTAGTCATGTTCTCGTCCCCACTCTGCATGGTAACATGGAGAGTAAAGCTGGGGCAAAGCAGCAGAGTCCTGTATGGGATTTCACTGAATATGACGACGAGGAAGATAAAAGATATGACAATACTAAAACTAATACTAAAACTAAGCATTTATTAAAAAAAAAAGAAAGAAATATAATAAAAACTGGCAAACCTGCTCTAAAAACTAATTAAAACTAACTGAATTAGAGGAAAAAAAGTCAAAACTAAATAAAACTAAACTATTATGAAAAATCCAAAACTATTATAACCTTGGCTCAGATTATAGTTGAGAAACAGAAAAACTGAAGAAAAAGTGACTCTTTCAGGAAAATATTTCACTAACTGATCTTAAACCCAGTGTGTCCATCCACTGTCATTGATCCAACTCCATAGGTTTTACTGGTGAATCAATGTTGGAGAAGATGACGGTGTTTCCACGTTCACTATGGAGCGTCTGAACGTCCAAATGGGTCATATCTGATGAGCATGAAAGATGACAAACTGTATTTTACACCAATTATTTACATGTATTGATAGAATTAGTGGATCAATAGTTGTTGGTTTTGTTCGCCAGTGGCTGTTTTGGTCTTTATGGGTAAAAATCATCAAACAGTGTTTTAAACTAATTGTGCTTTTATATTCCCTTTGCATTTCAGAAACAACCGTACATGTTTTTACGCATTTAAAGCATAATTTTTCTGAGGTACTCATGAATAACACTCAAAGCAAGGAAAAGGTGTATGTGTGATATTTTTGGCTCATCTCTTTGTTGTGTTCTTTAATCCTTTTAGGGATTTTCTTTTGTCTTCGACCACCCATACAAAAATTCCACCCAGTTAATTTGCATTTGAAATAAAATGTATAATGCTTTGAGAAAGAAGCGATCATCTACAGTTATAAATAAAAGTTTATTCACCTCTAGTCTTCTGGAAATGAGCTGAGAAGTGGTAAACAAAACAGGGTCAAGCAATGTCAAAACAGCGGATGCTTTAGAATTTAAACAAATTCAAAGCACTGGAGGGACCATCTGATACGCGAGATTAACATCGGTAATTTATGCATGCGATGATAAGTCAAGTGTCAGTGTGGCACACAGCTATGCACACACAAGCATTGACACAAACTCAGTTTTAACATTTCAAACAAGCAATTGTAGCTTGAAAACAAAGTTCAGAGGTGGACTTTTTAATGATGGAATGTGTGTAGTATAATTGATCTGTTGCTGTTTCAAAGAGAGAGTCTCTGCTGTATATCTACAGTAGAACTGGTGTGTAGGAAGATGATAGGAAGGAGGAATTGATTATTTTGAAAAGGTTGTGGGAGGCCTCCAAAGTCATACTAATAACTTATTCTTCCATAAAAAAACTCTCTTTTGCATTCATACATGCATGTGTAGGAGTGTGCCCATGTATTAATTAATCCATTACAGTATAAACTCACAGTTCAGGTGTTGATATTATCAATACACCACCGTACATGTTTGTGCGTATGCAGGGTGCAGGGTATTTTATCTGTACTCTCTAGGCTTAGTTAATATACAGAACTCAATTTGAAAAGGATGAGCAAAACCCCCACAGGACTCTGTGCACAATGCATTATTGAAAGAACTGCAGCACTGAAAAGAGGAAAAAATGAAGTGCTGCTTCCTTCGGTTCATAATATAAAAAAAGATATCAAGTGGACAGATTAGTTTTACATCCCTCTGATGAAAGCCAGAAACTAAAAGCTAAAACTCCGGTTAAATCTAGATCACCTTTAAATATACAGTGTGTATGGTTATTACTGTATTAAAATACCACCCAAAGGAGAAAGGATAACGGAAGAAATGGGCTACAAATCTTATAATTGAGGTGCATTCATTCTTCCCTTTAATTTAGAGAAAGTAATTTAATGTAACTGTCTTACATTCAAGATATGCTTTCTTTCTCTACATCTGACAATAGCAATACTTTGACTACTGCTTTATTAATCAGTGTTGAGGATCTGAATGATTCTCTTAAGCTCTGCTTAAATCCAGCGAATACAACGTCTGAGCTTTGTGATGATATGTTAATGAAAGCCCATGTGTCTTTCCATGGTACATAAAAGGCTGCATTGTCTGCACAAAAGTATGCAAGATAAATTAAAAGCTTTCCAAAATTTCCAATGCCGTATGAAGTACAAATTGTTCAGTGAGCAAAGCAAAGATGGAGAGGAAATTGAAAGTAGTTTGTGTTTTTTGGGGGATTTGTGTAGGAGGTTCTTCAGATGGAGACCCAGATGGGAGGAAAGCTTCTGGATGAGCCAAAGACTCTGAACTTTAAAGACAGCACACACAATCTGAGACTGTCAATCCATGACGTGCCGCACACACACTGGAGGAGCAAACTCATCGCCAAGTATCAGGTATGACACGCATTCACACAAACAGATGGTTACATCTAAAAGCCGTTGACAGGATACCAGATACAATATAATGTGTAATTTGAGCTACATCACTTCTCATTTCTCCAATTAAACCAGTGAAGAAGAGACTGTACAAGATGAGCTGATGAGAACATACTTTTTTTTTTCCAACAGCAGAGGGTTATTGTCATTCAAGTAAGCCTCTCCTGCAATTTAAAATTAATACTAATAATGCAGCATTTTATGGAAAGTATATGTAATGCTAAATAAGATTATCCTAGTGTAACAATAACAAGCTGACAGGCAATTTGGGTCTTAGATTTCCTAAAATATTCAATATAAGCGTTTTAATTTTGTTTACAACTATTGGCCTTTTGAAGATCATTTCTCTTTTTGGTGTATAGTGATAATTACACCCCGAGGATGGGGCTGCAGTCAATAACACAGACTTTTAGTCTTGAGAATATGATATGTCATAAGGTATTTTGTTACTATAAACAGGGTGTGATTTACTGGGGGGGGGGAAATCAACCCCCCCTCTGGTTTTTACATCCCTACTTCTGCTGAAGGAATTTCATCCTCTGGGGGGGGGGGCAACCCTGTCAATCATTAAAAACCAATTGAAATAATAGGCAGGTTGTGACTGAGTTTTCTTACACCTATTGCCTACATTAATGGCTCTAACTTTCACCTGAACCAAACTGTCGACAGTCTCGGAATTCGAACGTCCCCATGCACATAAATACACTGTATACCTTACCTATCTCTCTCTCTGTTTAGATCAGTGTGTCTCTGTCTCTCTCTCTCTTAAATCTCGCTCAGTACTTGCGTGGTACACACAGCAGGCCATATGGACGTACATCTGCAGGCGCCAATGTTCACGTTCAACACATGAAGGCCGACATCAGAGCAAACTGTTGGCTTAGTCTAGATAGCTAAATTATTTTGACATGATGTGAAATCTTAATCGAATAGGTTTTATGTTACGTTTTACAGTCTGATTGAGTTGCCCGTTCGCCGTAAATCCTCTACCATTTTGGCGTGAGCGGCCCCTGTCCATGGTCCTGAAACTTTATTAGGCCATCTCCCATATTGAAGGTGTGGCCGTCACAGAAAATTAAATGATTCATGTATTTTTAGTTTGCATTAAAGATGAACTGTTCGACATGTAATAGCGCATGCCGTTAACTTAAAAAAGAATTAGGCCTTTTGATTGCTTGTTTTTTCATAATTTAAAAAAACAAAACATCCCCCTCTCTGTTTTTTTGACAAATCGCACCCTAACCAGTAATATTAGGTTGGATTTTTTTTTTTTTGTAATTGTAGAGCGGTAGAGCATAATAATAATAATAATAATAATAATAATAATAATAAACAATTTAATATGTAGTAAGCTGAAGAGATTGTAGTTGAAAGTGCTCAACCAGATAATGCAAGCACACTTCACATTGTGTTGTTTATATACAGGCGAGTCCATGTGGATGCAGGGTCATACAAGGCTGAGACCATTTTTAACAGTATAATATGATGTGTTTATCTCTTTCCAGGAGATTCCATTTTACCAGGTGTGGAGTGGCAGCCAGAGAAGTCTTCACTGCACCTTCACCCTCGAGAGACTGAGCTCAGCCACAACTGAGATCAGCTGCAAACTGTGTGTACGGCAGGTGGAAGGAGAAGGACAGATCTTTCAGCTCAGCAACACACTGGAGGAGGCGAGTTCAGAGAAATCCAAATGCACATCTTAAAATGTATTCCCGCTGTGTATCGTGTCGTTGTGCATATGTACAAAAAGAACGCCGCATATGGCAAGTGGCTGAAGGCAGGTTACTGAAGGATAAAGCAATACAAAATAAAAAGACACAAAGACAGTGAGCTGCTTCGACATCCTTTCACTGACTTCTAACTTTTGCATTCACAGGCTTAAGGTCTTAAAGTCACTAAGTTTTTCTTTAACTGATAGACAGTCAGGGTTCCTGCTACGCCTCTGTGACTCTGTTCAATCATTCATACTCGGGCGAGAGGTCACATAACACGCCTGGAATAACTCGTCTTTGATTTTGCGAGGCCACGTAGCCACTAAGTCGCTGCGTGCGTGTGTGTGTCGGTGTCCAGTGTGAGCAGTTTTGGTCGAAGGTCAGATAGTTCTTTTGGAATGTGAGTGCTTTGAATTCTCCCATGGTGTTCATGGGTGATGGCGTCGCACTTCAGGGAGTTTGTGCAGCTTGTGTAGCTGTTTTTTTTTTTTTTTTTTTTCACAGGAGGAGCATTTGTAGGAGCAGGAAGTTAGACATATTTTGGACTCACCTATGAGACGGCATGAAGCAAAAACAAGGATGGCGACCACAGTCGGCAAACTGAGACAAAAAATTTGACTGAGCATTATGTATTTTATAGATAGAAAATGCACAATTGTATATCCCCTTTAACCATTTAACAACTGCTGTCTCTCTTGTGCTGCATTTTGCACTTCCCAGGATTCAAATTACTCAAACTCATGAATCGTTTGCACTATCGACAAAAATTCAACAGTATATAACACTTTACGGCAGCAATGTGGGACACTATTACAAGTAGAAAGGAACTGTAGCAGAGACTTCCACACAGGTTAAAAAAACGCCTGGAAATAACAAAAAAACATGAAACCATAATATAGATACTTAATGTTCAAGACCGAGAAGCATGTTTGAGCACATGGAAAATAGTTGAAAGTTTATTTTTACAATCTCAGAAAGTTTCGTTGCGGACATTTACAGTTGTTTCTGATAATAAATATGCTGACTTCTTCAAGTTAGTTTTTTTCTTTTTTACTAAAAAGCACTGTTTTAAGTATTTATTATTTAGAATAATGAGAATTAATGGCCAGATACTGAAAGTTAAGTTCTTCCTGAAAACAAAAGTGCAAGAGAATTGTCAAAAAAGACATTTTCTGACACTTTTATTGCAAAGAAAATATGAAGACACCTAGGCAGCCAAAGTACTATTGTAACATTGGATATTTTTCAGGTATAGCTGAACACCTTAAGCACTAAAAAGTGGCTCTTTGTGGTATGTTAAATAAAATAACAGTATGAAATATTTTGTATGTTCAAGTATTTATTATTTGAACAGAGAAATGGAGACTTGGCTTTGCATCCATCACTCAGTCTCCAGCAGCAGAGAGCTTTCGGCTGTAAATTGAGGCTAAGTAGACACAGTAAATAGTAATCATTTACATCAACAGTGGCAGTTGTTGTTTCCCTTTGCCAAGCTACATTCATTACAATGCTTCCTCCTTTCAGCTCAGGAGTGGCAGATTAATGGAATGAAGGTTTAGAAAGAGACGGAGATCGACAGCAAGAGGAAAGAGAGTGTTTGGAAGCAGATCTTTGTGTTTGTATTAATTAGGAAACTCATCTGTAATTGGTCGCACTGAAGAGAAGCTGCAGGAGCATCGTGTTTGCCAAATGGAATAAACCAGTCATATTTGAGATAGGAATATATTCGACTCAATTTCTACATGAAGACACATGAATGCACATTATGATACACGTTTCAGGGGTTTATAGCCTTTAAAGATTGTATAAAAGATCCATTCGTTTCTTCTCCCCTATCTCTACTGCACCTAGTAGCTTTCTGGATATTGTTACATAACACACCAGTAGACAGAAACATAATTACTTTAAGATTCTTTTCAGAAAGTTTGATTTATTTATTTTTTTTCCTTCACTGGTAGTTAAAATATTTCGTTTTTTTTTTTTTTTTTGTCTTTCCAGGAGGTTCAGTGCATAGACACATCCCTGATGGACCCTGCCAGTAATATCACCACCTTAGTCGGACCTAATGCATTCCGCATACCTTTATCCATCAGACAGAAATTATGCGGTAGTCTGGATGCGCCTCAGACCAGAGGAAATGACTGGAGGATGCTGGCCCACAAACTCAACCTTGACAGGTGACACACTCATAAATTAGATCCCTCTCATCATTTAGGTAAAAACAGTTGTCAGACAGGACAGCAGCTCATCCAGGTGGTCGACTGTATCTCTTTAAAAAAAAAAAAAAAAAACTTGAGTGCCTGGCAGTTTATTTAGATCAATAATGACTTAGCTGGAAATAATTATGCTTTCTTTTGTTATATAATTGTTCTCAATGGGACAAACTATATAATAGCACATATAAAGGATAAAATCCCTTCCACTCTTGCAGACTTTAAAGCAGTTTACCAAAGAGACATTCTCATACTCATGGCTAATCATGTGGAAAACCTGCAAATTGAATGTAATGGTCTATTCTAGCACAGGGGAACAGTTCTAGCCACACACCTGCTTCTGAGTAAAGTTAATACTGCTGGACTCCCATGCACCTATATCATAAAGATGTATTTTGTATTTGCATTGGGCTCAGAGGTAACATCCTCATCTCCATTCCCAGATGTGTATCTTGATGATTCAGTCCCGAGGTTCATTTACCAGCAGTTACTATAGTAGAGGCAGCTATTGAAAGGATAATTGGGTGCAAGTGTGCCTCATTGTCCCAAAAGGCATACAGCTCATCATGTAGTCTGTTATTGTGGGCACCCGATACTCCGAAACAGTAGGTTAAAAAAAATACTCAGGTAGGCGGAGCAGTGTTTACCTCCACATGTCTGCTAAAAGCTGCTCTCCAAAGGTGATGATAGAATCTCCTAAGAAAAAAAAAAAAAAAAAAACATTTGTTTTGCTCTTGCTGTTTCTACGTCATTTCTGTTTGACTTTACAATCTGTCATACTTACCCGTATCCTCACCTAGCATACATACCCATATATCCGAACAAACAAATCATTCTTACAGACATAAACAAACTTTGTGGTTTATAGTTAAGAAAAAACGTGCAAAAAAAAAAAAAGGTGGAAAATCTCTTTCGCTGATACCCCACATAAATCACAAATAAAAGGGACATCTCAGCTATTCACTTCACTTAACAGCAGGATACTCCTTATCACACTGCCAACAGATGGAGGCAGAGACAGAGAAAAGTGAGACAATGAAACAAACTAAGCACGAAAATAGCTTTATTAGATATTCTGAGTGAGAGAAAATATGAAAAAAGTGAAAAAAGTGCAGTCATTTGCAGTAGGAGCAGATGAGGGATGTACATGTTGGTGTTTAGACAGTCTCAGAATGTACCAGGAGGGCAACCACAGGGTTTTCAGAGGAACACAGAGTCTCATTTTTATCCACACAGGACTCAAATCTGATGGTTTTTCCACTTTAAAGCAGACTCAAGATCTACATCACAGATGGCTGTGCTTTTTCTCTGCAGCCATACTACAAACATATTCGAGGCTCAAGAGATTTAGGCTTTACTGTTGCTATATAAAAAAGCTATTCTTTCTACTCTGCTTTTTTCATATGCATATACATTTAGAATTATGTCATTATTACATTGATAATATATAGTCTGCAGCCAAACCAAGTGAAAATTCATTAAATCTGCATCTAATGAAAAATAGTAATTTTTCATACTTTATTTTTGTAAGGGTGTTATATTTAGTACTGATATTCCAAACAGTCATGTACCAGAACACATTTAGAACTACCAAAAACATCAACAAATCAACACTATGTATCCACAGACTGTATGTGTCACTGAATAAAGAATAAAGCTCATTTGCGCGCATCTGTATTATGGTATCATCATGTTTTTGTCTTCAAGGCAGTCAAAATAACTCTCTCTTATAATCTTCATGTGCTGCATCAGCTGATAGTTTACATTATAGCTCTGTTGGCTTAGCTCTGTTTTCAGACAGAAAACCCAGTAAAACCACATATCACCTCAGGTTTCTGTATGGTTTGTGTTGTCAGTGGCTGCACTAAAGATCTGTTTAGAATTGTCCAAACAAGGTCAGAACTGTCTCAATTTAGTCTGAATCATGAATCAACAAATACCAAACTAAGTGACCATAATAACATCACATAACAATTGGTGCCAGCCACAACAAACCCCGCCCATCGCACATTTTGTAGCTTATTTTGGCATCAGTCCAGCTGATGTCATCATGTCTATGCATGTGCTGATGTCAGTGTATCAGTTTCCTCTATATATGTGTCAAGTTTGAAGTAAATTGAAACAAAATTGATGTTTTTGTAGACATTTGAAATTTCCCTCATTATAAGATCAGATTGAAAAAATTCATGAAAATTCATTAAAAAAATTTAACTTTGACCTACTTTCCCCAAAATGTAATGACATGGGTCACTGGCAATCTATAAACTCAATTTGGTATGAATTCAACCAATAGTTTTGCTGCTACAGACATTTGAAATTTGACCCATTATAAGTGAATGGGGGACAAAATATTTTAAAAAATTAATAAAAAAAATTTAACTTTGACCTATTTTACCCAAAATATAATCAGATCTATTCTGGGCCACTGACAATCTATAAACCCAATTTGGTATGAATTCTACCAATAGTTTTGCTGCTAGAGTGTTAAAAAACAAAGAAACTGAATCAAAAACAATACCCCTTGCCTTCCCTGCAGGGAGCGGGGCATTAACTTTATTCTTTCATAAGCCTCATACAAAACTCACCCATGTAGAAGAAACACTGTGATTTCATCATTAAACTATTCATTTCATTTAGAGCTGTGTTGTCTAATAACAATGCAGCTACTTTGTTACTTTCTTTGACTCTGACAGTTGTTTCTCAGTGGGTCTCATCCATTCCCACCACCACCACAAGTGAGGAAAACTGATGCTACAGGCTTTACCTGGGTCTACTCATGGCAAACCAGGAGAGTGGCTCTTAACACCCTCTAGTGGTCACAAAAAAAAACAAAAAAACCCACTGGGCAGTATGAATATCTCTGTGATTGGCATCTTTAGCATAACTGCATAGCTCTTTATTCTAAATACTTTGTGAGATTTAATTCTCGCTCAATGAGAATTTTAGGTTACTTTATTTATTTTAGCTATGAACAGAGAAATACAACATATAGTCCCTTTACTCCCTGATAAAATGTTGCTTATGTTACATTTAATTCAACAAAATTGGCTTCAAGCTTTCCATATAGAAAAATAAAATAAATAAATGACGATATTTCAGGTGAGAGTTTTTCTTTTGTTTTAATTTTTCCCAGGTACCTGAACTACTTTGCCACCAAGTCCAGTCCAACAGGGGTGATCCTGGACCTCTGGGAGGCTCAGCACTTCCCTGAAGGAGATCTAAATGAACTGGCTGCTGTGCTTGAAGAGATGGGTCGCCATGACAGCAATCTTGCCTCCATGACAACAGAACACTGACGAAGCAACATGGTTACCATGACAATGACAGAACTCTGGAGATGATTTCACGTAAATTCTCTACAGTTGATCCTGCAGCAAGGGCAGCAAATTTGATGTGAACAAAAGAAAAGTTGTCACCATGGTGATTGAGCGCCGATTAAATACCATGGCAATCATGCCGACATGGTAACAGAATGAGAAGACAGCAGTTAAAGGGATGGTGCTCGCATTGTGTGTGTATCCTTGTGTGTGTATTTGCCCAAAGTTGCAGTGTTGTGTGTAACTGAAGAAGAGATAGCCCTAGCTACCACACAAACCACACCTATCAGGAACAAAAAAAACATACACGCCTAAAAAGACCTTGTTTAGTGTGAAACCAGTTGTTCTCTCGCTGTTATTTTATACTGAACAAAGAGAAGCAGAGAAAAGAAAAAGAGAGCAACAGAGGTGGTGACGCTGAAAACCTCTATAATGTACGAAGAGAATGATAATGAGAGAGGAGCTAAAGTGATTGCAGAAGAGTGGGAGAATGCAGATTGAGGAGAAACAGAAAGTGAGTTAGAGGCAAGTCTATTTTAAGGAGAGTATAAACAGAGAGAGGCTAAATTGATTAGAAAAGGGAGGGAGGACATAAACAGGAAATGATGGAAGAGCCAACAGGTGATCACCTGAAAGGAGAGGATGGAAAACGGATGGAGGAGGAAGGAAAGGAAATGAACCCACTCTTCTCTAGTGAGTCATGGCTGTATGTGTTTGCCAGTAGAGTTTGTTGTCTTTATATAGTTTCCTAGGGAACGCTCTATGTATTCTGCTGTCCATATGTGTGGATCATTTCCTGCTAAAAGAATTTGCAACACATATTCAATCAAGGGTCCTGACCAGAAGCAAGCCCCCGGCAGCAAGCATCCTTTTTTGGGCGGAGATGAATTTGGTTTTGTTTAGTTTCCAGATATGTGGCTACCCTTTGCATATATATAATATTGGGCGTTCATCCAGATCATTACAAGATCAGTCGAAGGCGGTCCACTTGCCTAACGTGTGCCTCTAATTTCTGTAAAAACACCAATCCAAAGACGATTCCCCTCCTGATAATGGTCAGATGTTTGTTTTAATCATCTATTTTTTGCTGTTTTATCAGTGCGTAGTTGTGACATGGTTGTTTAAGTGTCTGTTTTGAGGTATGTTAAAGATTTCACTTATGATAAACAGATAAACAAGGCAGACATGCAAAAAGTCCATTTCAGTTTCATTCTCAGGCTTATATTTATTATATAGTCGTGCTCCATTTCTCCCCAAAAAGGACTTGTTTGGACAAGTCTGTAGTGCAGCTGTAGACTACATGAGGGGTGGGAAACTCTAGCTGTGGCTACCACGTTTGGTTGACTGCAACCTCAGGAGTATTGGGGGCTTGTTTCTGAACAGGATCCAACTCAGAGAAAATGGGGAGGAAGCAAGAGGTGAAAATACAAGGGTTTTTAAATACAGTAATATACAGACTACCATAGTATTATGTGACATAGTGAATAAAATACTGACTCATTACCACTACATTTTAATTTTCAAATATATATATATATAAATATATACACACACATCAGTATCACACACTGTCAGTTATGTTATCTCCATTAGATTTAATTTGTGATCATCACCATGACTTTGCTGGTCACTAGCACCATCCAGTGGCCTTTGAAGAACAACAGCATTTACATTTTAGTGCATCTAAAACATGTAAATACATTATCTTCATCTTAATGACCTTGTATTATCATAATATTTTTGTTCAGTGTCATTCTTGTGTTATTTACATTAACATTATTGTTTTTATTATTTTGCCATTTTAATGTTTTTTTTAGAGATGTGAACGGCGGTGGGGTGGGGTGGGGTGGGGGGTCTGTAACATATCACGTTAGTTGCCCTTCTCAACAGATGTTATGTCAGCAACTAACATTCCAGCTTATGGTGTAAAAAAAAAAAAAAAGAAAAGAAAAAAAAGTGCAGATTTAGAGGAAAACATCAACATACAGATTACAGGGCCTATGTAAAATGTAGTGTAATATATTTGTATTTTGCAGGATGAGTTTGTGAATCAAGGCTGGCTGTTCAATGGATACAGGTTTAACGTGTGTGTTGGCTGGAGTCAACAGTGTCATAACTCTTAAAAGCCAGGTTTGATGAAAAATATGAGCCTTATTTCTGCTTTTTAATAGTGTCAGATTCCCCCAAGGGCATCTGTGAAGCAAAGGACGACGGGAACGTTTGATTCAAGGGAAATATGTGTAAAATATTCAAGAACTGGAATTCAGAAATTTGTGTTCTGAACTACGGAGAGACGCCATATGAAACCGAACATCAGGTATGAAGAGGAGATAGTGAGGAGGATACTGTAAAGAAAACACAGTAGACAAAGGCTGAGTTAACACCAGTACAAAAGGTCAGATCTTTACCTGGTCATGACAGATTTCATCTTGTGGCTGTCTCCACAGGAGTAAACCTTGAAACATTGATTTTTCAAATTGATTTTCTTTCTTTGTTCAGTCAGTCAGAAATACGCGAAGAAAAAATCTGACCTCTTGTATCAGTGTTGAAGCAGATGTAGAAAACGCGGAGGCCTCAAAAGCGTGTACATGTTAATGTTTGGACAGCCTTATTAACCAAATTAAGAAAGGTGTATGGTTACATGACAGAGTGGATGTTTTGTATATTTTCACATGTGACGGCTGGTGTCAGAAGTGGGGAAACAAAGGGAACAGTCTTGTAAATTTTATCAGGATGAAAGCCTAAAAGATCAAATCATCAATGCAGTTTCTTTCCGAACATGAGCCAAATTTCATGACATTGTCTCTTTCATAAAATGTGACCATCAACATCTCCGACAAAGTCAAAAGCAGAATTCACGTTCTCGCAAGATCAATATTTACCTCTCAGAAGCAACCTTCTTCCATCCAGCCTGATTCATCATTAAAAGAGGAAATGCAAAGAAACAGTTGATGAAGAAATTACCTTACCATTACTGTGTAATCAAAAGCCCAAAAGTTGCCAGGTCTAATTTTACAGTTTACCAGTGGGTTAGACTGTTTGTTTGAGAAAGTAAGCCTGAAAAAAGCAGTTTTTAATGTGGAGAGCACATGGACCTCCAGACGGCGATCCTTTGTGATGTGAAAATGAAGAAAGTAGTGTTAAAATATCAAAGTATGTAAACATATTTTCTATTCACAGTATGTACAGTTATGTACTGTCAGCTATATTTGGCAAATTTCAGAATATAAAAAAAAAAAAAGAAAAACAGTACGGTTAGATACTAGTTTGTATGTTTCGAGTTTTTATTTAATTTTCTTTCCTTTTTTTGTAAAAGCTGTGTCTACTATGCAAACTTGGCATTGGTTATCATGATAGAAGTCTATAACTAGAGCTGTGCTTGTAAGTGCATTTTTATTTTACTATCAGGGGTGATTTTATTTGATTAGTGCGGGGTAATGTTGGTCTATTTTAGCTAATTCTGGCACGCTTCATGAATCTTGCTCAATCTTGCTGAATGCTCGCTTCTCTATCTCTAATTGTTTTCTGTACAAAGTGTAAGAAAGAATTTTTAAGACAATTAATAAATTATATTTATAAGCAATGCTAAAAATGATTAGTGTCTCTGGTGTTTTATTTTGGTAAAATTTATTTTCATTGACTGGCCTTTAACTTCAATTTCTTACTTGTTGCACTATTAATATACTGTACTGTACGGATCAGTGGTTAGAAATCTCATTTGTATATCCGAAATATATAAATTTACATATATTTGCACAAAGTTTGCAGTACTTTTATATCTTTAGATGTGAAACAGGTTCCAAACTCCATTATTGGATGGATATAAAGTAGCCTGAAGGGGAGGATATTGCAACAGAAGCTCCTTATGGTGTCACTATTTAACATGCTGTGTGCTCAGCAGCACTGGTGGGTTATAATGAGGCATGCAGCTTTTTTTTAACTAATAAAATATGGACAGCATGCCTTAACAGTACGAGGCAGGCGGCTAGTTAGTATTCACCTCATTCATCCACAAACTGTGCATCAGCCGTGTGGATGAGTGAAACCATTTATTAAAGGAATGTTCAACCTTTTACTGGATGGAAAACATCACTTCCTCTCAAACATCTAGTACAGAATAAGGTACAGTATCCAATAGGAAAAAAAAGGATTTTAAAACACAGCAAATCTATCCAATCTGCCAATGGTATTTTAGCTAAAACAAACAAACAAACAAACAAAAAATAACACTGGAAAGTTATAAAGCTAAAAAGATTTAGTCCTTGTAGGTGTTCAACACTGGTCTGCCATCACTGAAGTGCAAATGAAGATCCCTCTGTTGAAGGAAGACAAATGAGGAAGGTCTAAAAATACCTAAGACCTCCTGAAGGGCTATAACATAAACCCCATCCATCTTGAACATCTGGCACTCAACAGATCACTGTGGCAGGTCATCTGTGCTGCGGCGACCGAACAAACACTCTACACCATCCAACAGTCGAGGACCTGGCGACACCAGAGAGCAGCTGGCGTTACCCCAATATCTGGGCTCTTACCCCACCTGTGGGCGAAAGTGTGGCTGGCACACTGACCTCCACCAATCTCTCCTCATCATCAGACATCATCGACTGTTCAAAACCATTGGAGTTTTCCCCTGATGCTGCTGTAAGGGCAGACACATGAGGAACTCCTAACTGTGAGGATGGAACTTGACTAGAATTACCTGAAGAACCAATTCACACTGAGGCTGTAAGCTTGTTAAAGCTTCCAAATACGTGACTGCCGCAGTTTAAGAATTTCATCTATTGGAAAAACTTGCCTGATTGAAGCTGTGTGATGGATTTTTAAATGACTCTGCTGCAAGTAGATTTTTTTTTTTGTGACAGATGGTTTTTTTACGGTGAATCAATTCAACACATACTTTAGTGTGAAAGTGTGAGGCGTCCGGTAGTCAGGATAAAGACACCATGTGGTGTCCACAGTAAAATACTGTGAAAGTTTAGAAAGAGCAGAACCAAACAGATTTTAATAATACATTTGTTCCTTTAGTTTCTCATGGTGAGTCTAGTGTGTCGGCATCTGCATCAGCAGTGACAGCTGCCAAAAAACACACATCCATTATTGGTCTTGTTACAGTGCTTTCTTAGAAGTGACTGAACAGTACAGTAGGCATGACATCACTCCTGTTGACATAAATTGCAGTTTGGTACCCCTAAAATGACAAAAGTACATTTCCAAAGTTTTACAATGGATCCTTACATTCTCAACAGATCAACCCTGTGGTTAGACTACAACAGTTTCTGACTGTCTCTGCAGTCTTGCCTTTCTGTAATTGCTGCATAGTGTCTACGAATGGCACTATTCTACTTCATTCTTTTACTTTAGTGCCTGTCTCGACTCAAGTTGTATTTCACTTCCATTAGAGATCAAGAAACACAGGGGCGTTTCAAGCCCCAATCCAGAGTTTATTTGGACATATAAACTTTATTTTTCACATATAGTCTTAAAGAGTTTGAGCTTTACACAGAAAATACACTTTTTCAACTGTCATTGTCCATCACAACTCAAAAATACAGGTTATCTTTTCTTCAGTGTTTATAAATCTTACTAGCATAAACAAAATGTTTAAAGCCCCAACGATGTCTTTTTCTGTCACATAGTGTCAGTCCTTTTACTCAAAACCAGTCATTTTAAGAAGTTCAAAAAAGTGTTCAATCCAATTTTAACAAAGCCAGTAGTGGGGTGACAGTGTTTGAAAGGAAAAGTCATGCTGCAATTACAGATTGCGTTTTCGCACATCTCATCCATTCTATCAATCACAGACCTTCATCTACAGGTAGGGTAGCTTTCACAGAAAGCAGTGATATAGTATTCCACACACTGGTCAGTAGCCTGTTTGCATTTTTCTGCAGCTACAGTGGTCCTCCAAGGCCTTTGGAGCATGTGAACAGGAGCCTGTGTTGGATTTTACAGTCCTTAAACTAGCCTGAAATTAAAATTATTTCTAAACTTATATCCTTGGATGACAGAACAATCCATTTTTATCAAAATTATTTTTTTTTTTTAAATTTGTTTTCACTAGGCACCTTGGTCCTGTAACACATTTTCAAGGGAGGGCATGGGTTGCAGAGCTCTGGGCGTCTGGACTTGACGTTCATGATCATCAGATGATTTTCTTGCTTCCTGTTCAACTCCTTTCCCCAGCAAAAAAGATTGTGCATCCTGGACTAGAGCCAGTGTGATTGTTAGTGCCCTCTATGTGTGTCTCACAGCTTGATATCCTGTGATTCTGACATTTTGGCAAGTGTCTTTTTGACCCGTAGCGCTGTGAGTCGGGAGGCTGGATTGTGGGCCCAGCATTCTGTCATCAGTTTCCCCATCTGTCTCAAACACTGCGGAGACACAGAAAAACATGTCAGGGAGATGATTTTTGTGTCAATGACCACACGTGTCTATAGAGTGATGTAAAAAAAAAAAAATGTTTTGGACACCCCTTGCATTTGTGACATAATGCATTAAGAATCACTCTTAAGTCATTAAACTCTGCCAAGCATTGTTCCATTCTCCAAACCCACATTCTCCCTTCTGCACGTGCTCTGTTCGATTAAGGTCAAAACTGGATGTTTCAGCAAGATAATAAAACACATCCAGGACATGACATATTGAAACTGCCAGGAATTTAGTTTTGTTATTTTTTTATTGTTAATAATAAACAAACAAACAAACTAATATTTGAGATTGTGTAAAATTTTAAGGGTGTCCAAAAACTTTCCACTACTCTATTCAGTAACTTGTTTTAAAATGTTTCACCTCGTCGCTGGTCCATCGATTCGGGAACGACGGCCGTAGTCTCTTGATGCAGACCACCTCTCTCATGTCTTCATATGAAGGGTCTGTAGGGACCAAGTCATGGTAGGGTAGTTGGTATTCTTCCAGAATCCCTGAAACAAAGTAATCACAGAAAAACACCATCTGTTTTCATGTTTTTTGACCAAAAATGTTGCTGAAAAAACTGGCACAATGATTCCATTTCTTTCCGTAACAAACAGAATATGTTTCACAAATTTCCTGTGATTCACTAATACAGTTTGGTTTGCAAATACTGAACATTAACAAACAACAATGGATTTTGCATTGCAAAAAATACATATACATATGGAACAAAATCTGTGTTTACAAGAAGAAAAACAGTCTACTCAGTGTGCTCGCAATTTTCTCACAAATGTCCTGAGTAATTCACCCACCACAACAGCAGATGGCATGATCAGTACATTTAATTCCTAGTTATGCTGAGGTCTGACCAAACGCCAACATCCAGGATGGAAAAATCAGCAGTAACTTGTAATGGCCAGTAGAGGATGGCTCCAAAAGCAAGTCAGGCTCCACAGACCACCATGTTAAAATGGCAAACTTAAAGCAGAAATAAACAACAGCCTAGTGCAAAACAAGTTTATGCCTTAATTTCCTGCTACATGAGGAGTAACTCTTTATGTTACTCACCTGTTTATATTATATTAACATAAAAACAAAACATAATTGCATGGTCACTGATTGACAGGTGAGTGTTTTCTGTCTGCCGTGCTGTGTTACTGTTAGCTTGGCTGTTGTGTTGGATATTATGAGCTCTTCTTTATCAAATAAACATAATTTCTCTCCCTGACACAGTTGTATTTAAAGAGATTATATCATAAAGTTTACAAGTACTCAGTTATAATAATCAGTGTGACTTAGCTGCATTAGCATTAACATTAATGTTCAGCCTCTCTGTTAATTATCTTAGGCAGCCATATTTAATGTCTGTACATTGATGACCTTGACTTCATTGACATGAACAGAGGGCTTGTCCACGATCAATACACAGTCTATGATCATAACTGAATCAGCTCTGACAAATAATGAATACAAGCTTATTTTGAGACATTTGAGGCTCAAGTGATGATGCCCACATTATACTTTAGGTTGATTTAGTTAAACAAGGCTAATTTCATACATGTTGGTGACCGAACAATTAAAACAAACAAACAAATAATTATAAATGTGTACAGGTATAAAATTCACTCTGGTACGTGCTGCTTCCCAGCTGGAACAGCAGTAATGAACACTAATAAAAACTACAGTTGTGCCAAACAAAAACAAGACTGCACCCAATTTTGGCTTTCTGTTTTTTTTTTTTTGTTTTTTTTTTATTGTCAGACATGTTGTATTTGTTTCTGAAGAATGGTGTAGAAAACATGATTAGATTAGATTAGATGTAACTTTATTGATCCTACGATAGGGAAATTCACTGGTTAATGCAGCAACAGGATAAAGAACAAGAAAATGTGCATGTATAAGGCATGCAAAACAATATGCATTCATTTGCAAATCACGGTTTGTATTTGCAACCCAAACTGTGTAGTGAATTTGTTTACTTGTTACATGTTAACATAATATTAGCTTGATCCCTCATAGTTTTTTTGTGTGTGGAGATGGACCGTAGAATGAAGTACCTCCTGAGACACAACGGCGAGCGATCTCCCACAGAATGAGCCCAAAGCTGTAGATATCCGCCATGATGTATGACTGAAAGTGACTTCTGTTCAGAGTTTCGTCGAGAACCTCTGGAGGCATGTAACGCTTCGTGCCCACCCTGGTGTTGGGAGGGATGTCTACCTCGTTGGTGTCACTGCAGAGATCAAAGTACAAACTTTAATTAAAAAGATTAACTCACTCGACTGCATTAGCTGAGCACAATCCACAACCCTTTGATACATTATGAGTCCAAAATACTGTGAACATTTCTGATTGAAATTCTTCGGAACACGGTTCAAAATAAGAACTGAATTAAAGTAAAAGTACCAGCAGTAACAGCTGCTTTTTTTGCACATTCACCTGATGAACTTGACTGCCAGTCCTAGGTCAGCTATACAGCAGGTCCCATTTCTTTTCACCAGTATGTTCTTACTCTTCAGATCCCTGTGAGCAATTGCCGGTTTGCCCTGTGTACCAAAGATCTCTGTGTGGAGGTGGCAAAGGCCTGATACAGAAGAGTAGGCCAATCGCAGCATGGCTTTATTGTCTAGAGTTGTTGATTTGAGGTAATCATACAAAGAGCCGTTTTCATGGTAGTCTGTGATCAGGTAGAGCTGAGTCCAAGAGCCAGTCCCTTTGATATCTGCAGCTATGAAGCCTGCGAGCAAAGTGGAAAGAGAAAAAAAAAAAAAACATTAAGAGAGACGGAACTTTAGCGTGAATCTTGAACCATGTGTTTTAATGACACCCACAAAACAACAGAGAAAAAAAAATCATGCAGAAAATTCAACCTTTAATTTTGTTTTTAAGATGCTTTGACCCTGTAATTAACACAATCATCTTGGAAATTGTCTGATGGATTTAATGACAAACATTTTTTAATCATCTACATTGCTAGTGTTGTAGTCAAAATGAAGTGCGTATTACGAACAACAGAAGGCACCAATGTGCACTGCAGCATCTTCTTTGTTTTCTGGTTTACTGGCGAGTGATCTTTTGCCCTAGTACTTAATTGCTATGCAACTTGTGGTGTTTAATTATGCAAGATTGGCTTTGCAGTCTATTGTTGTCTACGTTTTAATTTGCTATGGTGTGTATTCTCTTGGCTATAATTGATCTGTTTTGGCACTAAGTGCAGTGTGGTGCAGCATAGATAAACATGGACACAGGCCAAATCCATTTACGGGATACTCTTAAGCAGTGTTGACTTTTTTTTACTGTCAAGATTTGAGTCTTTCTGCTGCAAAATTTATAACTGTGATTACATTGATTTGTCACAATCATTAATCTTTCGTCAGTAGCTTAGTATAGACTCCTATGTATCTTAGATATGTATTCTCTCCTTTAATTTTACATATTATGGAAAATAAGAGTGAAAGAAAGACAAAAGGAGCAGAGGCAGGACGTCTTACCCAGTATATTCTCATGTCTCATCAGGACAGTCTGGTAGATCTCTGTCTCTCTGAACCAGCTGGCCTCCTCTGTGGTAAAGAACACTTTAACGGCAACTTTTTCTCCCCTCCACCTGCCCATCCACACCTCGCCATACCTCCCCTTTCCGATCTGCTTCACCATCTGAATCTGCTTGGCTATTGTTCTCTGCACCTGCAGAGTAAACAGAGAGAAAGGGTTTCTATTAAACCTTACATCTGTTTTTTGTTTTTTTCTTTAAACACATTTATGATTTTCTGTTTGTAAAAATCAGTAACTCAGTATTAATGATCCTACAGTGGCTATAGAAGCTCCTTCAGCACATAAACAAGACCGAGCCCAATTCGACCACTTCATGAAACATTTCTTATTGAGTGTAATGTAGGCATCTCACCAATAGAGGGAGCCCTGAGCCTGAGCCTGAGCTTTGCGACTGCTCTATGAGGTCCTTCAGAGACTCTCCAGGGGGAATGTAGGTCTCGTCCTGCTCTAGTCCGATACTGTAACGTGGGCGAGACTCTTGGCGCTTATACCTGAAAAACATTTTTTTTTAATACATGATGATGAGTGAAAGTGGAAAAAATGTTGTCGTTCTGTATAGTAGAGTGGTTCTGTAGGTGACAGAGGTTTGTTATGTGTATATTGTTGGGTCATAATTACCTGAAGTAGCAGAAGATGATAATGAGAGCCAGTATTATGCTGCAAACAGTGACTGAGATCAGCAAGGCCATGTGGTGGATCTTTCCATCTACATAGACTGGAGAAGGGAGGAGGCAGAGTAGAAGAGTTGAATGAAATCGGTGGAAAAAAGTAGGATGGTGAAAGAACAAACGAAAAGTAGGAAACAGTAAAGGATAAGAGTACAAAGTAAATGTTAGTGAGTGAAAACCCTTTTGTAGCTTCTGCTAATCATACTATTGAATGTAAAAATGCAACAGGAGACATTTTTGCTCAAAAACGTAAAAAAAAAAAAAATGTAACCGAGACAAAAAAAGAAAATTACTCTAAAATCGCGGAAAATGACACCAAGAAATCAGTCATCCTTACGCGGCACTTGAAAGAACCCATGTACTGTAAATCAAGTACAAATCATATTTCACTCATCAATTTTTCATTTTCTTCTGGCACAAAGCCCCTTCCCTTAAGGCCCCAGTCAACGGCCAGAGGAAGCCCTCAGCCTAGTCGATGAATTCTCTTCCTGATCCCCTATGATAGGGTTTCAGATTGATGACTCTGCCCTGGGTGTCTGCTGGGGCTAGAGATTTCCCTGGGAATCTAGGTTTACTGTCTCTCAAATACACAAAAAGACTCTCCTCACACACACACAGAGTACAGTGTTGTACACAGCAGAGACCTCGGTATTCTCTTGACACCCGGCTCCGTTCAGGACAGTTTGACAGTAACTTCCACTGTCTCGGCCACTTTAAGCGTCTTTGACTCCCTGACATTGTCATGATATCGATATGTGATATCTGTACTAGTGGGTGCCATAACACCATCACTCACAGCTTTTGGCCCTGTCACCTGCCAAGTACGGAACAAGTGGCTCTTTAAACCTGTTCTTGTGTTTCATTAGCGAAAAAGGGTTAAAGGGGGCTGAAAGGAGACGGACTTACTAGGTGGTTTGAGGGGTGGCAGTGTAGGATGCAGGTTTCTGTTACAGTAATCTTGGTCTGTACAGCATTCTAGTGACCGCCTCTGACGAGAGTTTGACGTGTCCTGCAAAACAGAAAGTGCATATTTACTTTTAATAAAACAAAACTGGTACATCTGATTTATTAACCTATAAAGACCCAGTGCTACTTTTGTGGCACTTCCAAATGTGTTTTTTCTATATATTTTACTTTTCTTAAGTGATTTATTGCCATGTATTATAATATTATCCTCTGTATTTTGTGTTTTTTTTTCAGTGTAAATCACGTATTTTCTTATATTTAATTCAATGACAATGTAGATGCTCGTTAAAGCTCAGATTAAAGTTGAGGGCTATTATTTCAAAAACAGAGAAAACTGAAGAAAAAGTAACTTTTTCAGTAAAATCTATCATTAAATGAACATAAACCAAGTGTCTCCATCCACTGTCATTGATCAAACTCCATGGGTTTTACTGGTGAATGAACATTGTAGAAGATGATGGTGTTTCCACGTTCACTACGGAGCCTTGGAACGTCCAAATGGGTCATATCTGATGACCATGAAAAGATGAAGAACTGCATTTTACACCAATTATTTACATGGATT
>JAPQRP010000030.1:28365782-28384261 GCA_037367295.1 Apogon hyalosoma
ATAAGTTTATGTACATTTATACAATAGATTTATAAATCTTCCACTACAAAGAACCGGTAAAGTGAATATATTCTAATGTATAAACAGTGTTTTGAAGTAACTCTGGTAGTAGCTCATACATAAATATTCTTGTTGAGTAAAACCCATTCTCTCATTAATTTTCACAATTTCACATTTTGACCCAAGAATGTATATTGGAAACTACAGCCAAACCAGCATTTTTGACTTAATTTTTCCTTATTAGTGATTCAAACCTTTATTCTGGAAGTATTTTACTTATAGACCAGTTGCTGTAGTTATAAATATTAAAGAAATGTGAATATTTTAAGTTTTCCACGACTTTTCCTTGTTCTTTGTTATACACTGGAAAGCTTTGGATTATAGACAAATAACATTTTGCAGTGACTCACCCGACACTGAAACTCTGATCCGACCAGCCCTAAGCATCCTGCAGTTAAGACCGGGACCCCTCCCTCCTCTTCTACCATCGTAAAACAGTAGCCGTCCGTCCTAAGAGAAGATTGATCTACGATTAGTGACAACCTACACCACATTATATCACAATGTATCATCATTTTAAGAAAAGCATTCACTGATCTGCTCTTTTTTATGTCTGGCATGGACATTTTAATTGGAATTGAATAGATTCTTGTTTTTTAAATCTACTATCATTATTATGCCCATTCAGAAGACAGTTGCTATATCACCATTAATAAATATATAGTAAGATAAATATCAAACTGTGCAAGAAAAAATAGTGAAAGGTTGGACAAGTGTTGCATATCACCATAAATAAATATATAGTAAGTAAATTCTGTTGGGTTTCTGTAAATTGGCTTCAGATTCTGGTTTCGACTGGCTCTATATGTAAAGTGTCATGAGATAACTTTTGTTAGGATTTGGCGCTATATAAATAACATTTGATTTGATTTGATTTTAAGTATCAAAAAGAAAAAAAAAGTAACGAAAGGCTGCACAACTGTTGCATTTGTTGGTTTTCGTGTCCTCCTTCCAGTACCTGCATGTGTTATTGGTTGAATCTTCAGGGCAGTGGTGATTACAGTGACACCACAGTAATCTTTGGGAGGATGAAGCAGGCGCTATGCTGCCACTGATCTCCTTCCCACTCTCTACTGCCTCTTTACTGGATGCTCTTAGCAGCATACTGTCCAATATGTTGCCTATGAAACAAGAAGAGAAGGAGAAAACAGGAGAAATTTAGTCATGAGTGAATATGTGACATTTTGTAACAGAAAAACTTACAAATGTGTGGACTGAATATTTGATGAGCAGTGTATGGATGTAAATGGTAGATGCTACTCTACACAAACCTTCATCTTTATACTGATAATTATAGTTATTTCATCTGAATAGGACTCTCTAAAGCGGTGCATAGCTTTACACTCTGTTCATTTATTTACATGTTTAGGGTTAGTGCTATTTTACTTCAACATGGTAAATATCTGATGATAGACTATATATTTTGATCCTATATTTAACACCTCATATGTAACACCTTTTTTTCCATCATATTCCCTCCACACAAATCTGGGTTTGTATATCATGTGTGTGCATTTGCTTCTTCTTTTTTTTTTTTTTTTTTTTTAAGTAGTTATTTAAGTAGTAGAAACCCCAATGTAAGTGAAAAACACAAAGAAAATCCTGTTGATACGGAAAGAAATCACGGTACTTGTCATATAGAAAATAAAATCGAACCGAAGTGAAACTTGATAAACAAATACATGTGGGATATAAATTAGGAAAAGCTAACATTAAGCCCCAACACCTGACACTGTAACGCGTTCACTCACCACTGTTATTGCTTCAGCCTTACAACTGATACAGCCCTTAAGATCTGGAACGAAGCGCTTGTATTGGCTACTTATCCTATTTCAAAGGGGCACCTGTTTGTCACTTGAGGGGGAAAAAAAGCGATCACGGAAGTGTCTTTACTTCATGGCTTTTAAGATTTTCATTCATTCCAGCATGATCATTGGGACCAGATGCTTAACAGCTGTGAGCAGAGATGGTCCAAAATCAGCACAAGCCCTTCCTCTCTGAATTAAACCAACAGCAGATCCAGCATCTGTACCTCCACTTGGCTTTCTCTCTTCCGCCTTATCACTTCTTTCTCACGTTCTGTTTTCAGTGAATTCTTCTCACACAGGTGGAGGAGAATTAGTTCATCTGTCATGTTATAGAAGAAACTGAGATACATGAATCTGTTATGTGCTTTGATTTTCACTCCAGCATCTATAGTACATTAGAGTGAATGTTTATAAAAGCAAGAAATATCTATTTTCTAAATGAAAAAAATAAAAAAATACAAAAAAGAAGATACCAGAAAATGGAAATAATCTTAATTTGCACTTTCTGGTGGTAGGACGGATGCTTAATTGTCACAAAAACATTAAGGTTTTTATGATATATTTGGGTGCTTCAATGAAACTGGTCCCTAAAAACAGGATATGGGGCTAAAAATTCAAACCAGATGTAAACTAATGTTATGAAGCAAGTTTGGAAGCACTGGGTCTAGTTTAAAAACATTTACTAAGATAAAAGAGAAACAATTTTTCAGATAAAACACATTTTTATACAAAAATCTGCATGTAACACGATAAAAAGGACACAAACATTACGCGCTACTATTTTTTATTTTAATATCTCTTTATTCTCTCACAGGTACATTTTGGGAATCAAACTAATTATGCAAGGCAGAGTGTTTCACAAACATGACCGCTGTTGCAAAATCACTCACGATTCATTTGTGTTTAAATGGGCAGGTTCCGCATGTAACACGAGTGGACATGATGGGTTACAAATGAAACCTAGAATGAGACTGCCGATTCATGAAAAACCCACGTCTGGATTAGAAAAACCACAAGGATCGTCAAGTTTAACTCAGTGTCTTCATTTATAACGGTATATACGACTATTTCAAGCCATGTTGTCCAGATTAAATGCACCCACACCTATAGCTAGTTTTTCATGTCCATATTTTGACCCTAATATTTGATTAAAAATTCATTCATTTTGGGATGGATCAGAGCAAGAGTATAATTTTTTTGTGCATTTATCTGAGATCATCAGAGATCATCATTAGGTACATCCTGGAGGGGAAATATGTCTAAATTTCTCTTTTATTATTGGGTCTAAAAAAGCTGGAAAAGTGCCAGATACCAAAATGAACCCAGTTTCATAGAAGCACCCAGTTCTAAGTTTAAGAACCGTCAGCTGTAAAAACTAAAAAGTCTCTTGGTCATATTTATCTGAAGTCGTGGCCAAAAAGTGCAGCACATCACTCCTTTGTCTTTGTGTTTTGTTACTGCCTGTTTTTGCTTCAGCCTGCGCAGATGTAAACTCTACTAAAGTCTGTCTCGAAAGTCAAAACTTTATGAAAGCATTAAGTGTAATTACTTCAAACTCACCACTGAACCACATCCGAGCGCGTTACGCAGAAGAGCCTGTTACCGGAGACATGAAAGTGTGTTCTTACCCAGATTGGATATCACCATTAGAAATCTAACTAATCAGAATATGGTGGAAATAAAAGACATTCTACCACGTGGAGCTGAGGTTTTCTTTCTCCTAATGGCACGTGAGAGCTGTTCACAGGAAGTAAGAGGCTGAGTGGACACTGCATCAGGAATAGTGGTCAGTGCAGAGTAATAAGAACCACCACAGGAGGTATACGGTATATGTTTGTCCAACCATGAGCTGCTACAATATTTCCAGTGTGCCTAGGCTTTGATTCTGCACATATTTAGTTTTGACGACGGTGATGTCAGTGAGTATACTTTTTAAGATGCCAGTCCACGACGAGATCTATCGGATGCATAGGCCACGGGACGATTCAGATCATTTTCATGCTCAACAAGCCATTGACTGAGCCCCCATGCCCTCTGGGTAGGGGGGCATTGTCATTGTAGAACAAAACCACCCACCAGAGTAGAACTGTTCATCATAAGACAAAGGTGATCAATCAGAAGCTCAGTGACATTTCCCTCTAAGCAGACAAATGGGCTCACACAATGCCAGTAAATACCCCCCAAAGCATAGCAGAACCGCTAAACCCCCTGGCTGTAGGAGATGCATTCAGGCCCGAGTCCTAATCATCTACACGTGCACTTCTTGCGGAATACAGTCAAAGATGCCTCATCTGTTTTCCCTTCCATGTCACACATCATCGCATGAGCGCCGCAGACACGAAAATACCACAGTTTCACACTTTATTTACTGATGCTCCTTCTATAGATTTATGTGCAGATGTCACTTTTGTCTCTGTTTCTATTAAAACACTAGCGCTAAGCGGTCTTTGTAACTGAAGCTGCTGCCATCTGCGCTCCAACAATGATCCCTGTTTCAGAGTCACTACAGATCTCCTCCTCCAACTGGGTTTCATCTGCGTTTTTATACATGATACAGAGCATGTACCTGTGTGGAAGTATCTGCATTCCACATTTTTATTCAGATTTTTTCATCATCTCATCACTGGTCTAATACTACTACTACTTCAGTAAAACCATCTTGGATGAGAGGGAAACTTTAAAATGTGCTATATATTTTCAGGGTGGTTACAGACTGTCAGTCAAATGTCAGATAATAGGTATTATCTTCTCTTTCATCTGCGTTGAGCTGTCTTTCACTACATCAAAGTACTTCCTCTGGGGAAAAATGGTTAAACCTCTATAATGGCCTTAAAAGCACAAGGACATAGATATACACTAGTACAGACACATTTTTACTCAAAGAAACCAATGCCACTCTGAGTGCCGAAGGCGAACATGGTGTTGATTTCGACCACGTCTGAGTCTGAGTGTGACAGCCGTAAGTCACCAACGAACACATAAACCTCAAAACTCTCTACGGTGACTAAGGATTATGTAAACCTATTATTTTTCCTGCATCTAGTTTAAGGATATACTGTCCTCTGGCCTCTGTTTGCCACATCATAGAAAACACCTTAATCTGTTTCATAAACCACAGTTGAATGCTGTCAACTAGTGACAGTTGTAGAGTTCAGTTTCACTTTTGTCATTTTACAGGAGCATGAATACTGAAAAAACACTATTCCCTCACAGTCCATCTCATACTGGCCAACCTAACACTGTAACTTTGTGTTTATCAGGAAGGTCTGTGGAACTTGGAGGTGTGTAATTGTTTTCGTGTGACAATAGCAAAGATTATCTTGCGTTAAGTCCTGGCTATATTAGCTGTTAGCCATTATATCGTATTGTGTTCATAACATTTGTCATCTTGTTATGCTCCATTATCATCTCACACACAACGACACAGATGTAATGTCCATGTGACATAAGGAGATGTGATGTTTTGGATCAGTTCTGCATCATGTGTGCAGACACTTTCCATTCATCATCAGTACTGCACCAGTTACATTTTTATTGCTATTCTTTTCCTTTAATTTGTTACTCTGATGAACATCCTCTCTGTCTGTGACGACCAAAGCTCATGAATGACTGCATCAATATTTATGACAATTAACTGAGGGTACCGGCTGATTGAATATTATCTACAAGTAATTGCATTACATCTTCTCTGTGTGGGGATCATGTTTTCCATTTTATGTGTTTCACTGTCTGTTATACATTGTTTGATCTTTATTAATCTGTATTCCAGAGGAAATAATGCGGCTTATGTGATAGTGACTACAGGACTCTAATGTTACTAGAAAGATTCAATTGTATTGTAATAATGAGATAATTTCTTCTAATACCAGCTGTTGAATGGATGAAAAGCTTCATTTCCTGCAATTAAAGTGAGTGAAAACCAACAATTTAAAAACATCTACGAGTTTTGTGCACCAAATGTAAAAAAATCAGCGCATGTCTCATATTGTAGCTACTTTACCCTCAGTGCAGCAGGTTCATATGAACTGTCTGTGCCTTGTTTGTGCTTAAAACGACCAGTAAAAGAATATTCCGTGCCTTTGCTGAAACAGGAATTCATTGAATTTACTTTTCATCGTGCACTTCCTTCTCTAAATGTCTCTCTTGTACACACTGATAATGTGTTGACAATACTGGAAAAGAGGGACGGGCGGGTTTAAAGGGGTCACATTAACAATTGACTGATTTGAGAGAAAGGGAGTGAGGAAGAGTAGGAGGGGGAGAAGAAAGGGGGATTAACAAACAAGAAGTGACAGAGCTGCGGGGAACGGGTGGGCAGTTTAGCGGCACACAGAGGGGACAGAGCAGAGGCCACCGGCCTTTTCCAACCTTTCTCTCACTCTCTCCCCCTCCCTCTCCCCCTCCCTCCCTCCCTCTACTCACTAATGCTCACTCACTTTGTGCTCGCTCACTGCCCACCTCTCTGCGTCCTGTTTCTTTCTTAACCTCCTCTCCTCTCTCTCGCATATCCCCCTAAAGAAACTAAACTTCACATCCTTTTTGTTCTCCATTCAAACTGTTTTTTTTTCCTCCTTTTTGTGCCCCCATTTACTCCTTTAGTCTCCCTATCTACTTGTACCCCACCCTCTTCCTCTTCTCATCTTCCACTTTCTTTGCTTTGTCCTCTCTATGTGAGTCCGGTGCATAGTCATGTGAGGTGCTGCTGTGCTGTTGACAAAACACACAAGCCTTTCACATCCATCCAGCACCTGCGATCCCTGGCTGTTGCTCTGTGTGAGTGTCCGCACGTACGACTGTCTCGAGAAGTAGACGAAATAAACAGAAACTGCACAGTAGAATGAAGCTTAACAATACTGCTACAATCCAAGCGACTGACTCATTACTTACAAATGGATTTCAGTAACAACATCAGTAGATAAAACAATCACAGCATGTGCACTAGATATACACACACTACTGTTTTTGCATCTCATATTCAATTAAATATATATGATGAGATAGGAGCAGTGCAACAAAGCAATGCCATCAATTGCAAAGTTGCACTAAGAAAATATATGTGTATGAATAAATATTACCCAGATTAAACTGTCATACATTTAACACATCTCTACACTTTATCAGACAAATTACTTGATCATAATTCACCATCTGCCTTAGAGCTCTCTGCTCTTGTCAGGCATGTGAAGGAATCCCACTTCTCTGAATCTTTATCTTTATCTGTATCTCTATCTCGAACCGGGCAATTTTTGCGTTAAAGTTTTTTTTTCTCCTTACTTCCCATCTTTAATTACAATGTTTTAGCCTTTTTTCCAAGTGCTTCAAAATATTTCACTTGTACGAGGCAGTTTTTACATGTGCTGCATTCATCCGTGGGAGGGAGAAGGAACAAGGTCAAATATTTTGTTGTCTGACAAAGCAGGAAGGCTCTGACCCTGCATGTTCCTCACATCTTATCTTCAGGCACAAGAAACAAGGTTGGCGATACGGAGTTTGGAAAATTTGCCTTTTTTTTCTTTTTTTTTTTTTAAAGCTGTAGTGCTTGGTAGTCTTTTAATGTCATTGGACAAAAAAAAAAAAAAACATAATTACCCTGCACCATATTGTAATTCAAGTGGTCTGAGAAGACATGAGACTTCTGCAACTGATACTTATGCTTTCAGGCTGTAGAAAATGTGATGCGCACTTTGGCTAATCAGCGGTGTTTTCAGACAGTTAAGAGTTAAATATGTAGTTACTGATCATTACAGACTCTATCAGACGTGTCTGGAAATAGAAGTGTGGAAAAGGGGATTCACTTTTCTATTATGCCTCCAAACAACATCCAATCAACTATTTTTATGTTAAATATGTTTAATTCTTGTGTTTTCCCTTCTTATTCCAGCTCCTGCAGCTTTAATTGAAACATTAATGCCTGACAGAGATGTTAGTGTGAAAAGTGTTATATTTATTTAACACTGTGCAGAAACTACCAGTTTCACGGTGTAACGTGCAGCCAAAAAATACCTTAAGGCTGCATCAATGACCTAGAATTTACAATAATAACAGAGTAAACAGAAAGAATAAGAAAATATTGTTATTCTAGATCTTAGGTCCAAGCTCTCTAAAACCTTTCACTGACCAATGGGGATCCAGTCCAAACCTCGTCGAGTATCACTTATGTCAAAACATACCACAAGTCAAACAATTTGTGCCCTGAAACTGGCCGAATTTCCAGGCACTTCACTGACACCATAATTGTTTCAAGCTTTTTCAGGAAAATGGCCTTTCAGATACCGGTATGAGCTTTCAGGTCTCCCCTACAGGGTATTTGAGGCTTGATGGCAGGATATAGGGGCCACTGTCAACACGCAATTAACAACTGTGGCCCCACGAACCCCCCAAAAACCTAAAAGGCCTCTTTTCAACAGATGCCGCTTTGTACAAACTACAACAGAAAAGAAAGAAGAGGACATATATTAAGATAGGCAGCAGCGGGGACAGAGATGAGAGAGAGGGATATTGTGCTTGTGATAGAAGGATAAAGAGCAGAGATTCAAAGGAAGATAGAAAGACAGACAGAAAAACAGAGAGCGGGAGAACATATTCATTAGTTATCCTGACCATGTCAAACAAGGCCTACTAGAAAAGCCCTTTCACCGAGCCCGTGTAAACACTACCCGCCTCCCCCCTCCACTTAAGACACACTCATTTGACAAAACTGCTCCCTTTCCCCCCTTCTTTCTCTCCCTTCTCCCCTAAGTAGCAGTTCATCTTCCTGGTGTTTGACAGTGCCGTCTGTACAGCTGGAGAAACATGGAGGGTGAAAGGTTTTGTGCTGTCAGTCTCTCCCTCTCATAAATTTTTTTTGCCTCCCTCTCTCTCTCTCTCTCTCTCTCTCTCTCTCTCTCTCTCTCTGTCTCTCTGTCTGTACTTCCATGTACTCTCAATGTCTGGTCTTATCTCAACTTTCTTCCTGTCACCGCTGAGACAAGACGAGCCATCCCACATGTGCAGGAATGTCTTAATGAACCATATTTGTGATGCAGAGACTGGATGCTGGGAGGCCGAGGATGGCAAAATTCACTGTAAAACAGAATGTTGTGTCTTTGAGTTTAGTGACCATGCTTTTTTCTCACACTGTTCTCACCCTAATTGCCATATTTGACCATGATAAACTGACACTATTTTGAGTCACGGCGACAACTAAAATTCCAGCCACCATTTTCTTTCTCACTGTACAAACTACGGCTGAGCCTCGTGAATGCCACAGTGACAGAAAAAGCTTCTAAGATGAATGGAGTTTGGAGGTACAACAGAAATAATAAGACTAAGGGGTAAAGAAAGGAGACAAAAGGGAAAAAGTTTCTTTCTAACAACAGTCTGTTTTTCAGTCCTGCTGGAGCTGCATTGAGCCGGTCATTCCTCCAACACAAAGACATCATCAACGCTTTTTAAACCATTCCTTCATTATGTCACGCTGATGAATGATGCAGTAATGAGCCAGTGCCAGTCTTTGCTTATACAGCTGTCATCTGTGTGTGTGTGTGTGTACGTATGTGTGTTTGTGTGCGTCTCTTTGCCATAGATGAGTGACAGGTACACAAGGATGCCGGATCTCTGAGTTCATTCCAGAAGGCCCTCAGCGCTCCCTCTGGAATACAAGGAAATGATGAAAAGGTCCTTTAAGGAGGTGTGAGAGAGAAGGACAGAGAGCAAAGCAAAGATAAAGAGAGACCAGCTGGTCTCTTCATCAAACGCTCCTTTGCTCCTTCTCATGGCCATCTGCAGGCTCCTACTCATCACAAAACAGCCCACATTAATTCACAGACACTGGGCATCCGGCTGGATCAAGGAGCTACGGCTGCGTCTGCACTTACAAAGCGGATGGTTCAAATCGGCATGAAAACTTTCCTGATAGGAACACATGCCACAGCCTAAGGGTAATTTGTCAGAAAGTTTATACCAGCAACAACACAAAGGGTCAAGCCACTGAACAGAGGAAGATGTGTAATCAAAATGTTTCAAAACTCAGCAAAAATCACATGCTGGAAACCCTGGATTTAAAGGGTTTTTATGTTTTTGGGCCTAAATGACCTCAAATTAGAAAAACAGAACCTTCCACCTATTGGGATTATTTACGAGTTTTACTGAAACGAACGTTATAACAACTTATATGTTAGACTAGTAAACACACAACATAACTCAAGTTGACATTCTTTAATTCAAATTCACATCTGCATTGAAGATCCTGTAAATGAACTGATACAAACATAACCATCAAAACTGTCCACTGATTAAAAAGGAATTTACATTAAAGTTCACACAGAATTTTTGCATTTCAGAATTTATGCAAAGAAGATGGATGACATCCTCCCACATCTCTTTTCAAATAATTCTTATTGAAGATGAATGAACTGATCTCCTCCAGATCCATGAAAGCAGCTGCTCTTTACAACCATCAGACAAATGTGTCTGTCACAGTGGAATGCTTTACCGCATGTAAGAGCATATACAGAGAAACGGCACACACTGTGCCTAACACTAAATTAGTGAATCAGTGTAGTCGTGCACAACATATTCTATTGCAACACAAAACACACCACTATATACACGCCATAAAAAAGACTTGAAAACTGTTTACCCTGTCAACAACGGTGATATTAATACATCTACTTGTCCCAATGGGTTCATTAAATTTGTTGTGTTATGATACAAAAACAACCAAAGCTGACACCAAACTAGTTCAACTGAAGGTTTCTTGAGGCATTGAATCTCCTGCTGTTTATTCACATTGTGGGTGGGTATGAACATGTTTTCATGAAACATAAGGCTTTGATGTTGGAAACAAACTTTAATAATGATTTCCTTGTATGATAAATCCATTCTTTATATGCAACTTCCAATTAAACATCATACAAAACAAAACTATATACATTAGGGATGAGAACTAAAGAAATATGTGTGTTTTTAAATGCACAAGTAACCTATATAATGGAAATCTGTTTTTTTTTTTTCACAGAACACAAAATACCTGGATTATAACAGACTCTAATACACAGCCATGATTGAGTAATAAACTACATTGGGTTACAGTATACACACTCGCCCACTTCATTCAAGTTTGGCAGCTATTTTTAACACATTGGATATGCTATTCCCGTGATATTGTCATGTGACTCATTGTTCCATCATGGTGGTATGCAAAAATCATGCCTATAAACTGATAAACAATAGCCGCGCACCGGCCAAGTTGATACTTGGCCATGACGAATATAACAGCCCAAGTTTAGAATTAGAGGAATGTGTTGCTCGTACCCACACTGCGCCCAACAGAGCCATAAAAACACATAAAGACACACTATTAAGCAAAACTCACATGCACAAGCTAAAGAAGTTTGGGCAGAGAAGGATGACAACAGCACAGGAGGGAGACTGTGCATTTTTGGGAGATGAAAATCCTGTGTGGTTTGATACAGCAGGTATGAGATCAAGCCATATGATGTCACATTTTATACAGCAGGCATGAAAAGGTATAGAAAACTTAACAGCGAAGAAATCAGTCCACTTGAAACAACACTGACATACTTACAAGGCCATTTCATGGTTTTCTCATGTCTCGTACCTGTCTGAATGCATCTTTTCTAATAGATTTTATGACTTAATGAGCTCCTTTTTCTTCTTTTCCTGTGTTTTCTTTTGGCTGCCACACTTTAATGATAACCAAACACCCTTAAACGGGATGTTTAGTTTAAAATGAGAGCTATAAGTTAATCAAAACTTCCCTCTTTTTTTAAATAAACACGATGATACTCAACAGCTGCTCATCGCTTCATCAACACAACATCCAGGCACATACACACATATACTTCTTTTCTCACTGGCAAGCTGAGAAATCGCTCTACTTAAAAACATACGGTGCATTTTAAATAAATAAATGCTCAAAGTAATATACAAACTTTAAATGCACAGGAAATCACAGAGAAAAGCAGAAGATACAGAAGTATTCAATGTAGAGAGTGGGTGAAAGATGAATTATAGAGCAAAAGTACCAAGAAGAAAGGAAAATATCACTCCTAAGGTTTTTTTTTAGCAAGACTAATATGGGAATTAAATGACATTTGAAAAGGTTTTATGCGTCTGGCATTTTGATAACCTTAATGGCTCAATGTGAAAAACAATCCACCAGGTTTTGTGTTTCCCATTATTGAACTGCATGGTCGCCACATAAACATTGTTTTTACTATTAACTTCCACACGAAATTTTTTCTATCTGTAACCATGACTACATGATTTATTTCCATTTTATTATAATAGTTTCCTCTGCTTTTTGCATTTCACTGAAAAGCTGGTATTTATCTACTGTATACCTTATCATATTAAGCTGAAACAGAAAAATGGGGAAAAAAGTACTTTTTTAGCAAAATATACCATTAACTTAAGGTAAAAAAAAAAAGTGTCTATAACCACTGTCATTTGTCGAACTCCATGGGTTTTACTGGGGAATTGCTGCTGTAGAACATGACAGTGTTTACACGTTCGCTACGGAGCCTCTGAACGTCCACATGTGTCATATCTGATGAGGCTATTATTAAACACTTTAGATCAGTAGATGCTTTTGTTCACCAGCGGCTGTTAAGGTCTTTGAGGGTTAGGATTAAACCTCAGATTTGAATGTTTTGACACTAAATATAGAATAATGCAAGATATGTCGACGATATGAAAACCTGAAGAATTACTGGGTGTCTTAACTCTATGGTACTGTGTCATGCACCATCTAGAGCAGGGGTGTCAAACTCATTTTAGTTCAGGGACCACATTCAGCCCAATATGATATGAAGTGGAAACAGTGGAAAAAGGTTAAATTACATTATGAAAATGTTTATGTCTACAAAGTTTAATTAAAAATGTGAATAACATGAACAACCTGAAATGTCTTCAGAAACAGAAGTGCAATTTTAACAATAATATGCCTCAGTTTAGGGCGACAGTGGATAGCACTCGTGCCTCACAGCAAAAAGGTCCTGGGTTCGATTCCAACACCAGTCAATGGAGTTTGTATGTTCTCCCCGTGTCAACGTGGGTTCTCTCCGAGTACTTCGGCTTCCTCCCACCATCCACAGAAATGCACTGATGGGTTAATCATAATCCCATAATATAAGCCCATAGGTGAGAGTGATTGTTTGTCTCCATATGTCAGTCCTGCGATGCACTGGCGACATGTCCAGGGTGAACCTCGCACTCACCCATAAGTAGCTGGGATAGGCTCCACCATAAAGCGGGCTCAGAAAATGAATGCATGCCTCAGTTTATCATTTACACACGTACGTTACAACGTACAGATCACAGTGGATCTACACAGACACAAAAATAGGCCAAATATTAATAAAATTGCTCTTAAGACGTTTCAGGCTGTTCATATCAGTTCAGGTTATTCACATTTTTTATGAAAGGATAGTTTCTAAATGTAATTATTTTCATGTAATTTTGGAATTGACATTATTTCTAGTTATGATAATATTTTACTGGCCTGACCCACTTTAGATCAAATTGGTCTGAATGTTGAACCTTAGCTAAAATGATTTTGACACCCTTGATTGCTAATATACATGGTGTCCCAAAAAAATGTTACATAATTTCATCACCTAATAATTTGTTTAAAATGTGTTTAGTCTTTTTGTTCAAAAAAGCGTAAAGGGCTTTCAGGGGTGCTTTCAGGAATAGACATGCCGTTTACTGCTACAGAAAAGGCGTTCTGTGTATTGAAGTACACCCAAAATCAGTCAAATGTGAATGCGCAACGTGAATTTGTTAGAAAATTTCATAAACAAGCGCCAAAAGGAAAGCCGATTTGGATGTCACATAAGAAGTTTCAAGAGGAAGGCTGTTTGTGTCGGAAAAAAGGACTCAACTCAACGACTTGATGTGTGCCACGTCACAAGCAGTGCACACATTGAACAACTGTAATAACTTTGGAACATTATAAAATTACCATCCCCCAGAATTTTTGTTTGAAATTTGTAGAATAAAACATTTTATGTCCAAAATAAATCCTATAAGTACCATTCCTCCTGACCATGTAGTCATTCTTATATGGACATCTCAAATGATGTAAATTTTTTTGGGACACTCTGTATTCAACATAATTTTTGCATTTCACAAATTCATCCCACGTGCCAGATTGGATCCTTTGGCTGGATGGTTTTGGCCCTATGTTTGACACCTGTGATCTAGAGGAAATAAAATCACACCAAAGTGGTGAAAAATCCGTCAGTCGGTCCAGATGCCACTAACCAGGTTCTCCTTGTGGGCTGAAGTGACATTTTCTATTAACTAATACAAATAGTTGATAAAACTGGCCTGGGGTGCTTTTAAAATGATCACTTTAATAGAAAATACATGTTCCCTACTCAGAGTTACATGCCACCGTGATCTCACTTTAATAAGCAAGAAATTTAAAGAAATTGCTCCTCTTGTTTTGACTGAACCAGTTCTCTGCACTGCATACTTGAAGATATTACTGCTTATTGTGCATAAATTTGGCCTGGCTGCTTACGAGCCATCTCGTGCACTGGCATTTCTGTAAATTTAGACTGTTTATTCAGGCAGCACGGGTTCATTTTCATTTAACTGTTCTGGATGCCAGGTTCTGCCAAGGGATTCACAGGCTTAAAGTCAAGTCTGTCTGAAGCTTGTGCAGATTTGTTCTGGTGCATCACAGGAGCAGCGACCACAGCACCAAACACAAATGTTTGTTCTTGTTGCTTTAAAGGGCTTAAAGCTTGACGAGACAATCTTGACTGGATTCATATCATGGAATTACAGCGTTACTCGACAGTGGCATTGAAACACGGAGTAAAACAATACAGCAGAACTAAAGGCTCTACTGGTACATTCACACATTTATTGGTCTATAGCCCTGAGGACATCCTTATCTTAATCTTAACCATCATATTTAACAGTTTTTATACACCAAGGTTTTAATTAATTCATATATCTACATATTTTCTCAGACATGCAGACTTGTTTGTTATTGCATTTTTATTTTTAACCTGGGCATTGAAAGACTACCCAAACTAATGCAAAGTGCAAAAGAGAATTAAATTACATATATTTTTTTTATAAGGTTGCTCCAGGTGACAGTGAATCTATATTTTTTCAGAGGACTAAGCTGGTGCAAATCTATTGTGACCTTTTACTGAACATGAATTGCAAATATTGCAAATGTGCATCGCCGTTGGTGCAAACAGTTTTGATGTTAATATCTGCAGGAAAGTATTTTGTGTTTTTGTGTAGCTCTGTTAGGCCTTAAAATTAACCTGAACCAAGAACCAAGGACCTCGGCTCCAAACGTGACGCGCCTTTAAGTTGTAAGACTGCTGATGGCTAGAAAAAGCCCTGACTTCCATAGACTCACACACTGAAAATAATAAGGCACCTTTTTAATTCAGGACTTCATTCTGGTTTCATCTGGTTTTTTTTTTTGTTTTTTGTTTTTTTTTTGGGGTGGGGGTTGTTTTTTGGGGAGCCTCTAATAGGTAATCTGGTAGTTTATTTTAAAAATGATTTCTCCATTAATCACACGACAAATCCAATAGAAGGCACTGATGTCTGCCATGATGAGCTTTTACTGACAGTCACCACATGAGGCTTGGTTTGATTGTTTTTCCTGACAGCTCAACTATACTTACAGTTGACAAGTTAAACTAACAACACAGCAAAAGAACTTTGTTGGTCACTGTTTGATGAAATTCAACATTTTACCAAGTCAGTAAGCTAGCATTTATCACCCTTGTCCAAATATGGTCACTTCAAAACTCCAAAAATCCAATATGGAAATGACTGAATCACAAACCACTGGCTTCAGAACAGAAGTTCAGAATCCAATGGGTGAACCCACTATGACCCTAACTTAAACTGGTCATTTTTGCTAAACCCACTTTTATTAGTCTTTGGTTCATTTATTTGTGTATTTGGACCCTAATAGTTCCAAAAGTTTGAATTTGTACCCTCCAGGTGCTGAAAAGCTTTCTTTATATTCATTTTGGCAAAAATTGAGTGGATTTCTACAACCTGTTTCAATTCCTTCTTAATTTGTTACATTTTATAACTAGTTACGTCACGACATTTGCACAAATAAGGTCAAGACTTACGACGAACATTTCTCCGAGTACGACATAATTGTTTGTCAGCAGCAGCGGTTGTAGTAAAAACTGTAAATATGACCAAACTTCGACCTAAAATGTTCAGTTGTTGGTTGTATTAACAAACACAAGTGGTTGAACGGGACAGAACAGCACAGTCAACATCCTGGAGGGGGTGTGGCCTGAAGTGGCTCATTTACATTTAAAGGGCCACCTTTCTCATGTCATTACTCAGAAATAGGGTTGAAGATGGGCCTGTGGAGTTGAATTAATGAAGAATTCAGACCTAAGTATAGCATTTACAGTACAATCTCAGTCTATGCAGTAAATAAACACTGAAGGTAATATGTTTGTCTACTTAATGCCACCACAGTAGACCACAGGGAAATGTTTTAAAATATCACTCCTTTAATTCTCAGCCCAAACCATGTGTTAATGAAGCAGTTTATATGATTCGGGAGGATAAAATTAGCAAAATGGGATATAATATTCAGAATTGCATCTTCAATAGTTTGCCCTGAAGTGGCTGCCTCTTTTTTTTTCATTTTTGACAAGCCATCCAGTGTTATCATCAAAATCAGAATACTTTATTAATCGCAGGGGGAAATTACTGAAATTCAATGAAATTACTGAAATTAAATGTTAAGGTTACCATCAGTGGACTTGAACTAATTTCCCCTTGGCTAAAAAGACCCAGAGTGGACAAAACATACACGCTGAGGGACTTCCGTGTTTTTTGCGGGCATCGTTAAGTATCACTAAACAACATGCATTCAACCTTTAACCTTCAAAAAGCAAACTCCACCCATGGACTCTGCAACTTTTGTCCCTACAGTCACGTACGTCCCCATGGATCAGTGTGCATTCAGGTCAAAGCCCCTACCATGACAGAAGAACAAGGAGCACACATACACACAAACAGGATGTAATAAGATACCAGAAACTATAATTTCACTTTAAAGACACATCTAACCCACAGCTAGGGCAATCAAAACAGGATTTGTCAGTGGGCAAAACATCTCTCACACAGACACACACACACACATAATGTCAACTAAATACACCGCAATACTGTAGTAGAACTAATGGCCCCTGGCAACGACTGCACGGACTCGACGATGAATTAACAAAGTCCGAATGTGAGACTTAGAGGTATATCGGTGTGTAGCTCTCTGTGTGTGCTTGTGAAGTTGCATTGGTGTGAGTGTGTGTGGAGATTTTCATGCGAGGAGGGGGCCGATGGTGTTAACATTACAGCTGCCATGTGTTTATTTCCCAGAGTTCTGGTCTGTGGCGTCTCAGTCATCTCCACAGGCTTAAGCAGTCACTTTCCATCCATTTACAGCATGTACGTAGGTGTGTGTGTGTGGACATTAAATGTGAATGTGTGAATGCTGTGGGAAGATATTAATGTATTTCCTATTAATGTGTGGATAACGTGTGGAATGAAGACATTAGTGTGTATTTGTGTGACATCTGTGTCACTGAGACATGCCGGTGATCTGGACATGTAATCTGTGTGTGTGTGTGTGTGTGTGTGTGTGTGTGTCTGTGCTTCATGACTGTGTTTGTGTAAGTGTACATGTGTTTACAGTTGTATGCGTCCCACTGTCTCCTCTGTGTGATTAGCTTCCCATTAACTAAGTCACATATCACCCATCACTGGCTCCAGGCCTCCTCTGTGCTATCTCACTGGACAAACACGCTGTCGGCTCGACCCAATCACACGCACGCACATGCACGCACACACACCCAGATATTCAAACACACACTCGTATGTCCAACATCCACTCCCATCTGGACACCCATTAGGCACCTATCACAGCGTATGACGATTGTCTCTATTGCAAAGCCATTTGGTTAAATGAGCGTTTTGAATTACAGAGAGTAGATTTATTCATTTGTTTTCACTGCCACATGTACATTAGCTGATCTTTTTTTTTTTTCATGTCACTGCTTTTTGGTGATTGGACCAACATATTTCGTCTTTATCAGTTAAATTAATTAAATTTAAGACTTTTTTAAGATGATAATGGATGAATTTAAGAACAATTTCACCACCTGTTGCATTGAGGATGGACTGTGACGAATAAAAAGCAATAATTGGATGCTAGCAGCTAGTATATTTCTATTCTATATTTTTCTAACATACCATGGTACTTTATTGTCTTTATCCCCTTAATGCCCGAATTTATATACAAGCAGATGCAACATAAATTTGACTATAGCAGATAAAATAGATAGAAATGTGGCTATAATGTTTAACAATAGTGAAAAAAATAATATGACAGATATTCCTGATGGTTTCATTGATGCCACAAAATTATACCAGCATTGAGGGAATATAGTCATTATCCCAGATGATTCTGTAATGGAAATGGTTTGGTGCAAATTTGCAACAGTCGGCATCAAGGGGTTATACCAAAACTTCCTATTTTAAGTATTTTCTTGCACAAGGTAGGACAGGGTTCGACCAAGTCCTGCCAGAGTC
>JAPQRP010000030.1:28399037-28411796 GCA_037367295.1 Apogon hyalosoma
CGACATGTCCAGGGTGTACCCCGCCTTCGCCCTTAAGTGGCTGGGATAGGCTCCAGCGACCCCCGTGACCCTAGTGATGATAAAGCGGGTTCAGAAAATGGATGGATGGATATCATTACTGAAGATAAAAACAAGCATGTCCATCTACTATCACTAGCCCCTTTTACACAGCACTTCTGTTAGGGGAATATTTCACCTTTATTCCAGAATGACGTCAGTGTAAACAAAATGGTGGGAACATTTGGTCCCACCTTTATCGCGGTTTGTAACGCCTCCAGAGGTAGTAACAGAGCCCTGATAAAAGTGGAATCATGATTCTGGAACGCTATGTAAAAGGAACACCTCTCATTCAGCAACCCAGGTGTGACGTTTTGATGAAGTATTGTGTGTGACCCCCGCGCCAGGGGGATTTAAAAATGAGCGCGGGCCATGTACAGTAAACAAACGTATCAACGCGACCAGAAAGATGTTGAACTGGGGAGATTGAGATCTACGAGCTGCTGTCACTTCAGGCACCGGCCTCTATCAATGCTAACATTTGTGGAACGGTGAAAGACGAGCCGACTCCAGAGAGGCTAGCAACACCGCTATGCTCGGGGTATTTCGGACGCAAAAGTGGTACGTCACACTATACGCTGCACTGCATCACCCCCCCTTTGATTCCTGAACGCAGGTCCGCTGTGTAAAAGTCCAGCCTGTCTCACCTCTGTTCCACCTTTGACTTGGCTGTGGAAATCAGTCACTGGTGGAAAAAAGGTGGGATCACCATCTCACCTTTTTTCCTGGATCTCTGTGGCTTGAGAGTCTGGTTTCGACCGGCTCTATATGTAAAATTTCATGAGATAACTTTTCTTATGATTTGGCGCTATATAAATAACATTTTAATTTGATTTGTAAAAGTGGCTATTTATCAAACTCCACGGGTTTTACTGGTGAATCAATGTAGAAGATGACGGTGTTTCCACGTAAACTACGACGCCTCTGAATGTCCAAATGGGTCATATCTGATGAACATGAAAAGATGACAAACTGCATTTTACCTTAATAATATCAAAGCATTGATAGGATTAATGGGTCTAAAGTTACTAAACATTTTAGATCAGTAGGTGTTTTTGATCAACAGTAGATATTTGTGTCTTTGTGGGTTAAGGAAAAAACACTACTTCAACACAATTACATCATGTTGAGCAAAATGCAAATGAATTCCAAATAATTTCAGAAAATGCCTGTGAACCTATTCCAACTCATCCTCACTGAGTTGTGTGTTAACAAAGCAGGTAGCTGGCCGAGACGCTGTTAAAGATGACATCACCCCAGCCTGGAGCTTTTATACTAATAAATAAATGGGTTGAGACAATCTAATAGACCATTTCCTTTCCAGAGCTATCCTCTTGCAAGTAAGGTCTTTACTGTAGGCACAACTGTCTACATGTGAGCTGAGAACACAGCTGCGAAATACACACAAAATGAACAGCTTTATCTCCCAACACAAAACACAGATTTTGACGTTAAATAGACGGGGCAAACTGTTTTTGTTTTCATGTTAATCTGTCTCGTTTGTAGCCACCGCTGTTCTTTGCACTTCTTTTCTTTCTCACACTCGTTCACGTTGTTCATTAGTGACGAACAATAGGCAGCCTGGCTCCCTCGCTCCTCAATGAGAGGAAAAATCACTTCATAAATAAACAGTCCTGCCCTATTCGCCCCCCCCCCAAACCCAGTTTTCTGTGAAGTCTCATTCCCACATAACCAATATTGATTTGGATGGTGAATGGAGTCCATTATAGGGATTTTTATAGAAAAAGGTGCACGTTCAAAGGAGTGATATTATTTTATAATTTATGGAAGTGTGAAAAAAATATTATTTGGCATTCGACTGGTTGTTAACATTTTTTTAATGATGAAAATTAAGTGAAAAAGCATTTAATTGCTCAGGCCAAATATCAGAGTTATGTATCTGCTGTTAAGGACTTTACTAAATCAATGAAAGATAAAGAAAGATTCTTTTAATGTAAGATGAGGCACCTTGGTCTTACATGCACACTCTTCTCATCACTGAGTTATTTTTTCTAAAATAAAGATCAAACATTTGTAAACTTCTAATTGTTGACTTAAGTACAAAATTACACAAAATTATGAAACTGTGTGAAACTGCACAACAGCTAGTATTTAGAATGACTGAAAACAATTGATGAAATAACACTATTAAATAAGAGGGATGGGAAGCACCCCAACCACTTTTTCCCATGTCTACTTTGCTAACTTACATATGTACTGACTCATATTTTGCACTATTATAGATACTGGTGTTGTGTGTGTTGTGTGCTGCACATTGTTCTGTCACTTGCCATGAATGGTCTCATAAGGGTTAAATATTTGATTGAAATACAGCCATTTCATTCACTGACTGACTGGTTTCCTGCCCTACCGTATCACTCGGCTATCTCTTATCGTTTCTACACCGCTTTAAATTAATTGTAACTTAACAAACTACCCGTCCCCTCCACACACACCCCTCCCAGTCCCTTCCTCCAGTGAACCAGAATGTCATTTCAAGCATGTCTAACCACAGGAAGCCTTTTAAAAACTGTGACAGCATTTGCCCCCAATCCCCACTAGCTGTGAAGCTGTGTGTGTGTGTGTGTGTGTGTGTGTGTGTGTGTGTGTGTGTCATTACTATGAATGTCTGCAGAGAATTGCTAGAAGACAGGTTATCATATGCATCGGGGAATGACCCCTTCAAAAACAGTTACTTTAAGGTATTGTCGATCGGTGCCCCATGAGTCACACAGTCACACACACACACACACAAACACACAGTCACACACTCTATTCTTCCACAGTGTCACCCTCATGCTGGGCCTATGATGAATGGCAGAGACTGTCACAAGCGAAGGCTGAGCAGTAAAATTGAAAGAGAAAGAGGAGCAAAGAAAAGGCTGCTGACATGAAAAACAAAAGGCGAGATCAGAGGAGAGAGATGCTTGTCTGAGGCATTTTGAACGAAGATTTCTGAAGAGTTGTGGGATAATAAATGAAACATGGCGATCATTTGCATAGAACAACTTCAGAGGAAAGAGCGAAAAATATGGATGGGAGGAAGACGACGGGGTGATGGACACTGAGCATCAAACGGAGATAAAAGAAGACAAAACGCAAACAAAATCTCAGTTTAAGTTGTTGAAAACTAATTTGTAAGTCAACCAAAGAAGGCAACGCAGCTTTTTTTTTCTTTTCGTGACTTTCAAATGCTAATGCTGTTCGAGCAGACTTTAGCGGGGGTCAGTGGGTGCTCTATTCAGCATCGAGCCTCTCAGGATTTTTGACAGGCTGTCACAACACAAGAACATCACATGTCAACATCCTTCAGCGTTAAAGACACTTAACTGTGAAAAAGCATTTACTTTACTTTACTGGGGCCAAAAATTACAGTTACATATCTGATCTTAAGCATGTTTTGTGTTAAATCAATGACAAAAAAAAATCTTTTAATGTAAGATGAGATACCTTGTTCTTGCACGCATACTCTTTTCCATCACTGAGTTTTTTTCTAAAATCACACAGCGGCTCTTTATGTTTATATGGTCTCTACATTCCAAAAATATATATAAATGGACTTGGCTGGCTTAATATACACACATATGTGTTATTCAAATACATCTGGCTGCTTAGGGATTTCCATCTGCTCCAGAGGATTTAAAGAGCACCTTACCTTTTCCTGGTTCACTTTTAGAAGCATTTATCCCTTTATTTCATGTGTGAACTGACTAACAGACAGGGGATTAAGTCCATTTTAGGGAAACACCTCCCTGGCACAGCAGCACATCTGCTAATCCCCATGCATTCACTTCAGCATGTCTTTAAACTAACAAGCAGTTTAACATAATCTGCTTTAAGCCTGTCCATTCACTCCTATTCACTGGTGCATTTACATAGCAATCCTTTACGCCTGAATGGGCTATAAAGAGAGAGAGAGACACAGAGGGAGACGGCAGGGAGAATACATGTATTCTGCATTGGTGCGGGGCTGTAGATTTGGGTGAAATGTGTATATATGCTCAATTGATGCAGCTGATTTTTTATTTTTTCAATTCTAAATGTCGCTGCTTGATTCCAGAAGTACGCAAGCCAAAAACCCATTCAGAGTACAGCTTAAAGTGGTTTTGCCACTCAAAAAAAAAGTCTTAGTGAAGAAAGTCAGCCGGAGATTAAGGGAGTCGGTGTAAAAAGATTTATGGATAGAAGCAAATACTGTAGGGAGTGCATGACAAGCTGGTCCACGAGGGAATGTGTAAGGGGTGGAGCAGACAAAAAAAAAAACAGGGTGACGATGAAGAATAAACGGGCTGTGTACGACCAGCGTAAAACCTTTTCACCTTTAGTTACAAACAACTTCAGCCTAAGTCACTTGTCGCGTGTCTTGACTTTCATCTACTTTGTCACCGTCGCATATCGAACCACAAAAGGAAGTTAGCAAAGAAACCCGAAAAATAAGGGTTAAAATGAAGAGCACAATGATGACGCAGTGACAAAAGAAGCCTATCACATCTACCTCTGACCTCAGCACTGATTTGTTCTTAACTGACCTTTCACCTTTAGGGATAATCCCTCTGCACCCCTGCCAGAAAATCCTTTTTTAAAGTCAAAGCATAAAATGCATGAAAGAACAGAGATGTAAGCAGTAAACGGAGAAAACATTAAGGCCCTGTCCATACGAAGACGGTTTCGGTCGTATCCGCAAAAGTTTTGTATCAGATAGGCCTTTCATTCACACAAAACTGGCGTTTTCAGTCACTGAAACTGCAACTTTTTGAAACCGGGTCCCAGAGTGCATAAATTTGAAAACACTGCTTTCACATCTTCGTCTGTACGACCAAATCACAACTTTTCTAAAGCAATGATGTCATAACCCCGCCTCTCTAACCTTTCACCCCAGAAGCAAGATGCCACTTCTATTGAGCTTATTGGAAATACTGAATCAAAATCTTCAACTACTCCTTCATTACAATGAGCAACAAACAACCATAGCTAACAATATTCACTACATGCTCTTGGATCGACCGCAGAGAAGGGCAACCAGGAGGAAATATTGGATCAGAACCAAAAAAGCTTAATGCGCATGCTCCACGTCCTTCTCCATTTTTTGCTAGAGCATTACAACGGCACATACAGGCCTGGCATTTGTAGTACTCATTTTCAGTTGTTTCATGTGGACGCAGATATTTCCTGAAATGACTCTGTGTTTACGAAGCACTTTTTTGAAAACGACAAAGAAAAAGATCAGATAGGAAAAGATGTGGTTTCATGTGGACATGGCCTAAGACTCAAGTTGAAGAGCATTATTCTTTCTTGGCTTGAAAATATAGTACAAGACAGATCAAAGTATACACATGAACATACTAGTTATTATTGTTTGGGGAAAAACATGCTTTAAAATAGATTTAAATTTACTGTTATGGAAGTATAAGTACTTAACTAAAGTATGCAGCTTGGTATCCAATCTGAAATGCAAACAGTAAAAAGGGGGCAAAATGTGTACAAGTAATGAATGCTCTTGTGCTTATGTAAAGTGATGTTTTTTTTATGTATTTTATATATTTGCAGACTCCTTTCCTAAGCTAATTATAGCTACTGTTGAACCCACTTACAATCTGGAACAACAACCCAAGTCTTTTACATAAATATCAGTAAATTATTTAAGTAAAGTGTTTTCATGGACGCAGGCTGTGGATACAACCATTAGTTTATCAGTGGAGTTAGCCCATGCCATTAAACAACCAGTCAAATCACAGATCTGTATAAAATATTGATTAATATAAATACAAGTATAGATGCATCTAAATATGACACTAAATTCATTATAGATAACATGGCTCACTAGCAAAAGGTTTGAGACTTCAAAAAATGAAATCAGAAGTACATTTCAGAGGGCTTGTAGTGTAATATTTAAAAATCTATTACAAAAATGCACACAAATCAATGTATATAAGTAATAATACTTTATCCTACATCTTGAAAACATTAGTCAAATAGTAAATATTGTCATTTGTTTTCCACTTCATCCTACCAAAGTATGCCTACACTTTAAGTGAAGCAGATAATTTCAAGAAAGGCATTGTATTTTATCTAATACTTTTACACAAAGTACAGCTTTATAGGGAAGGAGATGTATACTTTCTAACTGTATCTGTAGAAGGTTGTGTTTTCTACTAACAGCGTGATCACTGACATATTAGACTGTCATTGTGTACACCTGCTACACAGATAAAGACTTCATCGAAAGTAAAATATTCTCTTCCTCGTTTTTGTCCTTTCTTACCAATATTTTTCCAGAATTTAAATACACACATGCACAAAGGAAGCAAGCCAGAGAGAGGTAGGTGTCAAGCCATTTAAACTTAATGACGGCCTAATGATAGACTGGGAATGACTTTTACAGCTTGTTATTGTCATTGTGAAACCACTCAGTGTATCAATTTACAACCACCATAAAATCATTGACTGGCATAGGTGTGGTTAGGGCGAGGTACAACAAAACTGAGGAGGAGTATCAGAAAACCCCTCTCTGTAATCATGATATCATAAATATTTCAATTATTCTAAATTGCCTTACTGTAACGTGTATCTAAAGTGAATGACTTGAATTTTCCCTCAAGTCATTTAGAAAACACCGTGCTTTCTACACAATTTCAATAGGACTGATATCCTGTTACTCTGCTCTGAGGCACATATAAAAATTCAGCAAATAGAACCAGACTTTAAAAGCTCAAATTAACTTTTAGTGATCACAGTGCCGTAAATAAACTTTGAAGTGGTGCACATCAAAGTTTAAGGGATTAGTGTCTGAATAAGATTAAACTACTTGTGCACTTTCGACAAGTGAAAATAAGTACACTTTTTAAGTTCACCTTTGTAAGTGTGGGAGACACCAAACCGACACCCCCCCCCCAATGAAGGACAGGGTGTAGGGTTGTTAAGGAAGGCACCGACTGCCCAAAACCCAAAAGGGTGGAATTTAAAAAATGTACCATTAAGGTAAGTTAATAGCACATAGAAGGCAGAGGAGTCGTGTGGCAGCTTTTTCCTGAGTGGGAGCTGAGAGAGTTGTCCCACCTGCTCTGTGGGATCCGTGCCTGCCTACTTTTCTGATTCATAAATGCACAACAGCAATGTGAATAACTGAGGATCACGATTTGCAGCCGCCCACGTTCAGTTTTTGTCCCCCACAGTATGTTTGGCCCTTGCCTGTTGGTCCATCTGTCACAGCATCTACAAAAAAAAAAAAAAAAACTCGCTGGAGTTTGCTGTGCCTTTGAGGGGGGTGGTGTTTTTCTGCCTGTGTGTTACGTGCAATATTTTAACTCTGCTTGTTGGACTTAAGATGGATCTCAGTGATTCATTTTGGCATTTTAAAACTGTGCCGAGAAGCATACACTGTTATTTTTTTGTTTTTATTGTTGCTTAACTGGCCAGAGATTGTAGCATAAATTGTGGGCAGCCGGTGTGTTTACTATAATTTTTACTTAATGCGAGTGCTATCAAACAATGTGAAGCATTAAAAGAGGAGCTTAAGATTTCTGAACACAGCAACATCAAAAAGTTCAACAGGAGTTCAATCAGCTGCATAGGAGGCACATGCCTGTCATGTGGCAAAATAATTGCAAGATTCCAGTGTTTTTGTTGAGCCTGTCACAGCGACAGTTTGAAGCAATAGGCTACACATTCAAGCTGTTTAACAGCTTATGTGCCGTAACGCTGTGTTTAGATATGCAAACAAACAATTGACACTGCTTTAAAATGCTTGTTTATTCTGCTTCTTTCATATTTTTGTTCCATATTCTGCAATTTTCGACACAGAGCACTGATTTACAGACAATGAGGTTTTCTGATTGTAATTTAACTTGTAAAAGTAGCCCATTCTAGTCTAAAAGGGTGAGGAGGACCACCTAAAGTGGCAGCTTACGCTAATAAAAGAGGTACATGTGTTTCTACGGTCAATGACAACTGTTCCTCCAGCCAAGAATAGGGTTGAGTAGAATAAAACCTCTCTCTCCACAGCTCTCAATCCATGCCCATCTGTCTGACAAATGCACAAACACAAAGTTTAAAGCCAAAACTCCCCATTCTGAAATAAAAAAACAACACTTTTCCGATTGAGTAATTGACTGTGAAGACTTTTATAGATATAAAGCACAAGCAAATGATTTGAAAACATAAGCTCGCTGATTATCAGAAAGATAACTAATTGAATTGAATGCAATAACAAAGTTATCTAGTGAAAAGAGAGAGGTCGGAGAAGAAAAAAGGAGAGAAAGAGGATGATGAAGGAAGAGAAGAGGAAAAGGAAAGAAGGAAAAGAAAGCAAGGAGGAAGAGAAGATTGAAAATGGTGAAGAAAAAAGAGGAGGGGAAAAGAAGAAGCAAAAGAAGGAAAAAGGAAACGAAGTAAATGAAGGAAAAGAAGGTGAAGAAGAAAAGGATGAAGACAAATAAAAGAAGAGAAAGTAGAAGAGGAAAAAGAAAGAGAAGGAAAAGAAAGAGAAGACAAAACGCAGGAAGAGGACGAAGAAAAAACTGAGGAAAAAAGGAGGAAAAAGAGGAAGAAAAACGAGAAGAGAAGAGAAGAGAAGAGAAGAGAAGAGAAGAGAAGAGGAAAAGAAAAGAAAAGAAAAGAAAAGAAAAGGAGGTCTTGTTATGGTGGTTGTTTAGGGCCAAACAGAGCAAGGTGACACCCGGGGCAGGGAACTGACCTACAAACCGCATGTATCCCCCACACCTGCAGGAGCACACAGACCCACACACACACAAACACACACACATACCCCCACACACACACACACACGCACACACACACACACACACACACACACGCACATACACACACACACACACACACGCACACGCACGCATACACACACACACACACACAAACACACACGTCTTTATTCACAGATCATTGCCCACGACACCAGCTTCTCTGAACCTGCCAAAAGGCCGCCATTTGACCGACTGATAATACCATCTGTTAGGCAAAACACTAGTGCTTTGTAATTGTTCTTTTTCATAGACTTTACCAAACAACCACATAAATAGTGCCAGGAACTGAAAAGAGTGATTTACTGAAGACTTCAAAGAGGGCTACGCGAGAGAGGTTAGAGGAAAGGGCTGGAAAGGACGGAGAGAGGAGGGATGTGAGCTGAATCAAAGGGTAGCGAAATAAAGACCAAGAATGCAAGACAAATCAGAATAATATATCAATATATGAAATGCTTACGAAATATGTTTTAATATAGAGCGCTGTTTGATTATCTTCTGTAGTTTTCATTTATTTAGTTTGATTTATCAGTTATCTTATTGAATTTAGAGATCTTAAAGAAGCGTGACGGATTGAAATGAATTAAATCTAACTTTAAATACAATAAATCTAATTTCTCTGTGTGCTCCAGAGCAAGCAGGTCTGTGACCACCGCTGAAGACGATATTGATCGAGGAAAAACTCATCATGTTACACTAGGAACACGCTGTACTGCAGTCTACGCACTCAGGCGCTTCCTGACCTCCACCCGAATGCACTTAAGCTTCACTTTTTGATGTTGACGAAGCTCGACGGAAAGGAGGGACAACAGGACACGGGGAGGGAGGAGAGGAGTTTGGGCAGGAGTTTAGTCGGATACAGGAGGTGATGGGAGCAAAGTTGGGTGTCGGAAGGGTGGCGGGGGGGCATGGGGGTCTGCTAGGGGTGAGTGGCGCAGTGGGATAAGAGCGTGGGGAGTTCATGCCCCCGCCAGGCCCTTTCGCACTGCATAAACAAAGAGATTACAGTGAGAAGGGGCTCCGCACAGCTAACAAGCAGAGGCACCACACATACACATTTAAACATGGACACACACGCGCACACACACACATCCACATGCCTATAGGAGCCGTGCACGCACTCACACAGGAGCATAAAGTGTGCGCGAGCAAAAAACAAAAAAACAACAACAACAAGAAAAAAATGAGCGCACACATACACACACAAAAAAACAAGCTCATACAAGCAAACATGAACAAAAAGTGACACACAACTAACAAGAAGCATCACAACATAGTGGCGCCACCTGTCTCCTCTTCACCAATTAATGAGCTCCCGGCTCCCGGGATGCTACAACGAGGTGGCAATTAGCAGGGAAAAGAAAGAAATGAGGGGGAAAAACAGACGACAGGGGGGTGAAGGGGTTAGGAGATAGGAGAGGAGACAGAGAGAGGACGAGGGAACTGGCAGAGCGATAAAAAAAAAAAAAAGATTAAAAAAGAGTAATATGAGTGAAAGTTGAGATAAGAATATGAAAAGGACAAAACGGACAGAGTATGTTGGAGGCAAAAGGTCAAAAAGCAGGCGCGGAGCATGCAGTTCCAATATTGGTACAGGCTCAGTTACTGTATTCCTAAAGTTTCATCAATAACAACAACATTTTACGAGACGCACAAACAGTAATAGATGTCATTTTCACTCACTATGACTAATTATTAAGTTTTACAATAACAGCAGGATTGAAATGATAACAACAACAAATTGGACACTATTGTCTCCGTTTTAGAGGTGATGTACTTGGCTGTGCAATCTGGAAAATATGCCTGTTTGGTTTCCTGCACAGTGTTACATAAGAAGTCCAGTACTGCTCATATCTGTCCAGAGAATATAAGGGTTGTAAGCCTCACTAACCAGGAGTCAGTTAGTTTAGCTTAGCACACAGACCGGACACAGGGGGAAGTATTTGGCCTGGCTCCGTGTGAAAGTAACAGTACCTCTAACTAACACAAAGCAGAAAAAGAAAAAAAAAGGTCTTAAAACATTTGACATGGAACTCCAGAATTTATTTCAGGGTATTTTACTGCTTTATTTTGAATGAAAGCAAGTAAAGGGGTAACGGTGGTGAAAAGAATGTCTGCAAAATGAGGGGAGCTTGCTATATACAACAGAAAAAAGACAGAAGCAGAGTGTCATAATGACTGACAGAAGATGAGACGGTAACCAAGTGTTAGTTTCTCTGTGTGATCTTTACTTTTTAAACCCCATCCTTTATATTCCTGTCTTCTGCCTTCGTTTAAAACTTCCATCGTTATTGCTCTGACTTCCAATCTTTCCTTCTGTCACTCTGTCAATTTTTGTTTCCTGTTTTTCCCTCTTAAACACATGCATGCCCACGCACACACACACACACACACACACACACACACACACGCACTCTTGTTTGCCACTTGATAACAGGCAGTCATTCATTCCGCCTCTCGACCCCTATGACCCCTGATCCCCGAGACCTAAATACGGAACAAGAACTGGTCACGCATTTGCTGACAGTGATTGCACACACACTATTGAGGGCCACCTTTACTTACGTTAAAGAGATAAAATGACACTGAATAACCGAAGCAATGATGAAACAATACAACTATTCGAAAAGTGCTTCTTTTAACTGGCTTAGAGAAAATATTTTAAGTCAGTGTCTTCAAGTACTGTGGAACAGGTAATAGAGACCCGATACTAGTGTCGACTCCAACGCACACATGCGTAAAAGCATGGTGGAGCCGTGCAATGCACACAACACAACACACACACATGCTTCTGTGCATGTGCTTGCTTTATACAACCTTTTTCGTGTACACATTCACACACACGCACAGGGCAGGTGTGGGGTCAACGTAAGGGTCAGCAGCCTCGCTCCAACTCCCAAATATAGAGCATCTACTATTAGGTGATCCTTAAGTTCACCGCAGGCTCTTGTATGAACACCATGAACCCTTTATGTGCTGAAGCAAAAGAGACATACCTGACACACAAAACACGCATTCATACGTTCAACACTGCACACAGATCCAACGCCAGTATTCCCCTACAGCATACATATGCAAATGAATGTATGGGCTGCATCTAAGTACTGGGAGAAACACACTCTCACACAGTCTTAGACATATGCATGTGTTACATCTGCTCTAACACAATGTTATCACCCTGTTGTTTGCAAAAATAAATGCTCATTTCCTCTCTTGCTCCCAACCCTTCAACCACACCAACTTTTTTCCTGTTTCTCTTCTTCTGTTTCCCCTGCTTTCCACGCTCTCACCATGTTTCGCTATCTCTCCGCAGACACTATTCACAGTGTCCATTCAGTGTGTAAAAGAGGAGCCTTCTCTCACTGAAACATAAGACTGCCACTTTGACCCCTCGGAGTGACCTTTGCCCCCCAGGCTAACGGCCCGACACGTAGAAACATGTCTGTATGCATGTGGGTGTGCATTTGTTGCATGTGCAAGGCGCAAACTGATCGTCTTTACCTACGCTGGCTGTGAATCGGCAGTGAGGGAATGCGTCTGCAATGCTTGTAAAAAAGTTTACATTTACAAACAGAGGCCTTTTCTAATCCTTTACCACAATTAACAAGGACACTTACAAATTAAATATCTGTGAGTTTTGCAGTTTACACACTCTAGAACAAATACTGAGATGACAATGGTTTATATTTGCAATTCATTTCAATCCAAATAAAATATATATAGTCGCAGAAAAAATTTTTAGACCATCAAAAGTAATCAGAAACATTGGTTAAGCAATCAAGTACTAACTCCTGTATGTATCATGTGACTAAAACAGAGAGAAAAGAAAACATGGAATGCCTAAAAGCACAGTTTTTGTCAGAACAATTACATAGATATTGATGGAAGAACTGAAGTGATTTTGGTTATTATCAAGAAAACATGGAAAATGGATAGATATCAGTTC
>JAPQRP010000030.1:28427291-28448974 GCA_037367295.1 Apogon hyalosoma
ATATCTGATGACCATGAAAAGATGACAAACTGTATTTTACACCAATTATTTACATGTATTGACAGGATTAGTGGATTAACAGGTATTACAGTTTTTATATCAGTAGATGCTTTTGGTTGCCAGTGGATGTTTAGGTCTTTATGGGTTAAGCTATGTCAACGTGACCATGAGCCAACAGCACAATGCAACCCTGAAGGTGAAGGGGGAGAAAACACCATAATTAGGCTATACACACCCTCCCTCAGCAGCTCTCTCCTCTCAGTCCAAATGAAAAAACGAATATAGATACCGACGACTTGACGTGGTTTCACGCTTCTACGGAAAAGAGATGCTGCTTCTTCAAAGGAGTACAACAGTCGAATAACAGCTGACTAAATCTGAATTTGATATCAGCCGTCAATCATCTATCTAACCCCTGACAATATCTGTAATTACCCAAAGACCACGTCATATGGTAAATTTTCTACAGTCCAAATGGGTTTCTTGTCAGACCACTTAAATTACAATATACTGAAAGGCAAAACATTTTTATCCGACGACACGAAAAAAATGTGAAACACTGCAGCTGTATATTGAAAAGCAGGCCTGCCGCTTTAAAAAGATATATGTGGTATTATTTTGAGTTTTTTTTCTCTTTAAATTCAGCTCTTACTGCATGGTCTACCACTGGGGACTCTGATCTCCTCAGCCTGTATAATATTCAATATATCCAGACCCCGCTGATGCTCTGACCTGTTACTCATCTTTGTTCCACACTCTCAGTCCAAATCTAAAGGTGATAGAGCTTTTTCCATTGTAGCTCCCAGACTGTGGAAAAGTTTACCCCTCACAGTAAGATCTTCCACATCTGTTGCCACATTTAAATACTAAAGACCTACTTTTACACAGTTGGATTTGAGTCTGTATAATTACTGACAGAAAACAATACAATGGTATTGTTCCGTTTATTTGCTAAAACATTCATCTTTACTTACCACTTTTACGTATCACAATTTCACTTTTACTGTTTCTGATATAACTCTGCTCTATTTGGCAGTTGTTGTTTTTTTTACTTGTATTTGAGTTAACTGCATCCAGTTGATGCCTCATATTTATAGATGTACTGTTCAAAAATATATGACTTCACAAATCATGACAGACATACTTGGCCATAATTCATGATAAGAGGTCTCCGTCTGGGTTTTCTGTCTCAGTCTCAGGTGCAACATTGAGACACACACACACAATGCCTGCCCTAAAAGGTGTTTGCAAAACATGCCTCAGGGATGGGCGAGTATGTAATTTTATATCACACCGAGGGCATATATCACAATACAGCAACTATTACGTAAAGTCAACACTTGCCTCGTGTTAGACAACACTTGAGTTAAAAACAAAACAGTCAAAACAGTCAAACTAATACTCTTTCAAAGTAGAATTTTTAAGGTACCACATGTTAACACTAACTTCATATAACCTTGTCACTCTCTTTATCTGTGGCTGTTAATAAACCAGCTTTTATTAACAGCCACAGCTACTTCCATCAGTCCTGCCAAGCTTTGCTATATAATCTGTTCAAAGACAGCACTGGTATTTGCAAATAGAGAACCTCCTTCTTGTCTGTTCCAATATACCCCACAGGATGTAACTTTGGGGGAAAAAACACCACAAGTGATTTTCTGATCCTGTATGAATTGTGCTACTATTCACATAAATGATCATTTCAAAACAACAAGTCATTTTTTTTTGGCAAAGACTGTTCAGAAACTCTGTGTGGAGTTTGCATGTTCTCCCCATGTCTGCGTGGGTTCTCTTCGGGTACTTCCTCCCACCATCCAAAGACATGCACTGATAGGTTAATCGGTTAATCTAAATTGCCCATAGGTGTGAATGTGAGAGTGATTGTTTGTCTCTATATGTCAGCCCTGCGATGAGCTGGTGTCTCGTCCAGGGTGTACCCTGCCTTCGCCCATAAGTAGCTGGGATAGACTCCAGCGACCCCCGTGACCCTAGTGAGGATAAAGCAGGTTCAGAAAATGAATGAACGAATGAACGAATTAATCTAAAGAAACATGTAGTTTAGCATTATATGGCTGAATGGACTGCATCTCTTGGCTTGATGTGATACACGTCATCAACACACTGCAAAAATCCAAATCTTACCGAGTGTATTTTTCTCATTTCTAGTCAAAATATCTCATCACACTTAAAATAAGACAAGAAATCTTACCGAGATAATTTTCACTTGTTCCATTGGCAGATTTTTTGCTTAATTCAAGATTTTTTTTGCTTAATTCAAGCAAAATAAAAAATCTGCCAATGGAACAAGTGACAATTATCTTGGTAATTATCTTGACTCCAGCTCTCTAAAAAAACAACAGACTAATTAATTGATTTAGCTGATTAATCTAAACCAGTTGATAGTAAAACGTATTCAGCTCAGGATCTAAAAATACATTCTATGTCTCCTTAGGATTCAAATTTGCAAGAGTACATCTGAAATCACGATCACGTAATAATTGCGGCACAGTCACGGCTCGGAGATTCCGTGTTTGATTCCGAGTCCAGTCAGGGCTTTTCTATGATGAGTTTGTTTGTTCCTCCGGTTTCCCCCACCATCAAAAGATCTCCGCTGATGAAGATCTGGAGTTGGTCCTTGAACACCTTCAACTGCAGCTCACTGCTCCTGAGGTGCTAAGTGCTACTGCTAAATGCTAATGCTATGTGCTGTGTGCATTACAATAGATAAAATGCAGAGACTTTGATTTGTAATGCAGAGAGACACCGCCATCCAGCAGTCAAAAGTGGCTTGCAGAATTCTGTTTATTAATTCTCACTAGGGAGACTCTATTGAGAACAGGGGGGGGGATAAAAAGTAACGAATGGCACACAAACACTTGACTCATATTCTAACTCTCCACTCAAGAACTCCATTTTGATCCGACAGCAGTTCGCAAGCCAACATACCACCCGTGTTCCACCATCTGCACTCATTCCAGTAAAACAGAACTGCCTTAAAGGTTTTAGCAAATCCTAGAAAACCATTAAAAGAAAAACACATGATCAAATTCATGTGAGTCTGTAAATAGCCAACTGTTTGAACAGAAGATTGATTCATACTTTTGGGTAATGTGGCAATCACTCAGCAAGCCTGGTCTTTTACCACACACTTGCATATTACTGCTCTGAGGCACCTCTGTTAGCTGGACACACACACTCGAACACACACATGCACTCCACCCACATTGTAAAAGTGCTCAGCAGTAATCATTCTAAAAGATGCATGTCTAACCAGCAGTATGCCTAACACTCAGAGCCCAAGCCTTTTCATACATAAGGACTATGATCTTTACCAAATAAAGGAGCTGATTTTAATGGGATCGCTTCGGAAAGGCAAACTGATACCTGCTTTGAGTCTGTGTTTCATCCTTTGTTTTCTCTGTTTTTATCTATGCTCATCCACTCCACAGCCAGTGGTAGCCTCATAATTGCACTTATAGTGACCTGGCTGGATTCAATTACAATGAAAACCATCCAGCTCATTTACAGGCCACAAACTCCCCCGTGAAAGGCATCCAAATCTGACGTGGTTGAACTGAAATACAGTTTCAGAAAAAATATATATTAATGTATTCAAGAAAATATGGATGAAAGGTAACAATGTAAAAAGTTGCAAAATAGAGAACAAAAGTTTTGCAACTATGTAATTTGACAACATTAAAAAAACATTATAAAATTGTTTGGAACTTACAGACTAATTCTAACTGCATTATTGTTGTTATGTCTTCATCTGTCTACCACAATCACAGCAAAGGAATTTCTTACTCATAAATCCATTTTCCTAAAGAAGAAGACACTATAAGAGACAGAAACACTTACAGAGACAGAGGGGAGTGAGACTAGGTGCACTGAAGCAGAGAACAGGGCTGATACTTTAATCATTTTTAACAAGGAGCACAGTATGTTTTATCCAGCTCGGCAACAGATCTCACACACAGACAGGCTTCAATTAATTTGCATGTCAAATTAAAACTGCCATCTACGTACGCATATGCAGTTTGAAGAGTTACGCCAAGTGGAACGCAATGTCAAGGATGTTCTTTTTTTTTTTGTATTATTCTTTAATGAAAAACATTCCCGGATATATTTATGAGACAATGACAGTATAAATGCCAGCAGCACAAAACACAGGCTTTTAATTCTGTAAGGCAAACTCCAGCCAACTCTAATAAAACTCAAAGAAACATATTTTGCATGTAGTCTGACCTCAGTTAACGCTCTAATTTCTTTGATGTATTGTATGTGATATTGTTTTTCAAGCACAAGTGCTAGATTTCAGGGTTTTTTTTTATTAACTAATATCTGCAAGGCTGTATGTCCTATTCCCACTGTGGTCAGATTTCCATTTCCGTTTTGCATTTTTTTTAAATTTAACGTTTGTATTTATTCTGATACCTGACGAGAGACTGCAGAAAAACATCACCGAAAGTGTAATCCTCTAAGTCCAAACTTCTCCAGACCACCCCTGCTGGCTACACCTGCCAGACGACATTCACTCTGTTTGCACAACTTTGACACCCTGACGCTGGTGACTGACGTGATGTGTTTCCCGAAGAAAGCACCCCCAGAGGTGTGAAGTACAGTACAGAGTCATGAACGGGTTAGAGGAGTGTGTGTTTGAGAGAGAGAGAGAGAGAGAGAGAGAGAGAGAGAAGGCACACTGTATGTGTCTGTATGTTTATGTATATGGGTCTGATGGTCATAGCAGTGTGAATTTTAAGAGGTGGCTGAGATAGAATGCAGCAGTCACAAGGATATGACTCATTACTGGCTCTGTGAAACCATCAGTATGTACCTTTTCTACCTGGAGGCTTAAAACAAGGAACAAATCTATTTACCTTCCAGCTTACCCAATGTTTTCCGCCCGATCGCTCTGGAACCTTTTTTCGCCCCGACACTGCAAAGTTGAAATGTGTTGAAAGCAAGACCAACTTGCATAGTTTAACATGTAAAATGGAACCTATTGAAAAGCAAGCGTCTTACAGCTTACAGCAGGGTTTTCCTCTTTTGTTTCTTGTACAAAAAGGTAAAACAGGAAAAAGAGTCCAGTGATTAGTAATTAAAACTGTCAATCACATATTTAATCCTTGACCTCTATTGGAAACACCTATGATTAGCCACACAGACCAAAATTTACCCCATAACCTTCAGTTAGGGGATAGATTTTCTGCAGCCTGAATCAAGCATAGGTGCAGAAGTCATATCTACTACATTACAAAATGCCAAAAGGTGATAATGGATTTTTTTTTTGCCCAATGAAGCAAAAAAACTAAATAAATAAATAAACAAATAATTTCATGCACTGAATTCTTAAAGGCTACATTACTGATTGACTCAAAACAATGACTCATTCCCAGCCAATGCAACACTCCACCATAATATTCCCCCTCCTCCCTCACACACCCACCCTCACCTACACAGGACTGTTCCAACATGCAATATAACTGCAATATTCAGTACTGATTTTTTTTTTTTTAATCAGACAGCCATAGTTTTTTTATGCTCACACATTGTTTTGTATATGCATATTTATTCTATTTTCTTTATTCTGTAGGGTTTTTTTTGGGAGGGGGGTTACATCAAAAGTGTAATTTTTATCATAAAATCTGGAATGACAAATAAAGTCTAAGTCTGTTAATGTACTCATTGAAAACAAGTGTAATTAGGTGTATTGTTCTAGTATTTACTTTTGTTCCTGGCTATGAAGAACAAAAATAGGACAGGGGTTGAAAGTATGTAAAAACTAAAACTCAAACAATGTGCAACCAATCAATTAACACAACACGTCCTTTTACTCACCTTTTTTTTCTCTGCACCAACAACACAAACATAGTCAGACTCGACACCACAGTAAACCAGATCCAATGCAAAATCAATTATACCTCCTGAGTAAATCAAGAGAATTGTGTCCTTGTGTCTCAAATCACCTAGAAAGTGAAGTGTTTTCCAAAAGAAAATCACATTTACTGTTGCACTTCAAAACACACATTCACTATCAATTTGTTCTGTCATAAAATATGAATAGATTCATATCAGACATTAGACATGACCTTTGTAATGGGAAAATAAACTTGTTTAAACAAGTTGCCGATCATTTAAAACAAGTAAAAAGTTGTTTTAAAAAATTGCAATAACTTCATCTTCAAAATCAAGCCAATGCAGAAGGATGTTCAAGTTTTACAGCTGATGGATGCTATTTTGAACTTCTCTCTAGAAATAATAAGTCAATAATGTTTTCCAGGAGTCATTTCCATGTCATTCGTCATATTTTGACTGTCTCATAATTAACGTGGTTGGCCATTTATAAGATCTCAGGTCGAAAGCTTTGACTGAAAGGTAATGATTCTATTTATTTAATAAAATGTGTTTTTTACTGACAGACACATGGACTGTAGTTGTGGTTAATAGGTTACACTATTATCAGCAAATGTAAGCTAAATTTGATATATTTTCACTTTACCTTGCCATCATATCACTCTTTCCATCAGGAAACTGGTCAAATTAACCAGACTCATCTGATAATAACATCCAACAGCAATTCTACATCCACTTTGAAAGGCCACAGAGACACTAGTGGTAGACAATGAAAGCGGTTCAGATTCCCACTGAAGGACAGGTTTGTTGCACATCTCTGATAAGAAGGCATTAATATTGCTTTTTTTTTTTTAATGCATTTGCTACATAAAGCGATCCCAAAAAGTTTGGCTCTCAGTCAACATCAAAAATGGGAATAAGAGTTTAAGTGGCATGTTGAACCTGTTCATCAGCAATGAAGCGTTTCATTACAGTTAAGTCATTTAATGCGTCATATGGTTCAGAGACATTTAGCATTGGGTTCGGCTCTGAGATGGTATAAAGGAACATTGTTATACTTTTAGTACCTTTTAAAACAATGGTGATGTTTTTATATCAATGATTTTATCAGTTTGTTTGTTCTTAGTATTGGCTTTTATTGTGTTTATGTATATTAATGTGGGTATACAGCTGTGATTTCCATTTGGTGTAACTTCTGCTGCTGCTGTCTTGGCCAGGACACTCGTGAAAAAGATATTTTTAATCTCAATGACCTTTTATCCTGGTTAAATAAAGGTTATAAGTAAAAATAAATAGTATCACGTTATAGTCTAGAGTCAGATCTGGTGGGAGGTCAGGCAGTATTGTACCTTTATTTAACCAGGTTGGTCCCACTGAGATGGGGGAATCTCTTTTTCAAGGGAGACTTGGCCAAGATGGCAACAATACAGTCCCATCATTACAGTTTTACAATAATAAAAGCATTTGCAAACATAGAAAAAACATTTACAATCAATCTTCCCTCACCAATGATCAGGAACTCAGGTTAATGCCTGACAGAACTAGACTGTGAGTACAAGGGGCTGAGGTTGAGTTTGGAGCAGACCTACAGCGCCTCTATTTTTAAAGGCTCCAGCTCAGGTTCTGGTTCTTCATAAGGATTCCACCTGGGCCCCTGTAAGAGGAGGCCCCATAACAGACCCAGGACTCACTGGAGGGATTATGTCCCCTGGGAAAGGCTGGGAATCCTCCAAGAGGAGCTGGGGGAAGTTGCAAAAGACCAGGAGACATGGCTGTCTGTTCTCACTGTTACTACCATGAACCGATGCTGGATTAAGAGGTTTGTTTGGAGAATGGATGGGTGGATGTTTGACGCAGTGTTCTTTCCAAAAACACCCTATCCATAGAGGATACTATATTTTCACAAACACATATTGATGTGATTACAGTTAATAACTAGTCTACATTTTTTTCTTTAACGTTTAGAGTTTAAATAAAAATGCAAAAAAGAATTGTAAATCAAGAACCTGCACTAATGTAAAAGAGGAAAAGGAGTGGGGTTTTTGAGGTTGCAGTACATATATGTTGTATATATGAATAGAATTCACGTAATGATCTCATATTCAGTTTTAAGTATCAGATGCATGCATTTGAGGTGTAAAATTAAAAAAAATCATTCGTTCTCTTTGTACACATTTTAAAAAACTGTCTAAACTTTAAAAACTTTCCTAAGGAAAAAAAAAAAAGAAAAAAAGCCTTTATTAACCTGACAGGGAGAACTTTTTAGACAAAAAACATTTTTTTATTATATATCAATACTTGTATTAAATTTTAAAAATTCAGGAACTAAAAATATCAGCCATAAAGAGAGTATAATTTAGTAAATAATGGAACGGTGGTGGCTCTCAACCTTGTTTTGATGGTTTTCTTGGGGTTATGGGAACACAAGCAGACTACAGACAACAAGCAAAATCAAAACTACATTGAAAAGTAATGAGAAAGGCACAGTAAGAGCAGAGACATGCAAAACTAATTCATTCAGGATAAAAACAAATCTTAAAGTAGAGCCACTTCACCTTGAGAATGCCTTGTGGCAACAAAGAGCCTCCACAGCCTCCAGATTATCCTCAATTTCCTGCAGCAGATGGACTGACCATGGTGCAGCGCAAACAAGTTTTCGTTGCCTAATCACAGACATTTGCAAAAGGGTCAGGATAAGGTTTGGATTCAGGTTTTGAGATCTGCACTGTAGAGACTGTACCCGCCAAGACATTGAAAAAGAAATAGTGAGTAATCTCCTAAAAACTACAGCAAGTCTAAGTGCATTAGTAAAATGTCATTCATTCCCCATCTCTGAATTAAATTACATTGTGTATAAAATAGACCAGCAGTTGGGCACCAAGCTCTTATCCTACACACATTACACACTACAGATGGCAGTTTCATTACACTTGGCACAGAAATTCAAGCTTTATGTTGGACCTGAGGTCTTCTGTATGTAACTTACTTTGTGGTTGCTTAATAAGAAATGACTTTAGGTAGGAAACCTAACCATGTGAACACAATATAAATAAAATAAATAAAGATGTCAGAACTAGATTTTGAGACAGGACTTCTCAGAGTTACATAGCTGCATAGCATAAGTGGATATTGTGCTTAAGTGGTGCAAATCTCCAAACCAAATTTCAACTAATGAAAACACCAAAAAACAACTGACATATAGACTTAGGGCTTCTGGACCCCTGGAGGTCTGGGGCCCTAGATGTAGCATGTTTTGCACAGTTGAGACTTGAGCAGGCGATACATGTGGACCATTTTGCTGATCTAACCTGGGTAGACAAAATGTGCAAGCCACTGAAAATGCCTTAAGTCGTGCAAACCCCTTACCTATGGTATCTGGGATGAATGAGTGCTTTAAGCAGAGCTCTGTTGAACACTGGCTGCTTAATGTATGTATGTACACTGTAATTCTCCACACCTCTTAGAAATACAAAGTGTATGGAAATGTCCCAAAGACTCTGCACAGTGTGACTGTTATAACACAGGCTATTTTAGTAATTCTCTTTAAGCATTCATTGTTTTACCAGCTGCATGTTAAATATTCCATTTATATTTTATTTGACAACTCCCCTACCTCTGAGTTTAGGTTCACTGAACAGAGCCCCTCACATTTGTCTGTGCCAGTCTGAGCTTATTAAATCTTAAAACAGAACATGGGCCGGGTCAAATGGATTGTTTTGTTATTTCATGAAATTCTGCTTGATTTCCGAGCTTTTTTTTTTCTGATTTAGTGAAATGACACCATGTCAAACAACATATGTAAAAATGTCAAATTCCTGGCGCCAGAATACTTAACAATAACTTGTAATATCATAAATGGTTCAATATGTGAGTAAAGTGGAACTTGTTAGTGATAGTCAGTTTGCTTGTCCTTTTAGACCATGGCACATAACACTTATTTGACACTAAGTCGTATTACATATAGTGCCACTTTCTTTTTTTTTTTTTTTTTTTCTCAAATTAACTAACCCATCCTCGGTCTTGAAATGTAAAGATTTGGAAACACTAGACTTTTCATAAGGCTGCTACATTTTGTGTAGCGTTCATTTCATTTTTCATTTATGCACATATGGGAATTCACGAAAATGAAATTTTAATTCAATATGCACATTGAGACATTGCTAGATCAACAGAACTTTAGTTTGTCATAAAAATCTGCTGGCTGACCGCTAATTCTCCATCATTTGCTCTCTATTTTCCATCTCACACGTTCTCAGACAACAAAGGACAGCCTAGTTAGGTAGAGTTTTTTCCCTTTCTCCCTCCAGGCGGCCACAGGCCTCGTAAATGGCTCCAGACGTGAGGACTCTGTCCACCATCTGACAATGATTAGGACATGGCCTCTCTGAATACAAGTAGAGCCTGCACACTCAATTGCTGCAACACACCTTTATATGCAGCAAACCTAAACATGCCACCCACAAGTTTCGAGATTCAGGCTAGAGACGCCAATCAGAAGTTATGAACGGCAATCTACTGTACCAGCTTTACTAAAATGAACAGACATACCTCATTTCCTCGTATGGATACACACCGGTGAACATACACTTAAGTAAACTATGAAGAAACGCCGCAAACAAATCAGGGATCCAAAATGATTCTGGGTTCTGACTGTGAAAATTAAACATATGCCAGAAAAGTTGCAGCTGGAGCAAAATTAGTTATATCTGATGTGGAAAAGTGGAGAAAATAGGGGCCGAAAGGACTAAAAATGTAAGACGCATAAAATCTAGTATAGCTGAGGAGCTGTGAATGACATCTTTAAACATATGTCACATTTCTCTTCTTTCTCATGCACATACGGAGCATATTGCTGTTTTGTCTCTTTTGTTCCTCCAACTTTATTTATTATTCTATATTTTTATCTTCCTTCCTTTCCTTTTTCTCATTTACATACACTTACACACTCTCATACACTAGTCCGCTCTCTTTTTTTTTTTTTTTTTACTATGTCCCTCTGCTCCACCCAGCCATCTGATAGTGATTATAGCACGGCCTCAGAAACGCAACTCACTTAACTCCCCACTATTAAGTATCTTGGTACCACTGACATAATTTGCTCATCTAGCCTACATGTTGAATTAACTGACACACACGTACAGATTCCCTGGAGGTTTCACAGAGGCAGAAAGACAGTCTTGAGGAACACACTCAAAAACACACACATGCATCCACCTCGATCTCACCATTGCTTGCAGTCTTTCCCTCCTCCTATACTTATGCCCCCATTTCAAACAGGACCCTCATCCTGTCCACCCCCTCCCTCTCTCCATCTGCAGTCCCCTGGAACAGAACAGTCACGGCTGTGTGCACCGTTGATTAGCTAGAACCTGAACCCAGGGGCAACACTGGAAAGCTCAGTGTTCCTTATTGTGTTTCCTTTGCAGAGAAAGGGAGTCGCTGATGACTTGGCTTTCCATGTCCTATTACCTTATCTTTTACTAATGTAACCCTAACATTGAGGAAACTAGGATACATTTTCTTTAACACAGCTGTCACCAGCTTTCTAAAGAGTGGAGTAGAGTTAAAGAGAGGAATGAAGTTTACAAGATTCCCTGGGCTTCAGGAGGGCTTAGGTGGTGGATGGGGGTTGGCTGGCTGAGGGATTTAGGGTTCCTCCATCAGGAAATTTTGCTGCACTTATATTAGTGCAAAAGACAGCTAGAAAACATCTGTAAAATGACTTACTGTCCAGACATCTGCAGCCACCTCCATCTACTTCAATCCTTTCGCAATCATTTTCAGACAGATTGCATTTTTCACTCCGTCTTCTTGAGTTCATCATCCATAACTGATGCACTTTTTGGCTACAAGAACTGGTTTTCTTTTGTCGGGTAGTTACACAAACTCCTGCAGGTTAAAGTGGATGAACCAGGCAGTTTTAGAGCCGATATATGAAAGTCTCACTATAAACGGATTTAATATATTCTCAATCTCGCAACATTGATGTTTCAAATGTCCCATGATGCAATGCTCTGGTGCATACTGGTGCTGGATTCAAATGAACTAAAATACATTTTCATATTCCAGTTTTCTGAATAATAAATGTTTTTCCACAAAAAATATATGGTATCTTTTTACTCCCAGATGTTAAAAATCTCATCTTAGGTTTAGTGTTACTGCAGCTCAAGCACTGTGTAAAAATGCTTACGCCGCTTTGACTCTGTCTTTTAACGGGAGGGAAAGCCCTAAGATTTGAGAGCAGGAGAACATTTGTGGATGTGTACAGTGGTCTGGGATTGTAGTTGTGGGATGTTATGTGGTGACTAGTGTGCAGCAATGAGCATGCAGGGAGTGTGCATGAGGTTATTTGTTATGGGCAATCCTTCAATCCCACAATGTGTGCCTAAAACCTGTAACAGATGCCTTGGAGGATCACACACAAGCACACATATGCAGACACAGTGAGAAAACACACTACACCCACTGCTATCATTATTATTCCCTGCTTACTGTGCCTGCACCAGCTGGTCAGCGGGAACAAAATATCTATAGGAGCAAGATTTAGAGAACAAACAAGGAAATATTTGCCCATGTCACTCAGTCAGCTTTAAAAAAGAAACTTAGGTTTGTTTTACAGTTTTTGCAGCATATCCTGTTGTTTTCATTCGGATTAAAACATGTTAAAGAAAGCAGATCTAATAATCCTGCACACTGGATTTATAAATACATTTTTGATGTCTGTTTCTCCTTTGTCTACGTCTGCTGCTTATATAGCTAAGCTGGTTAAACTCAGGATTATTTTCTTGATTTCCATATTGTAGACATAACTGTTGACTTTATGAGCTAAAAGCTTCATGTACAAGGGCAAGGCTGAGAGTAGCTCATCTGGCGGAGGCCTGAAACATAGCATCTGCCTACAGCATGTGACATCTCAACTCTGAACTAGACTCCAAAATTGTACGTTACTTCCATTCTACCACTTTTTGTTTCCATCTTAACCACAAACTAACATGTTAACAACTTTCACCTAAGCATGGGTGGGTTTTGGGAAGGCTTTTTTTTTCCTACAGGAAGCTGCGTGGACAAGGTTCAGGGGTTTTGGCTTGTAAAAACATTGCTCCCAGCATATCACATTAAATATAAAACTGGTGAGCATGTGGTGCAGATTTGTGTGTATGCACATTCACACCTGTCACAGACCTATAGATGCAGGTAGCATATGTTCGTTGTGTGAGAAGTGGGAACCGTGTGAGCTCAAGAGTACTGTGCATGATGCTGAAAATTCTTGAAACAATAAACTGATCAAGTGCAAGGAACAAGTATCGACCCTGAAAGTCATTCTTGAATGGCTTTGTTTCCTGTGTGACTTTATAAAACAGTGGCAACTTGCCACTCAGAGTGTGTCATGCTGACCTAATATGTAGTCATTTGCTTGATGGTGTTTGGCTGGGATGATACGGGGGCCTGCTACAGACATCTGGTCTCTCTTGGACTCTTCTACTCTTGATTTTATTTTTCTCTCATTTTGGATCTTGCAGGCTCCCTGATCTGGCAGAACTGATTCAGTGTTGGGCATCTGGTCAGTGCTGCTTCTCTGTATAATTAAATCTGCAAACAGCCGTTATCCTTCACAGCCTGATGTGATACATAACTTTTATCAAGTTCATCTACACATTTCCTGCATCTACTTCCTGTGATGGGGGAACTGATTAGCCTCATTATTTGTCTCCAAACAAACTCCACGTCACACATGTCTTAAAATATCTGACTCAAGTTAATGTCACCAGTAGTCAGTAATCGATCAACAGATTTTCCCCTGCTGAACCTATCAATAAGCTGATTCGATAAGCACCGTACTGTTGCACAGTACACAACACAAAGACTCCCAGAGGCCTGCTTCTCATTGTGCAGTAATTGCCTTGTGAAATGGATGTGTATAAATCCACCGGACATGTAAGTGAAGAAACAGGCCCCCGCATTATTTGATTTCAAATGCATCAGATTCAATATCGCAGGGACAAGATTTGATTTGGTATCGATCAGATTTAATTTCTGTGGAATAATGACTTTGGAAAACACATTGACGAGGCCATCATGAATTTATGTCTCATGGGAGGGCAGAGTCTGCACAGGCAATGTGGATGCAATTTAATGTTTAACAGAGTATCAATGATGTGACACAAAACAGTACATCTACAGCACCACATTTACTACTGTTCACTGCAGGTCAGCGGTGGCCTTTCAGACATCGAGGCAGACTGTGAAAGAGACACAGAGAAATAGAATAATAACAACTAGTGGCTCCTGAGATTATACTCATTACACTTTATCCTTTGCCAAAGACACATCTGTGCAAATCAAAGAAGAGCATTTATCATTCCAGACCAGATGACTGTGTGTGGAGGTGAAACAAAGGCAGAGACAGAAAAAGTGCAAAACAGTCATATTACATACCCTAGAGACGTCCAGATAATACCGTCAGCTCTATAGTTACAGTGGAGTTTCTCCTTAATGACATTCTTTAAAGCCATGCTCGCCCTGTCTGTCTGTTCGACAGTTAAACAGACAAGTATAAATCTCTGCTTATTAATAAGGATGAGTATAATGGGGTGTTTTTAACATATCTGAAACCTCTTTGTAGGGCTAGGAAACATATGTTGAATGCACTTGATCAATCATTACTTGTTCTATGTTGGATGTTGTATATGTATATTGTGAATAATACCGATACTGCCATTGGCAAGTCAAGTGGCATAAGACTGACTTTCTTCCTATGGCTCTCAGCCTCTCAGAAACTCATTATATTAACTATTAGTTATAGAATTCTTTATAGCATTTTGTATTTAATGCATGAGGATATTTTCTACCTGCATTTTTTGGAAAAAGTCTTACATGACAACATAAAAACAACTGAAAACTGGCACACATACTTGGAAAACCATTGTCGCTGATGGACTTTAAACACTGGTATAATACTGGACGTAGCAGTCATAGAGAATCTGTCATAAAGGTTTGGTAAAGTTATAAACTGAAGTTACCTTAAGTGTTAGTTCAGGGTGTCTGAGTGTACTCTATACATTATGTAGATTTGGAGTATATTTCCCAAAGGCTGTGCTGATGTCAGTCTAGTGCAAATCATTCACTGATTTATCCACCTGGATTTGATGTTTCCAAAGCAGGTTCACCACACAGAATAATAATAGACACGAGAGAAAAATGAGATGTGATGCCATCATTTTCTAATATCTCTGCCTTCCTTGTCCATGTGGATACACAAACCAAAGTTTTTAAAAATCTTGACTATTTATGCAAACTTAAATGCAGTTTATAGGTGCACAAGTGTTCCAAACACATCCCTTCTGGAAAATGTCTGCATTAGTGTGACAGGGCACAATGCATGAATTATTATAAAACTGAGTGGGATTGTTACTCCCACACAAACAATGTGTCCAATTGGATTATTTTTAGTGAAATACATACACTATAGTCAACTGTTTGCTTAAACAAAACTTAACTGATATATATATTTTTCAGCGTAGTGCCCAAAAGCCTCTCTCCATAAAGATAACATTTGATTTATTCAGGAAAATTTTATCTAAAATGTAACTGTAGTGCATGTTACACTCAAGTGGTGATTCCAATTATAATGTAGGAAAAAAAATATGAATTAATCAAACAATCCATGCAGTTTAATGTTTGTTCGTTGAGTAATTATTGCAAAAATTAGTTTTACCTGAAGCTTCATTAACAATATACATGAAAGGGTTAAAACGATTCTTTTGTGTGTGCATAAAGTCAGTCCTTTTTAACATCTTATGTTTACAATTAAAACTTTACCCATAAATAGGTATATTTTGTACATTTCCATTCAGGCAAACTATGTCAAGATGTGATTTTTTTCTGTCTATGGTGAATTCTGGTTGATGTTTTTAGCGACTTCAGACATACTGAAATACTCATGGCTTTTACACAGAGCCAGTCTTTTAAAAAAGGTTAGAGTTTTCCACCAAGTCAATCTGACCTTTAACCTCTGAGACACAACAGCTAAACCGTGAAGTGATTAATGTCTGCGTGTTTTTCTTTGAACGTAACCAAAATTAAACTGTGAAACCAAGGTTTGATAAATCTATTTATAACGACTGACTGACTCACTGACTTACTCAGTCCCTCCACACTAATGCACAGTTAGGACATCAGCAAGTAGTGGTATAATAAAAGCCTTAAGTAGTGACAGGGTGTCTAGACCAAGAGGTGAAGGCACTTCCTGAAACTTAACAATGACACTTGCTCTTAGGCAAATATTTCTCCCGTCACTGATGGAATGGCACCTCAAAAGGAGGCACCGTGGAAATTGGGGGTCTCGGGTTTGAAGGGCAGGAGGGATGAAATTGTCTCAAAGTGCTTCCAGATGGTTATCTCTCCCTCGGCTCTGCCTTTTTCTTATTTTTCTTCGTAGTCTCCCCACTCATCACTCCATCATTTCTCTTTTTGATTTTTCCTTTGAGTGAACTATGGCCCTGTGATTACTTTGGTTAGGAAAGAGCCAAACCAAACATAAGAAGACAGAGCCGTGGTCTACTAAATAAAGAACAGCTTCACAGTTCAAAGCAAATCCGTATGAGTTAAAGCATCCTCGGGGCTCAACCTGTTTACATTTGTGAGAGCTGATTGAATGAACAATACACTTTTCTATTAGGTTACAAATGTTTGTTATCATTTATAAGAGAAATGACTTACTACCAGAAAGTAGTAAAACAGTGTGTAAAACAACAGGTAAACAATGCAATGTATAATTCTAATACACAAGATGTTCAGATGTCAAGAACACAGATGAAAAAACATCCAGAGGAGTGGCTGAGCTGTGCGACCTGTGTGAATTAGAGAGCAGCGAAGAGAAAAAATAGCCAAATCATGAGATCAGACACTGGCTGGTAGTATGTTTTAACATCCGCCCAGTGGGATACAGGCCTAAACTGATTCTGTAGATTATTAACCGTGCCAATAAATCACCATTTAAACATGCTTCAGACTACCAGCCTGCGCTGCTGACAGCACAGCAGCAGCTCCGCTTTAGCCACAAGGTTCGTCACAGTAATTTGCTGATTACTATGATCTCTCTCCGCGTCCTGCTGTCTTCAATAAACAAAGGGCTGGAAAATGTCAAGTATTGTTTCTGACGGTGCTGATGCCAACTTTTCGTCACATCATTCAAAGAAAAGAAAAAACGGGGAACACCGGGAGAGGAGTGGCTGAACTGGGCGCCCTGTATGAATTATAGAGCACTGGGACAGAATAACTCAATCATGACATCAGGAGAGCTGGTGTGTTTGAGTGTCCACCCTGAGGGGGAGTAGGGAAATGATACATCTGAAGATTTGGATAATGACTGTGTCGCTGGACGATCTGGTTTGGAAAAAGAAGCCTTATGAAGACAACTGAAGCTATAAATGCAGCCTCTGTGCATTACACATGTGCAAAAAACATTAGACTCTTCTAGTCACTACCTCTTACTATAACAGACCTATAACACTATAACAGATACACACACTTATCTGCATGCAACACTGGTCTTTATAAAATGACACACGTAAAACTTAACTTCAGCATGTTATTGGCCTTTAATGGCTCACACACACGCACACACAGCAGCTACTGTGATTTTGATGTGGACTAACTATGCCTTTATCAGTGGCTTCCTCCTCAATGAACTACAACAGCTGCATTCAGCCTAGTAGGAAAATTTCCTGTCAGATCCTATCTCGTCTCCGCAGCTTATGCCCTACAGTAACGTACCACTTTTTACATGGGGATGCTTTAGTAAAAAACATAGTACAGATGATTAGTTTAAATTAAAAACAAATTCTGTTTAGTCCTAGCATGAAGTCCATCTTAATAGATCATGACATGTGTTAACTCAAACATAGTGTATGTGACCATATGGGGTTGGTAGTGTAAGACTGATACAATCTAGAGAGTAAACGTCTGTGTTGTTTTCTGCTAAAAAAAAAAAAAAAACAAAGAAAGAAAAAAGATGTACAATATGCACCAGAGGAGTGCAGAAGCTAGTGTAGTGCAGGAACAAAAGATGAAATAAGCAGACCTACTGACATACAGTAAGAAAAATCTGCAGACACACAATGAAAAGGCACGTTTGCTCCTAGTGAGGGTGCATGTGTCAGTGCATACTTGTTTGAACATATCAAAGCAGCTCAGGCAATAGATCACAACTCCCATCTGAAAAGTTAAAAAGATTTTAACTCATGCCAGCATCAGAAGACAACGGAGAAGAACCTGATGGAATCCATGTGTGAGGACAAAGGGATCACACACGCACACACACACACACACACACACGCACACACACACTCACACAGTCGCAGTTGTGATCTCACTTGCTCAATCTCTCTGTCTTTTTTTCTTAATCTAATATCTGACTGAAATTAAAAATCTCAGGGTAAGCAGTAAAGCTGTTTATGTACAAACACTTCTGGTTTAGATTCTGGAGCTGCAGACGGCTGTGTAAGTGTATAGACAAAGTGTTCACGTCACAGTACAGGGATCAGGACGACTCCAATAAGTTTACAAATCTGAACCAGTCACTTAATATCTGCTGTTGTCATACTTTTCAAAATAGCTGACATCAATTTGCATCTATAATTTCATCCCTGACTTAACAGTAAGTTGCCTGTTTCATTTCTCTACATATTAACATGCTCTCTTAACCCATAAAGACCCAAACAGCCACTGGTGACTAAAACCATCTAAACTGTTGAATACCTGTTGAACCACTAATCCTATCAATACATGTTACTACTTGGCATAAAATACGGTTTGTCATCTTTTCATGGTCATCAGATATGACCCGTTTGGACGTTCAGAGGCTCCATAGTGAACGTGGAAACACCGTCATCTCCTACAACATTGATTTATCAGTAAAACCCATGGAGTTGGATCAATGACAGTGGATAAAGTCACTTGGTTTATGTTCAATTAATGATACATTTTGTTGAAAAGGTAACTTTTTCTTCAGTTTTGTCTGTTTCTGATATAACAATCAACTTTAATCTGAGCTTTTATGAACATATACATAGTCAGTAAATTCAATATAGGAAAATACCTGATTTACACTGAAAAAACTGCAAAACACAGAGAATAATATCATAATGAATGGTGATAAATCAAGAAAGGTTAAATAGAGAGAGAAATCACAAAAGTAGCACTGGGTCTTTATGGGTTAATGTACAAGAAACACCAACTGCCAAAGGACACAATTTTATAACCACAATAGCATCTGTTGAATTTCTACTTTTCTATTTTTGCTATAATTGTTCAATAGCAGTTATTTCAAAGTATGTATAGCTGTATGAGAGGAAATATTCTGTGATATTTCACCATTTCAGTTTCAGCTGTTAAAGACTACTTGCACAATGCACTAAATAGCAAAAACATCTAGCATCACAATTCCAAACTGACAGTTGTAAACAATACATGTTTCATTACAGTGTCTTGCTGTAATGCGCACAATTATGAAATACCACAACCACCTCCGTTGTAGAAAGAGTCAATCTGTACTTTTGGCAAAACGCAGTCATGTCTACACCTTTCCTGTTAGGTGCCATGTTATAAAACCTCAAATACTGCAGCTACACTTTTCAGTCTGGATTCAGATTCACATAGAGATAGATGCAGGAATGTTTCTATAAATCACACTGACACTGTAATTAAGAAAGAGAGTTAGATCTATGAGAAAAAGGCCTCAGGCTTCAGGCTCATATCTCTTTTTGATTGTTATCGAGATCATCTCTAACTTGAGGAAATTGGACATTAAAGAACTGTTTTGTCTCTTTTTAAACATAATATTTCCCCGGCTGAATTTGCTATTGTCATTTAATCCATACTGACTGTAGATTTACCTGCACCTGAATGCTGTAATGTGATTTGTACTGGCATTTATACGTATCTCAATCTTGACATGATTAAATTAATCCGATTTATATATTACATGATAGACTACACTGGCTCTGCTTTGCCACTGCACATGAACGTATGCTTTGTACTTTACACTCTGTCCTGTTCTCAGTGATCCACTCAACTTATATTGTGGACAGACAGAAATCGAGTTTGTTTTTGGGCAAGTTTACTATTCTTGGAAGCCACATTAAGCTTGAGCAATGTGATCTGAATTTCCAGTAGTCCGTATCAGACACCTCGTCTCACATCACGCGGTGTCTGAAACCTTAAAGTGTCTCAACTGCTCGGTCTCTTTTACTCACACACATACAAGAAGGCAAAATGAGGGAAGTGGTGTGTTTACAGCTGCTACGTGAAACTCAATTACACAGCCAATTGAGAACTCACCCGTTACTTAGATTTGGGTGATGTGTTCATGACCTAAATAACATTTCTCTTCCCTGTAAAGTCTCAGCAACAACTGCGTAAACTCCCTGGATGGACAGACAATGAAAACTGTCCATAAACACACACACACACACACACACATCTGGACCTCTGCTACTCTCATTCATATTTGCTGAGTGTTTTCCTGCGTGGTCCCCTGGTGTTACTGCCCCCGGACCCCTCACATGCGGTGAGGTAAGATTTGGAGCTACACTGTTATGCCATCTGGATATACATTCACACACGCTTCTCATATGCACACATACACAAGTATGTACAGATATACCCTTGTCATAACGCACACTGACAAACACCTGGACCTAGTTACTGCAGAGTTACATACTGTGTGCATGCCTGTGTGTATTAGTGCAATGTCTGTGGAATACTGGGCTGTGGCTTATTCAGTGCTGGAGGCTGTGTGGAGGTACATTTTAATTTTTTTTCTACTTTCTGTGCCCCTGAAGAAGGGGGCTACTCAGAAATTAAAAGGTCAAGGCACTAGTATTTACATTATTATCAAATGAATAAAATATTAGCAGGAATGTTTTCATTTTCTTCTGTTTCTCTCTGAGTAGTAGTAGTAGTAGTAGTAGTAGTAGTAGTAGTGTACAAAGTAAACTCTATCTCTTAATCTTCTAAATTTATATCTTTGACAAATCCATGCAGTGACAGGTTTCACTCAAATACAGTCAATGCAAAATAGCTGAAGTTATATTTAAGTATGAATTGCATTGAACTGCAGTCTCAAATAAGAAGAATTTGCAAACTCCACAACCTCTGTTAGTGTTTTCAGCTCGCAGTGATGATCGACGTCCCATCACTGCGACATAAATGACATGTTCACATTTGGATCCAACTGATCTCGATTTTGTAAACATTTAGAGAGGGTTCACTTACACCGAATGCACTCGGATAACACGTAATCACGCCATTTGTACAAACCCATCTTGTGATTGCTCTTTTCTGTCGGTGTAGAGTGGACACAGGTCGGCACAAACACCGCGCTGCTGCGTCGTAAAGCTGATACAAAGCTGTGAACCAACTCTTACGCTCTTTCCCATCATCTAAACTTCTCCGTCACACGTTTCAGTCACGTAAACGCATCCCAAACAATCTACAACTATATCAAAAGTTAATCGCGCGTGCGGGGAACTGTCAACACCACGGGTGAACAAAAAGAGGCTGTCAAAGTTCCGATTTACGCAGCTGAAAACGGCTGCAGGACGCACACGGCGTGCGTAAAGACGCTCCTGGACGGTTGGTTTACTCACCTCGGTAGATGCCTCGAGTGTTATTTCGGTGAGGTTAAAGTTGCTTTTCGTGCTCGGCGATGTTGGTGCAGATTGTAGTGGGTCTGTGTTTTTCACACCAGACCAGCAGCTCTCTCTCTCTCTCTCTCTCTCTCTCTCTCTCTCTCTCTCTCTCTCTCTCTCTCTCTCTCTCTCTCTCGC
>JAPQRP010000030.1:28472026-28482995 GCA_037367295.1 Apogon hyalosoma
GAGGGGAGGGGGGCAGGGAGCCGCTCTGGGCAGGAATTCTAGAGGATTGGACAGGAGCTCTTTCCTATTCATAAAAAAATGCAGTAATAAGAGATAGTGAGACAACCAGAAGATTATTTTTTTTTATGCATCTGCACTTTTTCTGTTAACTGTGAGACTAATAGTTTATTGCAATAGTGCTGTGAAAATCATTAAAACCTTGTACCTGACGGGTTTGGTAGCAAGTACATGATGATGTGCTGATACCTGAGATATGGAGGTATTGACTTGGAAACTAAGAGGACAGAGAAAGGACAGATAGATAGGACAAACAACAAAGTTTGAACAGAAAGTTAAAGCAATTTGTGGATTTGAGATAGAAAAGTTGCTCTATTTGTAAAAATCTATTTCATTTCACCTGTTTAACAGTGAAACGTCACATTGTGCTGCTGCCTCTGATGTCACAGACTCAAAAGTCGGAGTGTTTAATTTGCGGCCATCTGCATCATGCCCATTCAGAGACATACTGGACTCAAATTTCTCTGGATTTGCACTTCCATCTAGTGGTGTTATAAGGGAACTGCTAGTGTCAAGTCAGAAAAAAAAAAGATTATCATTATTACTAGTGTCATAACTCTTTAGGCCTATAAAACTATAGAGCTTAATGTACCTTTTATCTGAAGTAGATCTCTGGATGGGAACTGAATAAGCTGAAGCTCCTGGTGTTTCATTTTGAGATGGAATACCCTTCATGTTATCACATGAAGAGTATACTTGTACACCACAAACAGTCAAGCAGGACGCTGGAGTCTGGGTACAAACTGGTCTTGGCTCATGAGGAGGTTGGGGCATGTTAACAGACAAACACCCTGAACTATAATCTGGTTTTAGATCTGAAACGTTAGAATGTGATGATGAAACCGGCCTCAGGGCTGAGGTAGAATATGTTAAAGGTACCAACACCGGAGCTACTGAATAGTTCATATCAGACAAATAAGCAGGACGCATTTTACAAAACATATCATATGAACTTAACGGCATAGCAACAAGGTGAAACTGCGCTGGAGATGACATATTGTTCTCTTGATTCTGGACTTTTCCAGGATTGGAAATTAGGGGAAAATTGGGGATTGTAGCGTCCTTGTGCGGCCACTGCTGATTGGCTGATGAGCTGACTGTCTGTTGCTGCAGGTGGTCAATGACAGCAGGAGGAGGTGTGTCTTCTGCACCATTCAGGCCATTGATGGCTGTACATGAGATGCCTACATGTCTGGATGAGTGATCAGCTGTAGATCTCACACTGGCAGATAACAGTTAGCAGAGGATAATTTTACTTGGTATAAGGAGAGGAGACAGTATGGAAAAGATCAGCAAATGCATTGAGGTCCGATTTGTGCAAAAGCTTGCAAAACTCTCGTGTATCAGATAAAAATCAGTGTTATAAAATTATTTCTCACAGCATTTCCAATTACTACACCTTATCATTTTGTGCGCAGCAGACTACAAGTGGGCCGTTAGATTCTGCAGTTAAATGGGAGAGTTTTCATGTGACTGCGGTTGAGGTTAAAGCGGTATCTGTGCTGAGGGAGAAGCTGAAGCAGTGAACAAACAGTTGTAGGTGATAACGTATACCTGACCTCTTCTTTGTTCTCAGATTCAGAAGAGGAAAGAGTACAAGAACTAAGAAAAAGATGGAAAAAGAGGGACACCAGAGACAGAGAAGAAAGGAAACAAGAAAAATATGCTTTATTAACTACGCTAAGTCATAACTATATACGTTTTCAAACTCAAAACAGAAAAAGAATCTCAGCTACTAATTTCCCAACAGTTCTAAAAGTGCAACATTATTATGATTTTATAGTAAAAGTTAGCACAATCTGCAGACAGTAAACAAAGGGATAAATAATTATGAAGGCACTAGAGAAATATTTTACATAGCATTCTGCTTTACAAGGCATTTATAGCATTTATACAGTGACATTGCACTCTATCAAACCTAAATAACTTCCATCCTTACCATTACCAGTCCTTATACCACTGAAAAAGTCTTAAAGCATCAATCTAGAGTCTGTTACATTCCTGCATCACAGCACATAAACTATGACTTCATACCGTATATAAATACATGCACTCTCAGATGTCAAGTGTGTTTGAAGATACTCTATTATAAAATACAGGCTGAATCTGTGTCATTGTCAACAGATATAATAGATGTAAACAAACCATAGCGTACAGTTATACAAGCTTCTGGGTTTCAGAGCGGTTAATAAATATCTTTAATGACAATCTATAGTAATTAACATAAAGCGAGTTAATGCATAGGGTTGATCTTCGACAGACGAAGGTTTGCTAATTTTGGGAAGCTCCTTTCCTCCAGTGTACAACTACTTCGATATTATACTGTGGTGTTGCTGAAAATAACAAAGGTGAAACTAAAGTGTAGTAATTTAGCACCTATGTTATATATATTTATTACAGTATGTTTTGCATCAATAGACAGTAGCCAGATGAAGGAAATCTGAATGTTTGCCATGGTCATTCTTTACATGAACATAGAGTCAATTATTTTAAACATATTGCTTGAGTAACTCTTAACAGAATTAAGGCTGTTCACCTTATTACAGCAGTGACAGGTTCTGTGTGTTGTATTTATCACAGTCAGGGTAGGCACAATACAAATAAAATATAGTTGTACTGCAGAAATACTGTAACTTTATGTAATACAGTGACTCAAGTGTGGATGAAGTTTGTCAACAATCTCTTCTATGTTGGAATATGTTGTCAAGTACGTTATATTTAATGTCTCTGACGCTGTTCTTCATCACTTTCATGTAGTCATGTATTATACTTAGAAATCTATATAGTAACATACTGGATCTAACAAAGTGGACACTGAAAAGAATGTCTGTTTCCCCTAATCTTTACTTTAAAAGTTCAAATCAGTGGGCTTCATATATTTGGAACATTTTACTTTAAGGCTATGCAACCTAGAGAAAACACTTTTGTGTAAAATAGCAATGAAGGACAAGTCTAAGTATACATACACACGTGTGCGTGCACATACACACATACACAAATTGACCCTAACAGTTCCTTTGACAGCTCTCATTCTGGTAAACTTCCTCTGACAATACTTCCCCTGTTCCTGTTAGTCTGCAATCTTCAACCCTCATAAGCAGTCAAATTCATAGACATTACCCTATGGCAGTGAAAAGTGTACAGTATACACACTCAGAAAGACAAACATACACATATTTGTATATATTAACATTGTCTATTGGACATTGAGGGTGCGAGCGGACACTCCGTGGTGCCAGTCTCTCAGCTCGTGGTACTTAGGGCCAACCACCAACCGAGTGGTGGGCGTTTTCACTCTGTCATCCAGGACACGTGAATAAGACAGGAAGAAAAGATAAGACAGACAATAAAAGAGAGGAGAGGATAGTTTAGGAAATTATGGAATGTAATTGCTCTGCTTCTGCAGTAACACACACTGTAAGCCATTCCACACAGAAACCTTGGTGAGCTGTCACCGCAAACAAAAGAGCGGAAATTCTGATATGATGAGATGGGCAGTATTGCTGTCATCATCAGAAAAGAAAATGACAGAAATCAATGCATACACAGAGAGGAAATGGGCAGCAAAGAATACATCATTTCCTGTGATGAAATGGTTTTCTTTATGTCAAAGTGAACTCTAGAAGCATTGACTAAAAAGGTGATTTAGTCAGGAAGCCACACACCAACACCACCAAGCCAGTGGAAATGTCTGCATGTTAAAACACATGATCCGAGATGTAGTCATATACTATGGTGTCACAGATCACCAAGACAAATGGATTACCCATACTGAGAACAAAACAACAATCCACCCAACAGCACGGGATATACAACATGCAGCACTGCAATAGTACAACATCCACAACTCAATGCACAGGCATCAACAAAGAGCACATAAATCATCACATATTCCATAACTGCACAATGACTCAAACATAGAGCAGCTGCTGCAGGCTGGTGTTTCAACCCAACCTTTTATAATGTGAGTAGAGAATGAAATGTAATGTAGTTTTTTGAAGTTTTTGGATCTAAGCAGGGTCATAAAGTATAGTGCACAAAGGTCTGGCTTTTGCCTTTTTGGCAGACAGGAAGAACCCATACAGCACTGATGCAGTTCCTCCTTATCTAAGCCATAAAAACCAGATGTGTGCTGTGGTGAATTGGAGATTTTTCTGCTCTATAAATGCACTTCACTTGAGCTGGAATGATTAGAAGCGTATGATGACGTGTAGTTTCATCAGAAATGCAATGTTAAGTGAGGATTAACATCGCCATGCACTTACTTTGTCTTCTTGGCTGCATCAGCATCCTCTTGTGGAGCTGGAGAACAAACATGAACAATAACAGAGACATTAACACACATTTTTAAGGTTAAATAATGCAGTACTAAATGTTGATGGAAATGTAAATTGAAACAGCATGTGACACATTTGTGTGGAGGATGTGTGTTTTCATTCATTCATAGTAAAACCAGCCTGTATAATGAATTTGCAAAGACTGTCACACTTCCTTCTATGGTTGTTGATCTATCTGTCAGGAGCTCACTTACCATTCTCAGTGCCAGTGATCTGAGCCAGAATCCTAAAGGATCTAGACTGGGTAGTCCCAGTCCGTGGGCGCCAGTCCTCTGTGTCCTCCATTATACGCTTTCTGCTGGCATCAGCATGAGTGGGCACATGGTAAAAATGGATGTCTGTCTCCACAACGTGTTTCCTGGGACCTCTGAAGAAGGGCACAGTAAATATATATTCACTGTATATTTATTTAGTATATTTATCAGAGACTCACTCTCATGTTTAGACAGACACAAGGATTTATATAATTTACGGCGTCCTCTTTAAAGGTTTTACACGCTTCTTGAAGCAAATCTGTAAAATAGTTTGAAAATGGTTTTGCGCTTAAAAATATAGCTGTAATTTCAGTTCTTACTTTTTAAAACAGTGTTAAATTTAGCGTGAATGAATAATCAATGTACATTAGCTGAATTAGAAGGATGAGGTTAGAATGGGAAGCAAATTAAATTATTCCACAAGTTAAATCATGTGCAAAGAGTGTAAAGACTGATGACACATGTGTATTAGATAAGTTGAAGACACTATGTGACTCTATGTTAGTTAAATACATCTGTTGTATAAGTTCCAGGCAGGCTGATACCTTGGTGCCTGGGGTTTTCTTCAAAACCACAAATGAAGAACAATAAGAGAAAAGAAAACAGAAATAGACTAAACAAAGGCAGGAGAAATTCACCAGCACTATACACAGTATTCTCAGTATAGACAAAGTTTTGCAAAATGACTTACTTCAAAATACTTTGAGGTCCACTACAAGAGCAGAGGGGTACGTAGAAGGATAGAAACAACAGATAAAAAAATAAAAGAGTTACTCAGTAATTTATGGAAATATTAAAGGAGGAAGAAAACATGCACTGATGGAACACAATCTCTGCTTCATGCAACAACATCAGTAAAATATGAGGATATTTGTTCACATTGATATGTAGAACGCAACATTTAAAAAAAAAAAAAGTTCTTTTCTCAACCACATGGTGGTGCTGTTGGATTTGGATGTTTTTCTGACTCATTATAAATTAAGGACATTTAAATACTAGTCATTTTAAATCAAAATTCTTATTCCAATTATGCGTCTTTTGTTGATCCATTGTTCTGACTGTGTGTGCTACTGAATGAGCTTGTATTGCCATTGTGTTTTTGAATGCATGAACAATACCGCACAAAATGCATGCGCAATGCTCCGTTAAGGTGCTGACAGCCCCAATACTAATTGGCTGACAGTAAATCAACTCTCAGGATGAATACACACACACAACACACACAGGGCTATTGAAGGCTTTTCAGGCAGTGCTGTCAATAAATCACCTATAAATACACACATGAACCGACACACTCACCTAGCACACTGAATAGACTGATTTATGAGTGGCTCTCAACACATTCTTGTCACAGCGGCAGCTATGCGGGTGTGGGAGTGCTGACAGCTCTATGTGAGTCTGGCACACATTCTTTATATACTGAAGTATCTGACAATATATGCTATATGCATATATACTATACATATTGTATGTGTGCTATTTTTGTTCCTTGGGGATAAGTACTGTAGGATATTGTAACTCATACAACTATTAATAGCTGATTTAATGTGCTAGTACATAAAGTGTGCCAAGCAAAATATACCAGCAGTAAACAAGTAATTAAGGATATGTCTGTTAAGGTCCAGTAAACACTTCAAACACACAAAGATACAGAGAAAGGAGGATCCAAAGGAAAGCAGGCAGAAAAATACTGATATTCTGGCAAACTACAGGGACTAACTTTGTGACTGGAGGAGGTGCTGCAGTCTGCAGAGCAGAAGAACAAGAAGAGAGCAGAGAGAAAGGAGAGAAAACATTGACATAGGGTAGAGGTCATGGTCAAATTCTGTAGCATATGACAAAATAGTGGCAGCTTTCACACAAATCCCCTCTGAAATGAAGCACACAACACAGCTCATTTAAAGCATGCACAAACATGCACAAGCTCACATGTCGTCTCTTACTGTCATTCTGTACGACCCTCAGCAACAGAATTAAATATAGTAAATAGGAAATGGATTCAGTGACACTGAAACAGATCATGTAACTTACTGCTAATTTTTATAAGAAAAAAATTTCATGAAAGCGTGACTTATGAATGTGATTCTCAGATGCTTAAAACTTCCTGAAATGTGCGGTAAAATGACTGACATGAAGGTATAAACAATTTGGACAAACACTGAAAACCAATCTAGATCCTGTTTATTAAGGTGGTGTGTAAATGTCATCTGCGGTACTTGGGGGAGGCTATGTACCCTCCTGAAGCACAGCTTGTGTATTTGTGCATGTGCGCACGAGTGCACGGTGTAAGATTATATTGTGCAGATCCCTGGCGTCTGCTGAGTCTCACAGAAGGAGAAACCAATGATCATGTTGTCAGTGTGTTGCACACAAAACAGCACAGAGAGTTTAAACATGACATGAACTGATTAAATTGACAGTCACAAAAGGCTCCTTATGCGAAATGAGTCAAAAACAACCAATGTGACCTCTTTGTTTTAAGACTGTTCTCTGAAATGACCAATGAAAACGGGACTCTGAGAAAAGTGTGTGTAAGTCTTTCATAACGTGCGTGCATAAATCTTCATGGATGCATTGCTGAAACCCTCACTGACTGACTCAGTTGCTACAAGAGCAAAGAGAATGCCACAGAGCTTAAGTTACCAATGCAGGCTATATATACACTCAGCTTCATCATCGTCGCAAAGCTATACTCGCTATGCCTTTGGAGAAAGTGGAGTTGGTGTTAAACAGAAACAGAGTGAGAAAAGTGACAGTGGGAAGCTGAAAAAGATGGAGGAGGGTGGAAAGTAAAGAGGCTTACAATCAAGGACCATAATGAACACTGTTTATGAAAATGAACTAACAAATTATTTATTCTAAAATGAAAGCAAAATGTATGAAAGACAAAAGCATATGTTAGGTTTATATGAGGTCATGCTCTCATTATATGAATAGTATTTGATAGTAATTTGATAGCAATGTTGATTCTATTGTTTTAGATCATTAATTCATTAATCTCTATTTACAAGATTAAAACATGAACATCTTGAAAGCAAATTAAAAGACTAAATGAAGTGTTCTCTTCCACTAGAGCCAAGCTACTGACTGTTTAAATCATCATTTTCCAGTATGTTCTATGGTCACTTCTGACCACACCCAGCATGGATAGAGCCAGTACCATGTGTACTTCTATAGGTAATATCTTTTGGTCTTGTTGGAGGAAAGAATTCCATACCTTTCAAGAATTTCAGCATATTGTAAATGAAGTGGTCTGGGAGGAAACAGGACCCCTGCACCTCATCTTGACTCTGCTTTCAGGCTCATAACAGAGGACTATGGCCAATCACAGTCTCAGAAAGGAAGGACATGAAAATGGGTGATTGACAGCTGTGAAAACCAGTCCTTCTCCAGGTGTTTCTGGCATCACAGAAGCAACGTGGGGGCTCTGTACCTCTATTTTGGGTTTGTTTTTCCATCTACATCTACGTTTAAGGCAGAGAGAGTAAATGCCTTCTGAATGAATTACCAGCAACAGAAAAGCCATGGAGAGTCTTATCTAAGCCTGAAAAGAGCCAAGATGGAGGATGCTGACGATAATCAAAGTGCCAAGAAATGATTTATTGTACTGGCTTAGCGAGACCACCACTCACCCATTAAACTGCAATGGCAAGGCTCCGCCCTGACTCTCCAACAGGCCCCGCCTCTGCCCCATGGCTACCTCGCATGCGTTCTCGTTGGAGTAGAGGTTGATCGGTGTGTTATATACCGAGGGCTGGGGCGGAACGAGCACAGGGGGGGAGGAGGAGGAGGAGGAAGAGGATGGGTAAGAAGCAGGTGGTGGAGGAGGGCTGGCGTAGGAGATGGAGGACGCAGGAGTGAAGGCGGAGGAGGGGGATGGAATGAAGGCAGCTATAGGGGACTGCGACGGGGGGTATTCATTCTCTGACCCGCAGCCCCCATAAGGTCTGGGGGCCTTGTTGTAGGGGGCGGCGGTGGGGCTGGAGGTGTGAGGATGAGGATGATTTGGTGGAGGGGGGTGTGTGAGGGCCACTGGCTTTATGATGGTTAATCTGTCGTCCTACAGGCATGAGAGAAAAGCATGCAGATACACACACAAAAACAAATCACACATAATATACTGATGCCTCTTTATGATTTTAACTTTTCCTGTCTTTACTTTTAATGAGTGACTCAATATGATTAATACATTTACTTCATTTGTTATGTCTCTAAACAGGGAAGCATCAGTATATTTCACATTATTATAAAAAGACAGGTGGATTTCATGCAACTACATTATGTATATGGCCTCATTTCAGAAGGGTGTAATCGGTAAATACAAGCAATCACAGAAATTAAAGCATGGCATCCATGTTTTTTTTTTGTTTTTTTTTTTTTTTTAAGCTGCAATAATGATTCAGTCTCTGATTCAATAAATATCTGAAATAGAACATTTTATAGAGACTGGATTTTTTTCAAATACAAAAGTGGCAGAAAATAAACACTTGAGCTCAAGTTGAATTAAGTTTTAAGGATACTAAAATCAAACAGTTCTTTTAACAAAAAATAACAATATTAAGTATATATAAAATATAAAGAATATCCTAAAATTCATTCATTGAGCCTATTTGCACTGGAATGCTGCTTTAGTTACATATTTTTGTCATGTTTTTTTCTGCACTAACAAACAGTGACATATGACTTTACCTTTGGTGCCACAGGAGGGGGTTTAGGGACACTGGGAGCCCTGAAAAAGAGCAAAAAAATGGATAGAGTGAGGAAAAAAGAGATATAATAACACAGCCCACCCCTTTCTAATACAACATTTCCTTTAAAAAGCGGTTTAATATGTGTATATTTATTATTTTTATAGACTTAAGTACCTGTTAACTAATACCATGTGGGCAAAAAAAGTGTAAGTTCCTCCAAAGTCTACTCGCTGATATTTATGGAACCATTCAAAATGGTTAAGACCAAACTGTAAAATTTTCAGATGTTTCTGGGGTTGAAAAACACTGTGGTTTTGGTGAATTATGAGTAAACCTGAGCTCTCAGAATAGAGACCAACATGGAGAGGTCGCTGTCATCATCTCAGACATAATCCAAACGAGTATTACTGAGTCTGTGAGTCAGACCATGAAACCTGAGGCTACAATCTTATGATCCTTTTTTTTTTCTTTTTCTTTTTTTTTTTTTTTTTTACGTATGTGTGCTTTTGAAGCCTGATACTATTAGTCTCTTATGTATCATTCCCTCTTAGATTACTTCATCTGTCTGCAACTGGAAATTTCTTTTAATTTTAACACTTGAGGGGGAAAAAAGTGAATTATTGCATGAAATAAATGATTGGTTGGTTGGCCATAGATTGACTGAACACGATACAGTGGCAAAAAATACACAACTTTACATAAATTAAAGGTTAAACAAACTGTGTAGTAACTGAAGACGTGTGAATGTCAGCAGCCCCACATTCCTTTCAGAGCAGCCCTTCTTGAAACTTCCTCAGGGAGGTTCATGTCCTTCACTTCAGTACCTTTGGACCGACAGTCTTGTAGTAACTAAAAACACATACAGATACTCACATCGTGGCCTTTCCCGCTCTGCCTACAGCTCTGGTTCACCTGAGTGTATAATAGTGCCATCATGTTCCATTATCCTGAATTTAGGAGGTCTTAGATGATATTGATAGCAGATGCAAAAGAACAGTATGCTATTAAATTATTATTCCCCAGAGCTGCAGCAGGAACAGTTCTGGGAAACAGCCTAAATCCTATTTTCCATCATAACTGTGGATTTTGGGTGTAATTATCTAATAGAGAGCTTGGTTGCAACATCCAATGAAGAGAGCAGGAGGAGTTCAAAGCACAAAGGTTTGGAGGGGAATGATGGAAAGATTAATCAATTAAATTCCTCTCGAAGCTGTTTGAGGTGAGTAATTGAGTTATGTGAAAGTCTTTGCACTCCTGCAATCCATCAATCAAACATATAACATTAGGGATGGTTAAAGATAAAAAAAAAATAGGTCAACATTGTGGTTTAACAGTCCAAATATAGAAGGTTCAATGCATCTTTATGGTCTAAGGCAGTGTTTTTCAACCTTGGGGTCAGGACCCCACGTGGGGTCGCCTGGAATTCAAATAGGGTCGCCTGAAATTTCTAGCAATTGATAATTAAAAAACAAAAAAAAAACTTACTAATAAAAAATATATGATGAGTTGTGAGAGACGATCATAATACATAAAAGACATGACAAACAGTGAATCTGAAGCTGAAGCACTGTGGTACTGTTTATCTGTCAAATGTTCAAACTGAAGCACTGTGGTACTGTTTATCTGTCAA
>JAPQRP010000030.1:28488022-28512980 GCA_037367295.1 Apogon hyalosoma
CCTTACAGACCCTGTAGACCACATTGGACCTGAGATTGTTGACTCACTGTCCTCACTGAAACTGTTGCTGTCACTGTATTGCAATGTATTCAGAAATAATCAAAAATAGTCACTTGCCTGATAAAGGGTTAAGTGAAATTTATTGATGTAGCAGCACTGAAATGTGCTTTACAATAGTCTAAACAAAGAACTTAAAAACATTACAATGAAAGATTGTTCTCAACAGACATAATAATAAGAAGAAAATAATAAGTTATTTTGGGTTTGCACTTCATAGAGACACATTTTCAGGCCAGCAATGTCAACACACTTTAAGTTAATATTAATTAACTTCTTCAAAATCCATTAATGAAATTATTCAATTCAGTACTTTTTGTAGTCTTATTGTCCTTTCTTATTATATGAGTTAAATTAAAAATGCTTAATACATTTTACTTTATGCCTGTACATGCTGGTGCATCCTTTTACTTGTTACAGACCCTGTCTTTAAGATGTTTTTTTGTTTGTTTGTTTGTTTTTTCAGAGAATAGATGGGAGGCAAGTGCATTTTCACTCTTTAAACAGTTTGGTAATTTATGCGCAGGCATAATTGTAGCATTAACTGTGTTTTTTCAGTTTTTATGTAGCTAAAAAAAGTCGTATCTGTTACCATTCCTCACTGTGCTGTTAATCGTTTCCTCTCTCTTTCTTATTCCATCTCTATGCACCTTTACACTCTTCCCTCTTCTGTTTCAATTATCTCACTCTGCTCCTCTTACGTACTCTTTCCTGTCTTTTAAGCAGTTTCCCTCTTCTTTCTCCTTCCCCTAGAATGAGATCACCCTTTGTTAAACAAAAGTGAAAATCATTATTAAAGCAAAGCCCTCTATAATGTATGCAGTCGTCATTCCTGAAGGTGGGACACTGAGCCCTGAGTCTATTTATTTCTCTTTCTGTGCCTTATTAGGAAAAAAAGGGGGGAAAGAGTGGGCTGGTTTGGTTTCAGGGCTTTTTTAGTTTTACCTTAAACTGAAGCAGACAGACCAACGTGACCAGGAGAGGAGGCCAGGGCACCGTGTAAGAACACAGTGACGGAAAGAATTGTTGCCATGTGTGGTTCACCATTTGGGTGTCTTCAGTAAGTAAGTGTATGTGTTTGTTCTTGAATGTAGCATCAAGCAAAAAAGAAAAATGACAAGTGGAAAAAAAAAAAAAGATGATCACTTTTTCTCTCACTTCGCCGTGCCACATTCCGTTACTGGGGTGATTAAATCCCAAAACAACTGCGTTATTCCTCTGCTATTTTGAGACCCATGTGTGAGTTTATCAGGAACTGACCTTTAAATAGATCTGGAAGCTGAGCCTGCCTGTCTTTATCAGGTCTCACATTAGGCAGGACCATAGGAGACAGGGTTCACCCACAGAGCAAGTACTGGAGATGTGTGTGTTGCTCAGTGTGAGTCAACGAGTTACAGGGAACGGGAAAGAGAGCGATCCTCCCCCCTTCCTTATCCGCTACCTCCTACTTCCATATCTACAGAGGCCTCGACAGGCTTTTCAGCTGAGTATGACTTCACCAACAATCCTAAAAGAAGCTTTGACACTGAGCAGACGAAAGGAAAATATGTTAAAACTGTCACATTTTCGCCACGAAAACATTACTCAGTTGAATAATCTGAGAAAACGTCTGTATTTTTGGATAAACACAGTTGCAGAAGAGAAAATTTCCCTTATTATAGAGTGATTGCTGCACCATTAGTGGGTTCAGTGCAACATTATCATATTAAGGCAGTCTACACAATATGCATCATCATATCTGCTGTTATGTTTAGTCTCCTTTATCCTCATTTTAGATCAATATGGCTAGACAAGAAGCCTGAGGGTGAATCATAGTTACCTGCCCACTATTTTTCCAGATGGAAATCCACCTATTTCTTCCTCTGAATCGACAACACATTCAGGTCAATACTCTGTTGTTGGTTTGATATCTGTTGTGAATAATTACTGATTGACTAAAATTACACATAACATCCACTCATCTAATTGTAAGTTATCGCACAGGCGTCCACTGAAATGAGAGTTAAAACCTGCAATGCTGCCACTGTGTTTCCTGTGGTTACGCAGCAACAAACAAACGCATTTTGTAGTACCTAACTTTCTAACAAAAACATGCAGCAGTACACCCTGGTGCCCTAAGGAGTCTTAAAAGTAAACCACGAGAGGAAACAGACGCATTAAGTTAAACTCAGAGAGAGGGGAGGCAATGTCTCCAACAGCCTGCAGGTCAACGTATCAAAGCCCCGACAGAGCACAAGAGCAGGGGTGAGCAGTATGTCTTCACAGAATAATACTCACTAAATTCACAGGAAGAGAAGGGACGAACTACTACAGCTTAAAAAAAAAAAAAAAAAATGAAGACAGCAGCGTAAATTTAAAAATAAAGGAGGGTGTATAGAAATTTATGAGTCTGGACAATGGAAAACATGAGGACCATTAAACAGCAAATGAATGCAGTGGAAAAGACATATATACAAGACAAGGAGCTGTAAAATCTAATACACTCAATGACAATTCAAAGTAAAGTTACTGCTGTAACATATAGATCCAGTCTCACAACAAATTTCACATAATTAAAGGCAATAAAACAGATGAACTGTCTCGGAACTTTTATTCTTCTTAGATGTTCTCCAAAGATTGTAAAAGTATTTTTATGTTACGTAACGTTCATGTAAATATATATCTTGTAAAGCCAGAGAGGACAGATGTTATATTTTTACACAAAAGAGTAATGCAATTGTCTGGTTTGTTGGTCTATAGGAGGAAGTTGTGCGGCGTCTGTTCTGTGACAGGGCAGTAAAACGGTGGACGGGACGACTGTGTTGTCTTCTGAAATCTAATTTAAACTTTTACAGTTTTGTTTCTTAGTAGACTGACCAGGGAGTACAAGATGTCCATGTAAACAAAGGAGCTCACATGGAGACGTGAAGACAGACACAGGAAAGGACTTTTCAACAAACACATCATTTACAGGGTTTAAAAATCATTAATGGCTCTTCATCCATTAGTGGTCATTCATACCTCTGCTCTAACTTCATAGTAACTCCCACAGTCAAGGCTGCCATCATCATTTAACCCTTTAACCCCTGACGTGTCTGTGGTGAGTGTTCGGAATGTATGATTTATTTTAAATATTCATAAAAATTCAACCGTTTGCTCAATAGAAAAACTTTCAAAACGCACTGATAAAATAGACCTTGTTCTTTTAATAGACATCTGAGCATGCTCAGTGCCCCCCCGCTAGTGGAATTTGGGGCAGAACACAGAGCAGTGAGTGACACCAACTCACTTTGTTTTTTGTTTTTTTTTTGCTTTTGTTTTTTTTTAACCCCAATTTCCTTGTCGTTTTTTGTTTTTACTGTTGCTTACAGTGTTGTGGTCATTTTCCTGTATTTTTACAGAGTTTTGACCATGCAACTGCTTTTTGGAGTTCAACCAGGTGCCAAAAAGCAGCTGAACTGATTTAGAAAAAAAGAGCCCCAAAACAAAAACTACCGGGACAAAATTCAAATACTTGTTCAGTGTGTTCCAGTTCACAGTTCATGTTCAACATCCTAAATTTCTTATTGATGTACATTCTGAGTGGTTTATCTAGTGAAAACCTGTAGAACTTCAATTCCTTTCTTTGTCTTTTTCTGTTATTCCACCCTGTTTTGACCCTAAAACACACAGTAAAACAAAACCACTGAAGAAAAGGAACACGAGCACATACTCACAGCAGCTTTTATGACACTGAAACAGACGACAATTCACAGCTGCACATTTACCTGAAGTAATGTCTCAGGGGTTGAAGTATTCAAGGCGTAACTGAATAAACTGATGACTCCATGAGCGGTGATTGGATTGAAACCAGCCTGTTTGTGAAAGACGTACATGATATTTCGACACATAAATGAGCCTTCTTTCTCACCGAAGATGACTGACAAACAAACTTTGACAACCTTGACTTGAAGCACACAAAGCCAGGAGCAGAAAAACACTACATCAGTCTCCAGAGCAAAGAAAGCTATATCAAGATTATGTCTGTGCTGTCAAAGTTACTTACAATACATTAATAGTATGTTTCCGAAAATTACACTACACAGGTTGAACCTTTGGCATTCTAACAAAACCGTTGCATGTGGTGTGATTTCATGATGCTTAGATGGAGACTGTGATGTTTTAAGTGTGGGCCCCGGGCAGAAGCCGTTTAGGAATCTCAGCCTTGAAGGTAAAATCAGTGCATTTTGGGGCCCAAAACTGGAATGAAAACATCCACATTAAGGGGGGCCCAAAATGGGATGTGAAATTTACAGCAGCGGCTTCAGACTAAAAGGATTTTAGATGTTATAGTTTTATTAACTCGCCACCCGAAGGGGAGGCAAGGGTATTGTTTTTGGTTTGGTTTGTTTGTTTGTTAACACTCTTGCAGCAAAACTATTGGTTGAATTCATACCAAATTGGGTTTATAGATTGCCACTGACCCAGAATAGATCTGATTACATTTTGGGATATGTAGGTCAAAATTCAAATTTTTTATGAATTTTTACAATAGATATTTTTTCCCATTTACTTATGATGAGAGAAATTTAAAATGTCTGTAGCAGCAAAACTGTTGGTTGAATTCATACCAAATTGGGTTTATATATTGCCAGTGACCCAGAATAGATGTGGTTACATTTTGGGAAAAGTAGGTCAAAGTTCAAATTTTGTATGCATTTTTTAAAATCTTTTTTTTCCCCTCCCATTTACTTACAATGGGTGACATTTCACATGTCTATAAAAACATCAATTTTGTTTAAATTTACTTCAAACTTGGCACATATATAGAGGCAATTGATACACTGACATCAGCACATGCATAGATATGATGACATCAGCTGGATCGATGCCAAAATAAACTACAAACATGCGAGGGGTGGGGTTTGTTGTGCCTGGAACCCCTTGTTCAGCTTTGAAGTCACATCTATAATTATTTATTTACTATATCAATATTGTGTGCGCTCAGCATCAGAGCAAACAATATAAAAAGTACTAAAATGTGCATTTAATATGAGTAAGACAGGCAGAAAGTAGGTGGAATTTATCGTAGAGCTGATACTTTTTGCTCTCTAGCTCTTCACAGTTATTTTGTAAAGTACTTCAAACAGAAACAATTCATGCAGAAAGAGGAACAAGTTAAAGAGACAGAGTTCAAACTGTGTCCAAAACTCAGTCCTGAGACAGCCTGCCTATCAAAATGATCCACAGCTGGACCAGGAAGTGTTTTCCATATTCAACATCTGGTCCCAGGTCCGCTCAGAGGTTTTACAGATAGCATTGTGAGTCAGTTCCACTCAAGAGAGATTCACACACAGAGACGCAACATGTATTTTTGATTCTCTGTTGGATGTCCAGCAATCTGTTTCTATTTACCTGCGCCCACTGTTGCTTCCTCTTTCTTGTCTCCTTGAAGCAGACTCACTGAACCCACGCTGCTCCTCAGTTGTTTTCTGGGAAACGCAGTCAAACTGGCTTATATGTCAGCAAAACTGACGACAAATCTGCTCTTCACATTAAACCATAAAGACCCAGTGCTACTTTTGTGGGAATTCTCAAACAGACTTTTCTCCATATTTAACATTTCTTAAATGATTTATCACTATTTGTTGTAATATTATCTTCTTTATTTAGCGTATTTTCAGGTATTTTCCTACATTTAATTTACTGATCATGTAGATGTTCATAAAAGCTCAGATTAAAGTTGAGGGTTATTATTTTAGAAACAGAGAAAACTGAAGAAAAGTTACACTTTCAGCAAAATCTATCATTAACTGGACATAAATCAACTGTGTCCATCCACTGTCTTTGATCAAACTCCATGGATTTTACTGGTGAAACAATGTTGTAGAACATGTGTTCTCAAACTTTTTCACACCATGGACCACTTTATCACAAAAAAAAAAAAAAATCACGGACCACCTAACCAGCCGGCCAGTTTCCCACTCCCACCCTAAAAAAGAAAAAAAAAACCTTTTTAAACAGCCTGTATTAATATATTACTATATTTTGTATATTGCAAATTAAGTCTGCAGTATATTACAAATGGCGCTAACAGCTTTGAACCTTGTTGCTAACATTGTTGTATTTTAGAATTGTTCAAGTCATTCTATTTCGTTTCATGCTTCGTTTCTGATTAGTTCGCTATTCTACTTCATTTCCACCACAATTCACAAGTCAAAAGAGGTCTTTGCTATGACAATAGGTAACCTAGGTAACCTAACTATATAGAGACGGTGACGCAAAACGTAAGTTTGCATAGACAAATTCAATAAAAGTCTACTCTTCGGCTTACTTAGACTACATTTGATTCGCTTTTAAGTTAGACTTGAATTTACTCATAATAACTTTGCTGTGGAAGACACATGAGGGTCATTTGATAAACAGTGATATAAATGTGACTTTTTTATGACATCCTCTTGCCAACCACTTGGGGGCGCTCACTTTGACTATCACTGTTGTAGAAGATGACGGTATTTCCATGCTCATTACGGAGTCTCTGAACATCCAAATGGGTCATATCTGATGACCATGAAAAGATGACAAACTGTATTTTGCATTAATTATTTACATGTATTGATAGGGTTAGTAGACCAACAGGGATTAAACAGTTTATATCAGTAGATAATTTTGGTCAACGGTGGATGTTTGGGTCTTTATGGGTTAAACAAATACTTTAGATTACAGAATTCCTTCAATTTCTTTTTTTTCTTTTCTTTTATATTTTGAGCAGGACAGCACACTGAGATCAACAAAGGATGAACACGTACACGCGGCACGCAAAAAATCTACATTTTTATTCACATACCCGCTTATAAAAGAAATAATTTTGTGTTAAAAAGTAATAGACATAACAGGAGCAGAAATGTGTGATCCCAAAACCACACATGCATCTGTGGATTACACTCTGTGACTGCATTAACCATGGTGTCATCTGGTTATGTCATAAAACTGCAGCAAAAATAAATACACAGTGAGTCATTTGGCTGAATGTAAATTTCTCCCAGCCAATCTGAACTGATAACACAGCAGACCTTAACTGCAACTTAATGTGAGAACTGGACAAGACGGCAAAATTGCGTAGTAATTGTATTATGTTTCAAAACATGCTGATTACAATTTATGATAGAGTCGTGTATACCTACAATTAGAAGTTTATTTTATTTGGAACAAAACTGCTGAGTCTACAGTTTATGTTCGGACTCAGCCTCACACCCTCAGACCCATTTATAATAATTGCACAGCGCTTATAAAATGGAGCATCTTATAATTCTTGATCGTTCACACTGTTCCAGCTGCATCTATCATTCAACAATGCTGGCTGGCTGAAAGATGAGCGCTCTTGGCTTACAGTAAGATATATTTGGCATATAGCAGTGAAGAATTAAAAAAACAGAGACAGATGAGCTTAACACGGCTAACTTGGCTTCAGAATATCCGTGGGCTACCTCCACAGACCCCTAATGTTCTTGGGATTTGTATTTTCTTTGGCAAAAACAACGCGGAGCTAAAGACAGGCAGAGACAGGTGTGTCTAGCTATAGCTGCATTCTCTTGGTATTAGGATATTACTGGCGAATACTACAAGCCTAGCCAAAGATGAAGGCCATCAGTTTTAGATGATCTTTGGCAAATACTGCGGGCTAGTGACAGACAGAGACAGGTGAGTCCAGTTTAGCAGTCTTGGCTTTGAAACAACTTGAGCAAATATCAGTGTCGAGTAAGTGACAATGGCAGCTGTGTGGACGCTGTCTATTAGTACAGAGGATTTGCACGGAGCTGTGAAGTTCTGGAGCTACAGCGCACGTCGCACATGTTTCAAATCATGCCAGAATTACACCAATATCTGCCAAATCTGGACTACTTTTATTAGGTGTTTTATTCCTCATTTCCTTATATGCATATTGGTGTGACGAGCAATAACATCCTTACGTGTGAGCTACGTTGGTGGTTTTAATACTTGGTTTTTACTTGTGAACCAATAAATTTAATGTTTTTTAGACATTATCTTTAGAATAAAGAGCTGAGGCTTTATCTGTCAATATAACACCATCTTCATCATCACAGAGAAATTGTTTTATCTGTACTAGATGCTCAGGTATGTTAGCACAACTACAGTATCTTCACCCTCTCGACCAGGAAATGCAATTATCTCGCTCTTTGAAAGCCAAACTCCTTCAAACATGCTGTTCTTGTTACCCGCAGGTCAGTTCCAAGCGAGCATACCATCTATTCTGGGTTTTATTTCAAAGTGTAAGCTCGAAAACAGGCACCATTTGATCAAGGTCTTCCCCATAAACAGGTAACTGATACATACCTCCGCAACATCACACGACAAACTACACAACTAATACTTTTGCTGCTTTGCTGATCTGATCTGAGTCCATTACACGCAGGGGTAAACAAACAACTTGAGGTTTTAAATAAACTATTGGTGCATTGGTGTATATATTCAGAATCAGATTTCAAATAAATGTTTGTGCATAGCTTTGTACACTATGTCTACTGTACTGAAAATGTTTGTTATAAGCAGACAGACACTTATAACAGTGCAGTGGGCGGTCTTCAACACCAGGTAAACTGGCATCTCTAGTATGAATGTGTGTGTTTACTGGGCACATACGTTCACCAACATATGTGTGCGTAACCCTGGGATCGTGTTGTCTCTATTCAAAGAACACAGTGTAAACAGAGTGAAAATGTATACCCCAACACTACATAAACTTCCCTTGCTCACCCTCTTACCCAGACTCTCAGAGCCAACTTCCAGACTCAAAATAACTCAAGCAGCTGCCAGTGCGAGATGTGTGCAACTGCGCTTGCTAGAGTGTGTCTGATGGTTTGTGCGAACGTGTGGACTGAACCATATCAACTGCCACAATTAATATCACTACCATTATTCTTCACCTTAATTTAGGTATTTATATGCACGGCAGAAAGTGCTGGGGTGTGTTAAAATGCCTGAGTGTCTCTGCATGAGTGAAGTTGGTGCCACTGCAGAGTAACAACAGTGACTGTGTTGTTCCATAGTGTTATAACACACACACACACACACACACACACACATAGAAGAGAAACAAAATGTGATAGTGTTTGCGTATAACTTACTCTGGCTTGTCCTTGTGGTTTTCTACATGAATGCATGGGACTCGACCATTATAAATGTGTGTGACGGCTCCACCACTGACACACTAAGTCACTACACTGTAATTATCCTGTTTGAGCTCTTTTCAATAGGGTGAGATTTCGTCGCCGATATAAAGAGGAGTGGAACCAATTAACTCGGCGCAACACAAAAGCTGCCGCAAAACCTTTATGTCTTTTCATGAGAGCCTGTTTGCTCAAATTAATTTGCTTAGTGATTGTATGATGTGCCTACGTAGATACGGATGAACGCATCAGGCCAACGGAGTTGAGGGTGAACTTTTTAAGCCCCTCAAACACATCACGACTTTGAGACTGTGCCACTGCTTGTACAAAACAGTCAAACACACACATGCACACAAGCCCATTAAATAGTCAAATCGGCTTCTAAAAGACTTTACTGTGGGGAATAAAGCATTTAGCCAGACACTGGCAGTCGAAACGCATAACAGTGAAATACAAAGGTGGTTTTGTGAAGGGAAGGCATGGTTGGTTGAAATGAACAGTTTAATACTTTGGTGGACCTCTAAAGAGAATAATTATGTAGCTGAAGAGTATAATTAAACTGTTGAAACTAGTGGGACTTTTCCAGGACAAAGCCATCAACAAGGACACAACTTGTTTCTGTGTCTGTAATCCCTAAAAAAAACTTCACAGATGTTAAGTTCGACTCCCGTACCTTTAACTTCAGCCCAACTGTCAGACTTCAGTTTGGCTGCTGAATTAATGCTGTAACCCCAGGTTTGCAGTTCACATTCTTCCATAGGTAATTTGTGTATACCTGGAAGATAAGAGCATAACCAGATCTCTCAACACGTTAGGACAGTGCCAGCACAGGAGAAAAATCTGGCACTGTCCACTATCGCTCTGGAATAAGCAAAAAAAAATCCAAAAAACTCCTGGCTAGGTTTTTAAAAAAATATTTTCATATATTAATCACATTCTTCGTGGGTAGCATCGACCACAGGATGCAGCGACAGTGACTTATGAGAGAGAAGCTGTTTTTGTCAAATATGTTCACATAAGAAATGAAACAAAAGACAAAAGAAAGTGCAACAGAAAAAGATGTTTCTTTGTCAAAATGGACATTTTCACAGACAATGCTGCTCAGAGATCGGTGTACGTTCACTACAGTAGGACCGACACAGCAGCAGGGAGGAGAATGTCAACCCTGCCACTGAGCGACATAATGAAACACCCTATTCTGACAGAGCTTGTGATCCAGCCTACCTGGAGGATTACACATGTCCACTAGGGGGCAGATTACAGATACAGATTGATCAACTTTACTGATCCCCTGGGGGAAGTCCAACTTTTTCCCATTCCGATTCATTTTAAATATTACTTGGAACATCCATGTCAGTCGTTGTTACTATTTATTAAAATTAATGTCAAATTGGTATTTTTGTTAAGTTTAATGGCAGATTTTTCTGCCTGTAGGGGAGCTGATGAAACTAGATGGTTACTTGTGCTTTAAAATGATTATTTATTTGTCAGATCATAACAAATATTCCAGAAATCCAGAACTTTTCACAGTATAATTATAACTACAATTTAATTAATAACAACAATAATTTCAACACTGACTAAAATTAATTGTAAACAATCTGAGACATTTTGTAAGTGCAGATGACAATGTAAACAAAATTAACCCTAAAGACAAAATTCTAATGCAATATAATGTATTGTGTTATAGTTATCGCAATACAAAGTTATATTAAGACATTTGTCATTATAGTTTTTTAGCAGGGAAACACTTGTATTCATTGTGTCCAAATACTTTTGTCTGTAAATTGCATTTGTCACAGTGGAAGAAATGTTATTAAAAGTAATGATAATGTCTGTTCATCAGTACTTTTTGTTTGCATCTTTATACTCTGATACTCCTCCCACTGGCCTCGTCCTCATTACCTGTCAGTTGCACATATTAGTTGAGTTATATTTCTATCCATTTGTCCTTTGTCTGCTTTTCTTGGAATAAATGTCTGCTTTTGGGTTTTTTCATCTGTCAAAACAATGGTTCTGACCAAACTCTCCCACTGTCTTCTATTTGTACCTGCTAGAAAGCGGTTCAATGAACAGTACAAAAACTTCACAGTCAATATATTTGTGTAAGCCTCTAACAGACAAATGTGCCCCGTCTGTGTCGACCGTTTCACTCATAGTAAGACACGATATTGTTTTATTGATCTCATCCGATGGAATTCAGTTTGACACATGAGCATGGAAAAAGGATTTATTAAAAAGAAAAATTCCAGAAACTCAACTGCATTTTTCCATGGGTATGGATAAGCAATCAGAGTAAAACTTTATGGCTTCCTATTAATCTAAATATGAGACAGTGATGTTTTAACATTGTCACCTGTGGAGATATCCACAGACAACAAGCAACTGATTAAAAGCAGCAGGCTTTGGAAAACGCATCTCCATCACTATTTATGTGTCTGACTTATTTTCTTTACTGTTATGATTATTTCCTTCCCTTGACAGTTTATCGGTCATGTATTTTCTCTTATTTCCTGTTTTTCCTGCTTTAAAGCTTCACTGTCATGAGAACTTCATACAAACATACAATGAAAGAGCTGTAAAAGCTCCTGAGTTCATGAGCAGGATATTTGTGTTTTCACAGCTATTTTTAACCCTAACAATACAGAGTGCATTCCTAGACAGAAGGAAAACTCTGGTAAAGAGTGAAGGCTTGGATAAATCAACAAACTCTAGTCATTCATCAGTCAAATTGTCACTTTCTATTTCCTTGCTGCTCAAGATCTGTGAGAGAAAAAAATTCCAACATGGTACCACTACAACCAAACTTACAGAACGATAAAAATGTTAGGATAAGATAAGTGAACTATCTGTGATGTTGGGGATAGTGATTGTTTCGCATCCACAGAAACAGCCCTTCCCAATATGTGATACTGTGATAAACCAACAGACTTATTGCCATGTAATTCAATTGACACAGTACACTGGCAGACACTTGCTGCTGCGGACAAATATAGCTCAGCGCTATATGCTAGGATGTAAACTAAGCCTCCAGTTCAGACAAAACATATACATATTTACAATGAATGCACGGAGTCCAGCTAAAACACGTGAAGCAGCATCCACAGAAATGTTATAAAACATAAAAGCTAAAACTTAAGATTCTTCAACTTTATAGCTCCCAAAGCCTACAGGAAAAATTGCACAGATACAGAAACATACCAGTATAAACCAACCTTTGATGTATTTCCTAAGTGGATTTTCTGGCACATAAAAACCTGATGTTGAATAGAGGAAGCAGCTGATAGGGGGACTGCCAGAGCCTACAGTGCATCAAAAAAAAATCTGCAGCAGGTCTGTAAAAAAAAAAAAAAAAAAAAAAAAAAAAAGCACAGGGGAGTATCAAAGCCTTCTTTAATGTGCTGCTTGTTAAAGTCAACTCTTTTTCTGATTTGATGCACAGATTTTTGTTTTATCCTTACTTGACTGTTGAACCTGTCTTTACTTTGCTTAGATCTGTGCTTGAACTCAGATGAAGGGAGCAGCGATACTGAAGTCATGCTCTTTTGGCATCTCTAACTGATATTAATTACACTAAAGCCAGTGTTTTAATGGTAGTTTCATTTGTTTCTCTAGAGACGAGTCTACTTCACAGCTTTTCTCCTTCTTGTCCTTCACACATCTGCTGCCCATCTCTTCTCCCGTTCCCTCCTCCTCCATCGCCTTTTTATTTGGAAAAGAAATAACAACCTGTCTCCTGGTAAAATACACACATACAGACACCACATGCATTGTCAACATTTCTCTATATCATCTCAGTGTTATCATTCCTTGTGCTATCTGACCCAGTGACAAACCCAATCACAATGTGCAAGCAGAAAGGAAAAATGAAGAGAGAAGCGAGTGATGGCTATAAAAACTAACAGAAACAGAGAACTAGATTGGTTCTTTCCATTACGCATGTAAACCCATTAAAGTCCAGATGTTGACCTACGTGTGACACTCATTGAATACACAATATGTCTAATTCAGTGCCAGCGTATGCCAGCAACAAACAGACACAAACCCTAAAATGCTACCCTTATTTACTTTTGGAAATAAAGTCTGTCAATCTCTGGGATGCTCAAGTATCCCGGTAAAGCAGAAGTCCCCAAAGTGGCTCCCTGGTCACACGGCTTTAATAATATAATACTGCCACTTAATGAAATAAGCCATTGCATGTGTTTCTAAGTGTATAAATCAACCCTTCAAGGGCTGATGTTTGCCGCAAAGATGATCCAATACAGAGCAGACAATCCGTTTGCTGGTCACTAAAAACAAGCACACACTTACATGGGATGTGTTCAGTTACAGTTTTTTTTTTTTTGTGGCGCCTAAATGCTAAATGAATTAACTGAAAACAAAAGTCCTCTGACCCACTGTCTCGCTGTGGTTGTCACTGAAGTTAAAAAACACGACTAAAATGAAAGAGTAATATGAGAAAATGTACTTTGTGATAGTCGTAATATGTATGTTGGCCGCTCATAGTTATGAGAAGAGTCCCTAAAGCACAGATGACATATTGACCTTTATAGAAAATGTGCCAAGTTTTTGAAAATAGAGACAGCAAAACTGAATGGAGACAAACGATATAAACTGCAGAGAATTGTTGTGCAATATAATACTAAAAATAATAATGTAAATCATGATCTGGTGTTTTGATTACTGATCATTCTAATCTATGGTTGACCCATTCATCAAATACAAACAGTCGGTGGTGCTTGATTCATTCATTCATTCATTTGTTACTTATAGATACTGTAACGTATATCTGAAACACAGTAATTTATGACTGCTACAGTTTCCTGCAAAATCCATTCCAGTTTCAGCGGTCACCTATCTTCCTCTTGTAAAATGTGGCTCATAACTCAGAGTATGAACTCTTTCGTGGCAAAATTATCCATTAGTGACCTTTAGCTAAAGTCAGTGTTATTCTAAAATCTGCTTCCCTCATCATAAACTTGATTTGACCATCGTTTCATGATAGTAGCACAGACACACATAGAAACCCACAAACTGACCTTGAGTGACTATAAGCCTGTGGTATTACTGTTTGCGATTTCTGCCACTCAACCAAACGCAAATATCTTTAGTCTGTCATCAATTGGAGTTTAAATTAAAGGATATGCTCAGTTAGCCACAAATGAGGGTGAAAGAGATACGAAAAGTCATCTAGAGAGCACAGAACATGAAGTTCAGTGCAAAACAGTGTTTTATTACTTGAGTTGGTATAATTTCATGTATAACGCTACCGCTTTATTGAATTTTACCTCACATGTATCACATTGCAGATGCTGTTTATATCGTGGAGTAAAAGGGCGAGTGTAGGAGCCTTTAAAATTTAACAGCATTAAAATACACACACGCCTGCAAGAACCAGACAATTCAAACCACATGAGAACACACACACATACACACTCACACACACACGCTGATAAATGCTTGTGATAAATCAGCCCTACTCTAGTACAAGATTCTACAAAATAGTAAAAAGTAGGCCTTGGGGAACAGGGGGTGGTCCACGTGTGTGATGCTCTCGCTGTGATTTCAGTTATTTCTCCTTTCTTTAGGGAATGGGAAATCGTGCAGAACTAATGGTGTTAGTGAGAGAGCAAAGATTAACTCCTACAACAACAGTGAACATCTGCCTGTATTGTATGTGGGATGTCTAGGGTGAAAAATTGAAGCATGGACTTTAAATTTGATGTTGAAATGTGTTGTTGAGTGTATGAAAAGAATGCATCTATTCCCATATTGTCACAGAGATGAATGGCTATCTGCTTAAATTCACACATTCAGTCAATATTGGATTTCTACACACTGGTTTTGGGTTCTTGGCTTACTTCTGCAGGGTGAGGCTGAGGTCTCCAGTGCAGTTTTTGATCTTGTTCTGGGCCTCCAGGTGGTTCATACCCTCTGTGGCGATGCCGTCAATCGACAGAACCAAGTCTCCGACTGCAATACCACCTTTGGCTGCCTTCCCACCATCTGTCAGCTGCAAAACACAATAACCACACACAGTTTAAATAGCCTGCAACATCACAGTCAGCATCATTAAGGAGGGTGGGTCAAGGTGCTGTGGGAAGTACACGTTCACCCTGTATTTATCACGGGATTTATGACTCGGGCACTTTACAGAAGTATTTGGGCAAAGCTAATGAAAGACCTGATTCTCTACCACATGATGGTGGGCCCACTGTATGTTCACTGATGTGTGTCTAATCGCAGGAGCCTTCATGTTTGACTTATCTTTGTTTCTTTTTTATTACCTGCTGTCATACTGGGCTTACAGCTTGTTAGTGAACAGAGAAGAGTTCAAAAGTTCACTTTACTCTAATATGGGTAACACAAAAATTCACAGCCATGGGTCCAGTCTCTTCATTACTGTATGTGATATAACCACTTCTCATTAGTGGGTTGTTACCAGAAAGAAAACTTAATTTTGCGGAACCTTATAACATCATGGAACCACATTCAGACCCAGCAGCATAACTAACATCTTGTTTATACAGTATATGTCCGTAAACTTATCTAGATACAAACTTTACTATCACAATAATGATCAAATAAACTGAATGCAGTCCCTGTAAAAAGCAATTATGCTATTATGCTCCACACATAATGTTGTTAAAAAGGTGACAAATAGCTAATGGGACGCTACATGGTGTAGACTCATTACACTTTTACTGGCTTTGAGGAAACAAAGCATGAAAACAAGAAAAAGTCCCATTTTGCATTTATCATAAAAACACTTGTGTCCAATGTCTCTTGTCTCTGGTTTTCAGTGTCTTCCATGACTTTTGAGTTATGTTTCAAATATCAGCATCTAAACAAAGTTTAATTGCTACACTTCCACTCGGGGGAAAGCTGCTTAATGTGAAACAGATCCGAGCCACACAAAAGAGCCCATGTTTAACAGCGTGGCTGGTATTTTACACCAACCCCGCTGTTCAACATGACTTTAGCATCCACAAGTGTTAGCCTGCAACAACTCTGTTCTTGTCAGTAACACTGAATGTATAATCATAATAATTCTGTCTTCCGTTCGGGGAACAAATGCAGTGTTTTCCACATACATAAGCAGTGTTGTTTTCCATCTTCTTCAGAGCAATGCTTAACATATTATGTGAACAATTGTTGGAGAGCAGTTGCGAGGCAACTGAGCATGTAACAGGCAAACAAGTGAGCCTGAGCCCATACCAGAATAAAATAAAAATAAAATTAGATTAAGTGTGTAATTACGTGTTCTCTGCATTTGTACTTTTTTACAGTGCTAAAAACAGCTGTGTTCCTTTCTCAGTTAAGCTAAAACATGTACAGTAATATCTAAATAGGTTTCATATCATTTTGAAGGACCTAGGGAACACTGGCACAAATAAAAAAAACTAATTAATTCTATGCAACTCCTCCTACGTTTCTGTAGTTTAGGTCTAAAAATGCCTTGTCTGAGTGCAGTTGACCTATAACATTTTTTTAGTGCCTGCAAATGGGCAGCTTATTACTTTCCTTCAACCCCACCAGTGTAAACAACAAAGAGGACAGTACACTGTGTCGGCATGTGTCATATAAGCCAGAACCATTCTTATCAGTAGGCTGCAGCACAGTGACACATTTGGAAATGTGATTAGGATGTTACACATTGTATGTCTTTTTCCCATGACACCAAAGCATGTATATCGAGCCATTGTAAAGGTATCACTTCAACAACTCAAGTTCGAACCAATAACTTCATCTGTTTTAACAATAGGTTTACAGGACCAGCGCTTACACTGACGACCTAGATTTAGTTTATACAATACATCATGGATAATACAAGAAAAGTACATTGTTACTGTTCAAGTCCAAGAACCTTGAAATCTTCGCAGCTGTACCTCTGCCCATTCTTGGTCACACAGGAGGTCCAAATGTGTCCACAGAGGACTGAGGTCATTTGTTTCTTTTGACAGCATGAAAAAGGATGACACAGACACACATGGAAGCACAGACTAGTTTTGTGGCTGTTACTTCCTTAGATTAAAATATGACTTGAATCTGGAGCCAGAGCAAGAAAATGTGTTTCTGCTAAGATGACAGTCAAGGATAAGAGCGTGGGATATGAACCGTGGATACATGGGGTTTGTATGTCTGTTTCCTCTACTTCTATCTTTTCTATCTTTATATATCTATCGTTCTGTCTCGCCCGCAGATACACTCACCCACTCACTTCTATGCCCACACAAAGACAGACAGACACAGGCAGGGCTAATAAAAGAGGCTCTGCACCCGGATTAGTGTAAAAGCTCCGTGGCCCCAACCTTTTATAGTCATATTAGTCCAACACACGCAACATCACTCACCACAACTCACAGCCACGGAGGGCAGGAGGAAGAGAGTAATGAGGGATCCACTTGACATTGATTAAATTTTGGTGAATGGAAAGGAGGGTGAAAGAGAAGAAAAGGAAAAAGAAACTGCTACTGGGTTTTTTACATCTGTGGTCTGTTCATCCTCTGCATTTTCCTTCAATTGCTCTCTTCCTGCCTCTGCGTGTACAATTTCTCTATTTGTATTAAGAGCTGGTAGCAACAGTAAAATCTGTTATTTTCCTCTGCATCAAAGTTAATTTTTACAAAAAGACTTCAAGTGGTGTCTTTGAACAGCGCAAAGATAGAAAATATTTGATCCGTACTTTGCCTACATTTTATGCAAGTCTAAAAACAGTTGGCCTCGCTGGTATTCTGATTCCAAAAGCAAACATTTGTTTTTAATCACTGTGATTAAAAAGAATACAGAGCTCAAAGTAGTTCAATTTTCATATCAAAGACAGCGTAACATATCATCGAGAATATCAGAAACAGAAATCTAAATAATCTGTCTATGCAACAAGCCAAGCTCTTCAACTTTCCCAGGGTATTTGATTAATGACTCTGTTACTTTGGCCTTGATGTAAAAACAGCAGCTTTAACATTACTCACATATCTACCACCACAGTAAGAAACACAGTTATTTACATATCCCTTTGCCAGATTATCACACTTTCAACACCTGAACTCAATGACAAATGCGCAGGGGCATCAATTATATGATACTGCTACACACAGGCTGTTTATAACTAAACAATGGAGGAAATATGATGTCACCTGTCGGTTCATGAAATGCTGTTTTGAAGCCAGTCGTTTACGATCAGGCTGTAACCATGTTGGATTTTTGGAGCCACAAGTAACCATATACGGACAAAAGAGGTGTAACCAAAGGCATAAGGCATCAGAGGTAGTTGATGCTAGGATGTAGGGCTGCACAACGGATCTATTTTAAATTGAAATCAGATTATTTAATTAGAAGGATGTTTAAAAAAGGGTAATCGTCAAATCGAATTTCATCTCTCTCGTGTCTCCACATCTGGGCTATCGTAGGCTCCTCCACCTAATTGTGAGAGCAGTCTCCACAGTCTTTGGTCTCCACACACCAGTACAAAAATGGCGTTTGGTAAGGACAGTGAGAAGTTTGTAGCTAAAAATAGCAAGAGCAAGACAGTTGTGTGGAATTGGTACGGCTAAGGAAGTTTCCGATGAAGACCAAATCATTCCTTGCTGCAAACTCTGCCTCTGCCAAAAACAGCAGCGCAACCAACTTATTCCAGCACCTCAAACGTCATCGCACGCCAGAGTGGCAACATTGCATTGCATTTCGGGCTGCACATGAAAACGTTATAGCAACTAAAATGCCGCCACCACCACCAGCCTGCATTGCAATCGAAAATCGAGCTTTTAGAGTAAAAAGTTGGGATTTAATTTTTGGCCAAAATCGTGCAGCCCTACTAGGACGGACGGACGGACAGACAGACGGACAGACAGACAGACAGACAGATAGAAAGCTAGCTAGATCAGTTTTTGATGTTAGAAATCACCTGTAAGGAACAATTGCATCCCAACTGTTCTGACTATTGCTCCATGTTGCATCACACAGGCAATTTGACAGCTCCACTGACGTATTTTGGCTTTATTTTTACACAGTGGAAGGAAATGCCATTGCAACATCCATCTTTATATACAGTATACTGAACAGTGCTGACTAAATACAAGCTAAACCAAGAGCTACTATTAGACTGGTCTTAATTAGAAGAATCAACAATTGCTGGCATTTGCTCATTTATAGTTTACCATCTGTCACACCCCAATAGAATTATTATACGTACATCAGCTTTATTTAAACTCCCCTTAATGTATTATATATTCATCTAAAAATGTGAATGTGTATTTCAACACTTACTCAAAAGTATAACATACATACAGTGTTTAAAAGCCTTCACAGCTGAACTTGCCATGATGCATATATGTCAGTTTTCAACACATACGCTGCCTGATTGGAGTGCTTTAAAAAAAAAATGGTTTCAACACATAGTAATAAGGGCTCGCAGGAGTGTAGAAACATTGTCTGGTTTGAACATACACTGACTAGTTTGAGTGCTTTGAACAATGCCTGCTTTCAGCACAGGGAGTGACAGAGATGAGAGGCAGATGGTTCACGTCACGCTACGACTGAGGCACAAATACTTACATCTACAGACTACAATACAATACGGTCCATATGCCAGCATTCACAGTATTCATTTCAGCCACACACCGCAATCACAAGGTTATCTTTTGGTGTGATTTTGTATGACAAGAACTGTCTCTGGTAATCAGAAGGAAGGGGAAGAAAATTTACATCTGAAAATGCAATCAAAGGACCTTTGTGTAATATTATTCTGTCAACATACATCTCTAGCAAAAGCTTTATTGTTCGGTGCAAAGGTCCCCATTGGAGAGAGTAAAATAAAATGTTAAAATGAAGTGCTTTGGTCCCTTAGCAACAAAGAAAATACCAACAAACATGTTGTGTGCAGAGGTACAGGCAGAGATGGAGGGAAATTAAGACAGTGTAAGAAATACAAAGGTGATAGGGATTTATGGTGGAGCTACAAGGATGGAAGTGGAAAGATGGTGGTAAAGAAAGAAAAAAGTAAACTCAACAAAATGTAAGAGGAAGGAGCAGGGGTAGACATCACCTCCACCTCCATTAATCACTAACAACAATGTGTGTCGTGTAGTTATGTCTGCAACACGATAGCCACATGTGAAAAATATTTTTTGTTCAGTTGGGAAAATTTGAATGATCTGTTTCAAAGTAACGATGATATGATCTGATATGATAGATAAATTTTTTAAAAAATGTGACGCCCTTTGCAGCTTTGTTAATGTACAGAAACGTCAGAAACATACAGCCCACTTTACTGGGACCTACTTAAACATCAACACACTAAACTGAAAAATTGATTTGGAGGAGGAAAGGTTTCAAGCCATACATGATGCAAGAATATAAAATAGTAGCAGGAGAATTGAATGCAGTCTCTGGATATTATATTCCTAATAGAAAAGGCAGCGCTCCAACCTCCAGTTAAAATCAATATCTTATACTGCATGATTTTAAGGGCTTCGACTGGCTGGTGGAGTTTTCTGAATGGTTGAGCATTCCTGTAACAGTATATACGTAGTGTGCATGTGTAAATGAAGCCAAGCATGAACACATTTTATTATAAACACAATGCATCTGAAAATAACAGTCGTTTCCCTTGAAGCTGTGCACCGGTGTCTAATAATCATGGCCTTACTCATATGTTAAGTCTAAAGATCCTAGTGAGAAAAGGCTATATCGGATATGGTTCTCGGCTGCCAAACCCACAAAAACACATTGCATGCATTAAACATACAGCTTTGCATATGATATTTAGAATCTGGCTATGATATCTGCTCTGATTACACACTTACAAGCAGCCTTTACGTTCAACTAGTCTATGATCCAACACTGATTCAATTTGAAAAAAGGCGGGTGATATCTGATATTATTCAGCCTAGGAAAACGATATGCTCTGTTAATATGGGACAAAGATCAGTGCAGCTTTTTCACCAATAATGGTAATGATTATGTTTAAGAGTGCTGAGCCAACATGGTGTGTCTTTTGTTAAGCCTATGGATAAAAGAAAATGAGGCTTAAGTACTTAAGGTATCATAGAAATCTCTGGATTTGGAGTGTGATGTACTCCAGAAGCGGGTTGAAGACAATGTGTGTAATGATAAAATAAACAGTTTTCAAAAATGTTTAAAACATGAGTGCTGTAAGGCATTAAACATGTCATATTTTGGGTTTCATCATATTGAATGAAAGGTTGGACTGATGAAAATAAAGTCAGAGGTGCAGGATGTAACAGGCCGCTAGGTTGTAAAAAAAACCAAAACAAAACAAAACACAGGGAACCAGCATTAACAAATCCACATGATATTATTTTGGATTGTAAAACCTAACAGCGCTAAGGAGTGAACAAGCCAGCATTCACAGTCTGAGTCAATGATATGATTGTCGCGGTGCTGAGGGACTGAACATGGGCAGAAGTACTGGAAACACATCCAGGAAAACAGCTGTATGAACACAAGACTGAAGTGTTCCTACTCCATACGAACACAAGGCCTTAGTTGTGCGTCATCAGCGGCAAATGCTTACAGACCCACATAATCCAGAATGAGTGTGGCTGTTTTAACTTACAAATTATACAAATTATGTCATATTTAATACGTGTTAAGGGGGTTCTACTGACATGTCTGAGTCAACACCTAAAAGGAAAACTAAAAGAGAAGTTAGAGTTAGAGTGATGTGAATTAGCCCTAGTTAGTAAGGCAGTATTATAAGATCAAGAGTGTAATTATTGACATAGACATAGAATTATACATGCATGAACACGTGATCCAACTCCTAATTGGAAATAACGCCAATCTGGAAGTATATTAAAGCTGTAATACCACTGACAGCCTCTAGGAGAGGCTTTAAAACGCACCTGCTTCCATAAATGCACACTGACTATTGGACTTCTCAATGGGCAGCCGTGGCCTAAACGGTTGGAGAGTCGGCTGGAGAGTCCCCTTGTGACCAAAGGATTGCCAGTTCAATTACCTGGCAGAGAGTTGTTAGCTGATGTACCCTTGAGCAAGGCACTTAACCCCACCTAACATGGCAAGCCCACTGCTCCTAGCATACAGTGTGTGTGATGCATGATTTGGTGATGGGTTAAGAAGGCAAATTTCAGTGTGTGACAAACTACTACTGACAAAGTAAAGATTCAATTCTAATTTATATTTTATTTTATTCTCTCTAAAAATACAAAGTCTGTCTATTTTTTTCAGGATCACTGTAGTCTCATTTCTTTTATTTGGACTCTCTAATAAGTGATCTGGTGGTCCCTCCTTAAATTTTTCCATTAATCAGATCTCAGGTCAAATGGAAGCAGCATCTCCAGCATCAGGCTTTGATTGACACATCAGTATGACAGCTTGTTCACCAGCTTAATCAAACAGTTGGAGGTGGAATTTATTTAACAAAAAAAAAATAATAAAATTTTTTTCCTGACAGACACCTCCCCTTTATTTGTGATTAACAGTAATGAGACTCCAAAAATCTTCATTGCGCAGTTTTTGATGAAGTTTGCCATTTTAATAAATCAGAATACTAGCATTTAGCATTAGCTCATGTCTGACTCCTCTGCCTCTCATAGCTCTGCCCCTTCAGTTCAAATATGGTCACTTTTGGCTCCAAATGGCCAAATTATACAATTCAGGCTGCAAAAAGATAGAACCAAGGGTCCTTTAGTCCAAAGGCATATTTAAGACATTAACTGGCATTTATTTGATCTTTCAAAGTCACTTAAGGTCAAAGGTCATGGCACCAAGTGAAAGCCTATATGAAACTTCTTATCTATAGTAATTACATCAATATTATCAACTGTTTTCAAGTTATAGCACTTTGAAATGAGTCCCATTATAAACCAACGGGGATTTTTAAAATTTCAAAAATTCATAGAAATTAAAAACTCAATATTTCCCGATTCTTTGAACAACCTTGGTAGACCTTAACCCAAGGATGTTCCCCAACAAATATCAAGTCATTCTGTCATTCTGAAAAATTGTTTAAGGACAGATGAACGACAGACGGATGCCAACTGACACCAATGGTCCATCGGACCCTTTATGCTGTTGGACTGATAACTGCAATTCAGAAACCAATGGGTGGCGCCATGGTTCCTCCATCCACTAATTACATGCAGCTTATGATACCAACCTAAAATGGAACCTAGAGAGAGTTAGAAAATAAGAGTTTGTAAAGACATATATAATTACTAACACATTATATGACAACTCAGGTCGTAGTTTTAACCAATAAGCAGGATTCACATAGTAGGACTAAATTAGAATCCCTTACAAAATAAAATATAGGGATGACAGCTACTACAGTTCTCTTTAGCCTCTTTTGGATACTTCATACTCATACCGTTTGCTATCATATTTTTGTTAGTCTCATGTCATCAGCAGTGCTACTATAAAACAAAAACATGATACCAGCATTGAGGCCTGTATCCTGACAGGAAGGCAGAGGAGACATGACGGGATTAGCAGCCACTGTGGAAAACGCATTAAAGCCACATTAAACAATAGGTTATTCAAGACTGTTCATTGTGAATTCACTGCAGTACATGTTATGACCTGGCTCTGCTGTTTTGCCAAGGTTATAAAACTTTTTCTGGCCTGAAATAATTCTATTCATTCCAGTTACACTAAAATACTTCTGCTACTCAAACACATTTTTAAAGGGTAAAATATCTGTCTGTCGTATCTCTTAGAGCATGACTTCACAGCCAATAGATAATATTACCTACTTTATTTCACAGAAACACTATTAATAAACTCATCAGTGATTTACTGAAGTCTGTTGTTAGGTTTGATTTCTGCCCAATATTCAATTAAGAAACCTTTCAACTGCTGTAACATACACGTAAAACAGAATAATCAATTGTCACTCATGCCTAAATGTATTTCATTTCAACTGTAATGGCATGCGTGACTCTGATAGGGATATTTCTGAGGATTATTTCATCTTCTGCCCGTGTAAACAGCAATGGTTGGTGATGTCAGAAACAGAAACTATCAACTTGTCAATGTGCGATATGGAGCGATGAGGATATTTTCAGAAACTAATCCGCTTTTTCTCCTAAATTATGAGTTACTGAAAGGTGCCGTCTGGCTAAACAAATACCTCATAAATAACAGGAACTGTAGAAATTGCTGACATATTCAACACTCGAGCAGCACTGAGCACATTTTCCAACGCAACACAAATCTCACACAATTTAAGGAGGGCTGTAATAATTCTTGCACTGTTGTGAACTGCAAAGTTCATGAGTTCAAGTCAAAAGTCCGCTACAATTTCCAAATATAATATGTCTGCCATAATAAGCACTCACACTCACACTGACACAAACACACACAGATTGGCAGATTGATTTGTGGGAAAGGAAAAGATAAGGTGCTTACTCTGGCTGTTTCACTAAGATAGATTGCTACTTAGAGGAAAGCAAGGGACTTTTTTAATTAAGATAAATTAAAGTACTGAGTCACATTGCAACTAGATCTGAGTAGTATCATAAATTATGGCAAAATGCTTACAATACCACACGTTTGAGGCTTGATAAAGCAGTGTGTGAGGGGTCTGGGTATTTCTTACGTTATGCGGATGTACCTCCACAGTTGCTTAGTTAACTGGTTCAAATAAAGTAATACATTCAATATGAGAGTTAAAGGAGTGATATTTTGCTTTTGTTTTAAATGGAATTATGCCTTTTAAAACATTTCCCTGTGGTCTACATAAACTGTAAATGCTCTGCTTGGGTCTGAAT
>JAPQRP010000030.1:28513209-28528912 GCA_037367295.1 Apogon hyalosoma
CAACCAACAACTGAACATTTTAGGTAATTGGCTCGAAGTTTGGACATATTTTCAGTATGGACTACAACCACTGCTGCTAACAAACAATTATGTCGTACTCAGAGAAACGTTGGTTGGAAGTCTTGACTTTATATGTGGAAATGTCATGACATAACTAGTTATAGACGTAGCAAATTAAGAAGGTATTAAAACAGGTTGTAGAAATCCACCCGATTTATGCCAAAATGAATATAAAGATAGCTTTGCAGCACCTGGAGGGTTGAAATTCAAACTTTTTTACCTATTAGAGTCCACAAATACATAAATAAATGAACCAAAGACTAATAAAAGTGGGTTTAACTAAATATGACCCCTTTAAGAGTTATTTTAATATTTTGGTAAGTCAATGTAATGTACTATACACCTGTGGAGACCCAATCACTGTGCATATAAGTAACAATAAATAGAGGATCAGGAAGAGGGTGGAAAAAGAAAGACACACACACACACAGAGAGAGAGAGAGATGCATAGAGAAAGACTTATATATAGAAGTACTTTGAAATAGAGCCATCCTTGTGGTCTGTTGTTATCATCGCCTGTTAAAAAGCCTCTCGGGGGAAACAGGAGGCAGCCATTACTGATGCCCTTCCAGGAACAACATTCTTCCATGAAAAGGTTTTAATATAGATGATGCTGTTCAGCTCTAACATTATCATCATTAACATCATGTGATTACAATCCTTATCTTCAGATCTTTTTATGTCAGGCACTAATGAAAGGTTTTCACCACTCATACACACTGATTTATAAGAAGGCTCTGATAGGATGGACAGATACACATAGGTATCGGCCAATATCAGCCTTGTTGCTTGTCATCGGCAAATAAGATGACATTTCACCAGTGGCAGCATCCAGGATATATCTGTTTTAGACTGTGAGTGAACTTTTCACATCCCTAACCTTTTCTGCTAAGTGCTAATGCTAATACTAGGTGCTATGTGTGTATTAATATCAGTAAAATGCAAAGACAGTATTTCCGTACAGGCATAATAAGGTGAGTTTAGCCTTATTCTATTACACTATGAGGTAGCCAGGGAGGCTAGAGGCATGCATCTATTAGCTGAAAAATTATCATAAACATCAGCATTAGTATTAGCCCAAAATGTCATAATCAGTGAATTTTTTTGTTCACAGTATTGCTTTGAAATACAGAGGAGCTATCCGATCTGACGCCTCGCCTTGACTCAAGAGCTTTTAGACCAGGAGTACTGATCCCAGGTCCACTATGTCCCCAAAGTGCTTCTAGTCATGTCAGCTGACCCATGAAATGATGCACCTATTCTTAGAAGCTTAATGTGTATATTCCCCTGGCTTTCCTTCCCTTAAATTATTTTAGCAGCGGATCCTGTAATGGGCTACCCTCAGAAAGGTTTAAATATTGATCTGCTGTGTTGTAAATATAACTGACAAGAGTAGGTGTGTATTTTCTGTCTCTACACACGGGGGACCTTGTTCATGAAAATTCAGTGATCAATAAAACAAGCGAGGGGATCTCGCTATAGTTGTTTTCTATATGGAATAACCATGACTAAAATGCCTTTTCAGGCAATTTATTTAAAAAAAAAAAAAAACATGTTTAGCAGAAGAAAAGTGTTGCATTAAAAAATAAAATAGTCTTGTGTATAGACTAGACTATCTGGCATATTCACTAGTCTGACCAAAATTCCCTTGCACATACTAACCAAAAATTCCCCAGATTGCTAAATAGCTGCTGTGCTTCAAACTGTCCTATTTTGAAAGTTCTCAAAAAGCAATGCAAAGTATGTAAAAAAAAAAAAGAGGGATAGTTTACCCGTGTCTTTTAAAGTGGGATACCTGCTTAAATATTTCTTTTTTCCTCTAAATGTCTCATTTTACAAACTCTGAAACTGGGATGCTGTGGTAAAACATTTCATTGGCACAGCAAAAAGCAGCACCATCAATCTTGGTTTGTTATAAAACCTGTTTTTCTACGCCATAAAAAGGAAGACCAGTAACACCAGTACTGTGTAGATACTGTACGGAACATAAAGTGGCGGTTATGGGCTGCTCATGATGCAACACTAGTAAAATGTGATAATACTGTAGCTACCAACAGTGCCATAACTGAAACACACAGTATATTCACATACGTTAAAAAGCTTAGCAACAGCAGCTGTTAGGGTAACTGTGGTCTGGCAGTGGTGCTACATTCTCTAATAACCCCTACTCTGCGGTTCCTTCTTAGACCCAATTCCATGGTTGGACTGGCACAGAGCAACGAGTGGGTGTATTTCTGTTGTGTGGAAGTGTACAGGGGAACGTGTGTATGTGTTATGGATTTAAGAGGTCAGATAAGATTAAGATAAATGGCCTAGTGAGTGACAGCACGTTACATGGACTGGCTGTCATCAGTCCTGGACGTATTCCATATACTGTTCACAGACCAATTTGATACGATCCATCTCTGTCCTCAGTTCTGGTCATTTCACAGTTTATCAATCACCACATGCATTTTGGATGTTTACTTTTGCAGCATTTCCACTAAACTGAATATTAGTAGGTTGGATAAAGAAAATAGATGTTTGTGAATTCAGATTTAACTCCTGATTTAAAAAGATGGAAAACATTGACTCGAAAATGTCTGTAAAATCTAAAAGCACCACGTCATTCACTTGTTTTATGAAAATCCAATCTCACTAACAGTCGCTACACCAACACCCAAGTGCAACAGTAGTTCATACAAGTTGTTGCCAGTGTCTTAAAACCTCAAACCCCACTATATCTGTCATTGTGATGCAGTTGTAAAGGTCAGACTGTGTGTTAAGACAATTATAGTTCACTTTCTGCCAATTTCTCTGTAAAGAAAACTTTCATAGACCATTAGTTACACCACTTATTCCACACACCACCTTTATAGTTCCTCAGATTTCCTTAAAAAGAATATTTATCTGTTTTTGCAGCAATGTCTCAACATACAATGAATTTAACAAGTCGCCTTTGTACAAATGTAACTTGTTTCATTCCATATCTTGCTTTCTTTTTATATTTCTGTTTTCTGTCATGTTTTCTCTCAGCTACTCAGATGGTTTTTTCCAAAAATTTTGTGTCTGTGCACACTCTCCCAGACACAAACACACACACAAACACACAACTGTGGTGAAAATTCACATGGCTTCAGTTAGTGGGAAAAGTATCACATCCAAAGTAATAACACAAACATGGCAACCCAAAGCGGCCCCAAGGGGGATTGGCACAGGACCTGGCAAGCCATCCATCATCAGTTTTATGTTGCCATAAGCCAGTACACTGCCAGTTTGGGTGCGTTTGTGCACATACACTTGAGGTGTGTAGTGTTGGCTATTGTACATCTCTGTGTGTGTGTGTGTGTGTGTGTGTGTGTGTATGTGTGCGTGTGCGTGTGTGTGTGTGTGAGATTGTACCGTCCAAGCAGAACAGAACAGAAGCTTACGAAAACCTAGAAAAGGATTATCCTGTTTCAGGATCACACGTTAGCTAAAGTGATGAAGGAAACATGCTGTTACTGTGTGAACTTTGACGTGCGGGCATATGCATGTACGGCCAACTCAAGAGGGCAACAAAGGGTAATGTATGGAGTAGACACTGAAAGGCATTGAAACCAAGGGACCATCAAGTTACTTGTTCAAGTAGAAGGACTGAGGCCAAGGTTTCTGTGCCAGAACTTTGATTGCCGCACATTCACTACAGACACTCAAGATGAAGTGGAATGCACAGAGAGCGAGAATGGATTTCCTGTGTGGTCAATACATGACAGATGGCATATGATTCAACTACACTAACACAAGTGTAAGAGACTGACTCTAGAGGACAGTAGAAGTGCAATGAAGTAGGGAGAGGATGGAGAGGAGGATGAGGGAGCAAGAGAGGGAGGGAAAAAGGCATCAGTTATTGTCAGCAGTACAGAGCAGTGAGAGTGACTCTGACAAATGAGTGTATGTGGAGATAAAACAGAAAAAACACACATTAACCAGATACAGAAATCTAAATAAAAAGTGTGTCTGAGTACTCCTATCAGCATGTGTGTGTTTGTGTGTGTTTGTGTGTTGAAGTCTAACCCTGGAGATGGTAAGAGGCATGTTGAAGTCTTTTCCTCCTTGCAGCCTGAAGCCCCAGGGGGCGGGGCCTGAGAGAGTGACACTGTAGTTGCTGCTCATGGTCTTCAGTAGCGTCCGGTGTTGACGTTCGCTGGTGAGTGACGATACTGGTGGCGAAGAGGTTGAAGATCAGGTGATAAAGGCAATGATGTCACTGGGTTTCGACAATAGCTAAGACTTTGTTCTGAAGAGCTTCGACTCCCTGTAAGATGTTGTTCCAAGATCTGAAGAAAGATAAGAAAGACAAGCAGACATGGGTTTGTTATTTTATAGCTATGTAAGACAAAGGTGAAGGTGTAGGTGTTGAGAAAAGGAAGGGGGGTTAAGAGAATACATCAATAGGATTAAAAAAAAAAAAAAAAAAAAAAAGAATAAAAGTACACAATAGAAGGAACATCTGAAAAAACATATCTTCAAAACAATGTATAGTAAAATGTATAAAGGAGAAAAATGCAAATATTCTCAGTGCACATTCCATGCTATGCAACTGGCTGTGCACTCCTATGCAGGTAAAATTAAGCAGAAATATAAATAGAAATGCAGAGCAGTACAATATAAGCAGGTAAGTAGCACAAAAAAATGTAACATTTGCTTTTTTATGTATAACATCTCCAGGAAACACTCTCCAGAGGACATTTATGCAGCTCATATTAATAAAACCGCAGCTCATTTTCAGGAACAACATTTGAAGAGAAAAACTATACCTCTTTAATGGAAATTCCAGAGTGGAAAATTATTCCTTTAAAGGCAGGTAGACAATTTAATCCCTAGTTTCCCCAGGACTATCCCCTTCCCAGCCAACACACTGTGTGTGTGTGAGAGAGGTAGAGAGGGATGCAATGCTCTTATATACCAGCTAATGACAGAAGGGAGGGGAAAGGTGGAGGAGGGGAGAGACGAAGAGGGAGGCGAGAGGAAGAATGGGTAGAGGGTAGGAGGGGAGGAGAAAGAGGAGGGGAATCGCCCATGGGTGGAGTGAGTGGAACACAGAAGAGGAGGAGAAATGAGGGAAATGATATGAAGGGGGAGATTAGGGGATGGGAGGAGAAAACACACAGGGAAAAAAAGTGGGGGATCAAGGGGTGGGGAGTGGGGGATTTAGAAGGAGTGTGGGAGCACTGTAGACAGAGAAAATGACAAGGGGAAGCAGAGAGGGGCAAAGGAGAGGGGACGGTTTATCTTTCATCTGGATATTTTGGGAGCATGGACTCAGTGCTGCAGGCTGCTTCATTTACCAGATCAGATCATGACCCTGAGCATACATCCCCAAGGCTTGAACTAAAGGTCTCTCAAGGTCAGCGTTAAAGGATAAAACCTGCTGATAGAGACTGCATACAAGCTGGATCACCTTACCTTTAACGTGAATATTTCACTAGTTTAATAAGATAACACCTAATACTATCAATCGTTTTCTTTTGACAGCATAAAATCCCTATTTATGCATCTGCAGTTTTCATTACTGATTTTTTTTTTTTTTTTTGCAGATCAGTTTAGTTTCTGGATATAAACACAGCTCATGTTATTATAAATATCCAATAACTACTTAGAGCCTCAAAAACAAGCCAATCAAATTTTGCTGCTATCTTTTACAATCTCATTTTGCTTGCAATACATGTGTAAATCCTTCCTCTGTGCAGCACAAGATTTCAGTCTTGTTTATTTACTGTATGAATTTCCTCATCATTTACGTTCAGACGGCAGGCCATTCTTCTGCTTCTGCACTTTTGCACTGGCTCCTGTCCATTCCCTCTTTCCTAGCCCAGACAGATCAATATTGACTTTGTGTTTAGACTGATATAGTAGTGGCTCAATTAAATACTGATCCCGTTCTTTTCTTGGCACTAACCACACACAGTCAGTACTTCTTGCCAAGTGATAGCTCTGCACTGTGCTCAGTGAGTAGTTTAGCAGCTTGAAGATCCCACACTTGAAAGACGCTTCCTCATTAATAACAAAACAAATTCCAAGAGATGGAAGGCTACAGATGAGGAAAAAAATCTGATATAAATTTGAGACAGAGGCGTTTGGATTAAGACTGGAAGGTCTTCAAGATAAATATTAAGAGAAAGTAAAGAGAAACACAGGAGACTATCAGGTGAACAACAAGATATTTAACTCTTCTCAGGCCGATCTGTCCAAGTAGAAATCATATTTTATAGTTACTGTTAGTAGACGAGGGGAGTCTGCTTCAAAAATCTAAATCTCTTGCAGCATAAATATTAGGTGAGCAGTATTTTTCATTATGACGGGCATTCTGATCAGTTTGTTAACATATACCCTCCACTCAAACCAAAATGATGATAAAAAAACAAAAAAAGGACAGAGTGAATCACAAGTATAACATTCATTTTTCAGGCTCAACATATGCAGCAGTCAGGCAGAAGCAGTGTCGTAAAGATTAGTTCCTCATTTCTAAGGGGTAAGATATTAAACTCCTGCCAACCCCCCCAAATATTACCTCTTGAAAGATGTTAACTATGCTTTTTACCTATTGACAAATCAATTTTTCCTTCTTTTTTCCTATAAAAGTCAAGGATATGCAAGTTAAATAGACATCAACTGAATACTGAAACTGAACATATACAAATAGTGAATAACAGTGAGTATTTGCACACAATGAAAAAAAGCTGAATATAGTTCATTTGAAATGAAAGCACAAGTTCATTTGTCTACTCAACAGAGCACAACCACATACGACTGCATGACCAGTGAAAATGTTAAAAAATACAGATTAATAACTATGGGTTCAGTTTCAGAGCAGGCATGCATCAATGCCCATTCCCATTTTACACAAACACTGATCCTGAGTCCCATGAAGATATTATTTCAAAAATATGAGCCCTCTCCTGAGCCTACCTGTCCATTTCACTGTTTTCAAACATTTGATTAATTGCACATAGGCCTATAGTGTCAAATGGCCAGTGGCCAAGAAGTGTAACTGAGGAAACAAAGGAGATTTGTGGGACAAAGGATAATGATATCAAACACTAACAATAGAGAGTGTGTTACAGCTCAAAACCTCAGACATCCTGCCAGTCTTTTGTTCTGACAAATTCTGTCTATTCCAGTCCCCATATGTTCATCTCTTCACATGCTTAATAATCACAGCTTAGCCTCCGGCCAAACACACGCAAGCTCCGCCCCTTAATGATATGATAATCTACCCCCTAAATGACTTTTAATACATCAAGCACGTGAACAGGGGACACCCCCTATTCTGCCAGCTGCCCACACATACATACATAACCATGTGTCTACCACATGCATATCCTTCTCTTTCTTCATGTGTTTCCTGTGAAAACATTAACTGACTATTTTGCATTTAATTGAGTCATTTTAACTAAGTGACATCAAAAGACAATAGCAAAGCTGTTGTGTTGCATGAAGAAAAGAATGGTGAAAACTGACATATTTTTGTCTCATTCATTGGAAACTTAAACCTAAAAAGAGGCTAAAAGGCTAGAAACAGAGAGCAACATGAACACCAGTGATTCTCTGTACAGTTAAACTGACTCAGGTGTAGACACACATGTCCAACCTACACAGATAAACAGACGAGCAGACAATTCACTTTGGGAGAGTATTGTGTCTGATCTCAGTCTAATCGGTCTGACCCCCCAGACTGATATAAGCCTAACTAATCCTCAAAGCCATCTCTGTAAATAGTGCCCGGTAAGGGTAAATGTTAGGGCAGGAGCCTTTTCTGTCCTTTTCTACCCCGAGGTTAGAAAATGGCACTTTTAGTTAGCAGTCATATGAGATTTAAGAGGAAGATCAAAACTTTCTTTGGGAAACTGAGCCCTTTCTACTTGCTATGGTTCTCTGCGGAAACATGGAATAGAGTCTGTAAAGCTTCAATAATGTTATATTGTCTTGATTTGATGAACAAAAGACAGTATTATCCTCTAAGCTGCAGAGTGTAACCACCACGAGGGAAAATTACCCCACAAATGCACAGTTGACATTTTGTTTTAAGATACAGAAATACTGACAGCATGACTAGAATCCAGAAATGGGACATCTATCAGAGCCCATGTATCTCCTGTCTGAGCTCAGGCACTGTTTATAACCGCTCGCTTCCACGGTGGAAAATATTCCTCCATGCTTACCAGCCAAGCAGGCAGACAGAGATAGACAGACATACACACCAGGAGACAGATAGCTCAGCCCAAGTGATTGTCCATCCTCAGGATGATAAACTGAGAGAAATCACGAGTGCGCACACACACACACACACACACACACACACACTAACCACAATGTTTGGGTCGAGTCAGGGTCAAGTAAAGTGAGGCATTTTAAAGGGCCGATATAATGTTTCCACAGAGACAAACACAAATTTCAAGTGACCATTGAGCCCATTAGACTCAGGATCAGCTGCTGATAAAAACATTTAATGTAGGCAGAGTGATAAACTAAAGGCTGTTCCTGTGATATCCCCATCATGTACTAAATAAAAATACAAGAAAAAATGTATAATGAGCCCATTTGGGATCACCAAAAGATCTGCTATTAATAGAACTGAGAGATGACCAACAGTATAGTCTGTCATTATGAGCTGAGTTGCAATAAATAAAACAGCATCTAAAAGTTACAATTAGCCTTCAGTATAGTTGAATTTGACCATATATACTTTTTACAATGCGTTTTAACTACATCGTTGCTCAAAAAGTTGGAATAATTTTTGTTTTTGGTCAACTTCCTGTTTTTTCTTTGACCAGGTCCAATGATTACATTCTTTTTTTTTTTTTTCTTTTTTAACTTGTCTTGTTCCGCATCATAACAGCTGAATGGTAGTCTCTGTCTTTTGGTGCTGAACAAATTTGCTTTGCCAAGGGAAACTTCATAAAGTATATGAGGTTCCCCTTGATATTCTACTGTCTTTATTAAGAGTTTTGTTGAACCACATTTCAATGCCGGACCTGACAAGGAAGAATGGGGGTTGGGGGGGGACAAGGAAGAAGAAGGTGCCAAAAACCCTCAATGATGATTACATTCATACAGTCCGTTACACTTTATTGATCTGGAATAAACCACAGTCACAATCATTTCATGAGAAGAGGTAAAAAAATATTTCATCCCAACTTTATGGGCAACAGTATATATACTGTGAAACCAAAAAAGTGATTACATTTTGTAATTGGGACATGTCAGTCTGCATTTTTGTTGCAGTATTGTATGACATGCAAGCTACTATCCCACAATGCATTGCACAGCAGACATGAACCAGCTACTTGCAGCTGGAAAAATTAAAACAAATTGCGGGCAGTGCTAAGACAGCTCCAAGAACATGTTGGAAAACAAAAAATAAATTATGAAATCTTGGAAACAAATATAGTTTTATGTTTGTTTCCAATTTTGAAACTGGCAGCAGCATTCTTTAGTTGCACCGTGATGGATGTCCGCTGGCTCAGTTCATTTCCTGTATATGAACCTGAAGTGCATTAACTGCCAAAACAGCATGAGTATTAAAAGATGACAGATCAAGTTTTAGAGTAGTATAAGTATTCATCTGGGACAATACTTTAGAACTGTTTAGAGATAAGAAACAAGAAAGAGAGCTGATAAGATGAGAAACTCTGACACGGCTCATAATGCACTGTCATATTCTATAACACGTGCTGTCTGTATCATGGATGGATCTGTGTGTGATACATCTATCTCACAATGCCTGCAGTTTTCAGGCATGATGGAGGGATGTGTCATGATAGATATGCCTGATTCAAACTGCATTCATCATATTAGCTTCAATTTCATAACACCAGTGCTGGTGAATGATGAATTATGCATGGATGGAGTGTGTTCCATCACTTTTAGGCAAATATGCTCCCACAGACCCCGACAACGCAGAGACACACACTTGCACACACACATACTACATATTTGCTGCAGTAAGTAGACTCCTGTGCTTTTCCTGTCCTTTACTTTCTTCCTCTCTAGCAGACAGCAGCTGTTCTGTGTTGACTGCAAAAAAGAGAGGGAAGGAATAAACACAGGATATAAAGGGAAAGAGGTGAAATAGAGCAGATAAAATCAGAGATATGGAGGAAAGGGTAGAGTAAGAGATGCTAAAAGAACTGTGTCAGCGTGTGTGGTCAAATATTACTCAAGTTACAGGGACATGACCAGTCACATATGGGACAAAACACAGACCCTCTGTAATATAAACCCTTAAATTTGAAGGTTAAGATGTTTTAAGATGGGGTTATGGTTAGTTTGAGGCCTACTATGGTGCCAGCTGACACCAAAAACATTATACAAGTCAACGGGAGGCATAACCGGTGCATATGTGTGTCCATTGCTGTCCATATATCAGTGACCAGAGGCGGAGCGTTAGCATCAGCAGGGTCTCTAGGGGAGATCAAAGCATCTGGTCCATTCAGCACAGACTATAAGCATGACCAAACATCAATACAGCCCTGCCCCCACCACTTTCTGCTCTTTATCCCTGCTCTTATATGTTAGGGTAGCCTAAATAAACCTTACATTGTTTTATGCGCTTCATCTTACTGAGTCCACAGTCTTTCAGATCACCATCTCATCATCTCATCTCCATGCCCTCTTTTAGTTTATATTTCTTTTTTTATTATTATTTTTTTTTTTTTTTTTAAACTTTAGCTTCCATGACAGTAATGAAAGTAATGACCCTACTGTTAAATGACAAGCTTGACACAAACATGTGCAATACCAAGTACAAAAAAACAAAAACAACAACAACAATTTCCATTCAATTTCCGGTGTATTTACATTATTTAAAAAAAAAAAAAGAAGCTTAAATTCCAAATCAAACAACACGTATATACCACTTTATTCATCTAAGGGTTTGCAACCAAATAATGTAAGACACCCCCATTTACAGACTCAGTCAAAATCTGGATGTGGCCAGAATAAACTACAAAAAACAGTGTTTATAATAGACTACAAACAGTACCTTGGTGAGCAGGTCCTGCTTCTAGCCTGGATAACTCGGGGTCCTAAGACACTTTTCCGTCTATTTGGACATCCACCGCCACTCACGGAGCTCTTAGTGGGATAGGTCCCCCAGTAGCGTGATGACGTCATGACGCACTCAGGCAGAGAACGCAGTCAGCGCCGCGAGAAATAAGTTCCCCTCAGTGTGATAGTGGTTTATTGCGAACATTTATTATTTATTAGTGGGTTAAAAAGCTTCATTATTGGGAGGATGGCAAGCCTAGATATTTTGATTGTCTAATTTTATTAACTTCTTATTAAATTGCCCCTTGGGGACAAATAAAGTGTGTTGAATTGAATTGAATTGAATTGAATTGATGTATAAACAGTAAAGCATTTCAGTCCAGATTCAGCCTATGCATGCGGGTTTGTCATGACAGAAGTTATACTGTGTCTGTATATGTACAAATGAGCACAATTCAGACTAAATGTAAGTAACCCATGATGATACTGGATTGTAAAAATGATAATGAAGTTCAGTATGTGGATAGAAGGTTGCTCTTTATGATGAACCTAACAGTAAGTATTCCAATCTGCAGAAATACTGAAGGTTCATATAGGCTTCATGGCCCTAAATATGATTCACTATCCCCCTCTAGTGGCTATTCACTTACATTACATATAGTTCTTGAATATTAAAACAAAATGTTATATTTTCACATATTTGTTTAAAGTACAAAGTGCCATGAGCTTGGCAGACTCGAAGTTTCAGCATTAAAACAGATTGTCATTTTTTTTAATTATAAGTGCGGAAAACTGCCCTAGAAAATAACGCAACGGCACAGAGCAAAGAAAAGCAGAAAACCACCCAGTGAGATTAAAATCGCACAAATGTTAGTGTAAAAAAGACACCGTTCACTCTGTTACATCAGAAACATAATCTACAACTACTATCCAAAGATAGACACAAGTTAATCAATTTTCTTTCAAAACAAGGCTCTGTTGTAAGGGTTTTATTTTCCCATAAAGATCTATGATGCCCTATAAACTTACTTTATGTTTTGTTTAATTAATATTTGCAGCCTCTTTGTGGTTTATTTTAGTGGATGTGCTCAAAATTGTAAGGGATCAACGTGGTTCCATATTTCAAGTTTTTGCCTTTCACATCATTTGGTTTAATGTTGACTATAAAGACAGCAATGACTGATTTATGTAGTGTAAATAAAAATAATACACTGCAGTTAAATTCTAATTTCCCGAGTGATGCCGACCAAAACACATGGGGTTGTTTTTTTCTCTCCGTGTGTGTCCATATGGCAGATGAAGACCAAAATTAGCTGCATCAGCTCTCTTTGAGTACACTCAGCTTTTTATCTGTTTTAAAGCTTCATTACCTCTGTAATTTGATATGTTCATTACACAGAAAAATAAAAGGCGGAGATGCATCAAAAAGCAAACATTCCTTAACAATGAATGATGGTGATTGTTTTGCATACATTTAAGTTGCACCTAAACAGTATATTGCATCACTACATGTTACGAATATTTCAACATTTTTTTCAAAGAAACATTTGTATAAAAATGATTTTAATATCAATTCATTGGACCAAAGGTATGACATCTTTGCCGTTTCAATCAAAAAAGCTGGATTTATAATGTGTATTTTTCTGAAGTTCACTTTGATACAGAATGTTTCAGCACATGGACTTACATGAAACTCACTTCATCATGTTCAACGCAATAAACACAACCAATGCATGTGTATCAAGTGATAAAATATAAATTGTACACCAACAAATGCAAGTAAAGTGTCACTGTCTGTTAATGGCAGTATTTACTGTGGGACAAGTTGTGTTTCAGTGCAATAGATAAATGAATCAATATATTTTAAGACACAATTTTAAGCACATAACACAACACTGTACACATGCAACAAAATATACATTTAGGTTTTGTTTATATCTAGGAACCAGGAAATGTTTGTCATGCCGTGTTCACATAAATACAAATTAAAAGTCACCATGAAGAGTTTTCTATAACCAAACGTGTAACATTTACGCTCAGATCTCACATCTTAATTTCATGACATAATAAGATAGTTTTTTCTGTCCACGGGTGAGAAAGGCTTCATCGTTTTTAAGTCAGCTCAGTCACTGTAAGGACAATATAAAAACTGGTACGCCTTGGTTTTTCAGGATGAAGCAACAGAATAAGTTCAGTGGACGAATACACTGTCCAAAGTTGAGGGTGATTGTTTTTCAGTCAGGTACTTAAGAAAGTCAAGAGAGTAACTCCACCGCTTCAAACACCTCTGATGAGAAGTTTAAGCTGACAAAAACATTGTCCTCCATCGCCTCCACACTTTCCTCCCTGCACACGCTGTCACGGTTGATGAGGCTACTTTCAGACGTAGGACTGATGACGATTATACGTGGAACACCTCGAGATGACGTTAGATCACTCGATGGGATTTTTCCAAAATTTAGAGAATCAAAAGAATTGCTGCTGTGGTTTCTTAGTTTATCTCTGTCGCTGCTCTTCTCCGCTGCACCTGAGAACTGGTTGGTCAGACTCTTGCTCCGCCTCCTGGTAAGAACTAAGGGGAGAGTGGCGATGGTGAGAGAGCTGGAGACTAGTTCATGGTCACAGCTGCTAGATGAGTCACTCATGGTGGATGGATGCTGGCATTGTAAAGACACACAAATACACAGATCAATGGCCAAAAGCAAAAGCAAACATATGAATTCATGCAGGGAATGAGGATAATTCGCATAAGCACATGCAACGAGATTTTATAATAGTTTTCTTTGTAACCAGAAACCCATTCAGGTCACGTGTTCCCACCTTCTCTATTGCATGGGTCATCATGGTCTTCTGCTCTAACTGTTTCTTGTAGGACTTCGCCCTGCAAGACTGACTGTACAATGACATGCTCCTTACAGAACCAAACGACTTCCTGCCTACAAGCTCCATCTCCACATCCCTAAATACCTACAGGAGAAGAAAAAGAGAAAAAGCTAACGTCAGCGCTGAAGATACAAAACCGATCACCAGCAGTAATAACTCTGTCAATAAGAATGATTTTGTTTGTTTTCTTTAGGAGTAGTGGATGTAAAATAGTGGGTTCCTGGACTGAGGGAAGCGAAATAGCAAACTCTACAGCAAGGTCAGGTCCAAGAAGGGAGAAATAAATGTTTCCCTTGGAAATGACAGGAAAAAATCAAAGAGGCTGTTGAAAGGCAGTTGCAAGGATTATGGGAGAAGGAGACCAGAGAAAGGTATCGTTTTGTCTTCAGCCTTAGGATTAAAAGACTCACTGTGTCACGTCTTTGTCAGACTCATAAGTCTTTTGTTGTGGTTTTCTGCATTGTTAGGTTCACTTCCTGTTTTACTTTGTGTTATTTTGCCTTGCCCCTTGTGTCAGTTTTACAGTCCCTCCCTACGTGTTTCCCACCTTAGTGATTGTCTGACCCGCTCTTACCTGCCACACCTGTGCTTCAATCATCCTGACCTTTTTTGTACATTTAGTTTGTCTGCTTCCTTGTCCTTGTGCCAGTTCATCTTGGTGTTTCATGCAAGCGATCCAGACATGGTTTCCCGGTGTACATTTCTAGTGTTTCTATTTTGTAATAGCGTGGGTTTTTTTTTAGTTTAGTGTTCTATCTTTTTCTGTTCCTTCAGGGTTAAAGAGTTCATTTACACTTGAGAGTGTTTGGAGTTGTGCTCTTGAGTCTTTTGTGCATTTCTTGTCACATGCATTGTAACTGTTAAGTGTGTACTATATGGATGCTTCTATAAAACTGGTCCCTTAAAAACAGGACACGAGGGCTAAAAATTCAAATCAGATGTAGACTAATGTTATAAAGCAAGTTTGAAAGCACTTTGGGTCTATTTTAAAAATAAATATTTACTGACATAAAAGCGAAACAATTTTTCAGCTAAAACACATTTTTACATTTTTTATATTTTTTTTATACAAAAATCTGTGTGTAACACGGTAAAAAGGGCACAAAAATTATGCACTATTTTTTTTAATATGTTTTTAGTCTCTCACAGGTACATTTTGGGAATCAAACTAATTATGCAAGGCAGAGTGTTTCACAAAAATGACCACTGTTGCAAAATTACTCACTATTTATTTGTGTTTAAATGGGCAGGTTCTACGTGTAACACAAGTGGACGTGATGGATTACATGTGAAACCTGGAATGAGACTGAGATTGATGAAAAACCCACATGTCTGGATTAGAAAAAACACTAGGATCGACAAATTGAACACAGTGTCTTTATTTATATGTATTTTATGTATATAAGACCATAACAAGCCATGTTTTCCAGATCAAATGCACTGACACCTAGGTAGCTTTTCATGTCCATATTTTGGTCCTATTTTTAGCCCCGATCTTTTATTAAAAATTCATTAATTTTGGGATGGCTCAGAGCAAGAGTATATATTTTTTTACATTTATCTGAGGTCATCATTAGGTACATCCTGAGGGGAAATATATCTAAATTTCTCTTTTATTATTAGGTCTAAAAAAGATGGCAGAGTGCCAGATACCAAAATTTTAAATATTTATATGTGTGTGTGTGTGTGTGTGTGTGTGTGTGTGTGTGTGTGTGTGTGTGTGTGTGTGGGTGTGTGTGTGTGTGTGTGT
>JAPQRP010000030.1:28537411-28556000 GCA_037367295.1 Apogon hyalosoma
GGGGTGGGTTATGTTGAGTTATAATATCCATCCCCTTATAAAATTTTTAAGGGATTTTAAATGACACGAAGCCAGAAGGCACTTGGCTGTAGATATTAGTCATGTTAGACTTGCTTTATATTTCATGTTTGTTCATATGTATGTTTGGTTGCTGATGTGAAACCTGGTTAACTGCTGCTGCCTATGTTGGCTAGGATGCCCTTCGATTCTCCAGACCAACAGAGAAATTGTTGGTTAAAGTCCCTTTGAGCAAGGCACTTAAAACCAGGCATCTGACATGGCAGCCTGCTTCTTGGCTGCAGTATGTGGTGTGTTCCTGCATATTCAGCGAACAATGAGTTAATAGCGAGGTTCAGTTATGGTGTGTGTGTTGCATATACAAAATACTGACAAATAAAGACTCTTTGTCTTCTAAATGAGTCCTGGTCAAATAAGGGTTTAACCGAAATAAACTAAAAACTACATCATCTCAAATGTCATTAAGGTTAAAGGTCATGGGAGAGGCTAAGTGTGTGTTTAAAACGTTTAATACATTTATTAAAAATACCATCTTGTTGCTGTCCATTTCTCACTCATACACTGGAAAAAATCTAGATCTTACCAAGTGTATTTTTCTCATTTCTGGTCCAAATATCTCATCACACTTAAAATAAGACATAATCACCTGAAGAGTAACTTTTCAATGAGATATAAGAACTTATTTTTAGACAACAGATCTTGAAAATCTTATTTCAAGAAATCTTACCCAGATAATTTTCACTTGTTCCATTGGCAGATTTTTTCTTTTTTGCTTGAATTAAGCAAAAAACAAACAAACAAACAAACAAAAAATCTTGAATTAAGCAAAAAAAAAAACAACAAAAAAATCTCGAATTAAGCAAAAAAAAAAAAAATCTGCCAATGGAACAAGTGAAAATTATCTTGGTAAGATGTTCAAGATCTATTGTCTAAAGTTGTATAAGTTCTTCATATCTCACTGAAAAATTACTCTTTAGGTGATTATGTCTAATTTTAAGTGTGATGAGATATTTTGACTAGAAATGAGGAAAAATACACTTGGTAAGATTTAGATTTTTCCAGTGTAAACTCACACATCACAAACCATAATCCCAATCTTTATTTTTACTACAAAGGAAAATAAGTTAATAATTTGGTCTCACTTTTCCCACACTAGGACTGTATTATAGTTATGTTTACCTCAAACTATTTTAACAGTCAGTATTACTCAGACACAACATCCATATTGAACCAGAAAACTCTGTTTGAACCTGTACTCATAACAGCTTGATTAAATATCATATTGAGCTGCTGTCTGCCTCCACGGTGCTTCATTGATTAAACTCCATTTCTGTTTAGTTTAGTTTAGTTTAGTTAATTACATCATAGACAATCCCAATTAATTTACTGTAGTCCTCAGCCTGATGACAATAGGCACCCTAAAAAAAAATAATATATTACAGCACATGAATTAAAAAGAGAAAGTTAAGACAGCTAAGAGACAACTGTGTCTTGTGATTTTGTAGGTTGCTCCCTTTACCTGACCAAACCCCACAAAACAAGGTTACATACATCTGTGGGTGTAAATCTACATGAAAACAGATGCTAATGGGAGCATTTCCATCACTCAAAAAAATGGGAGTCATCTCACATTTGAGCTCATTGTGTCAGACCCTCAGCCTCTGAAACTCTTTAACAGACAGGCAGAGAGGTGATGACTGATTTTTCTCGGAAACCATAACAACACTGCACACATTTCTGATTCAGTAAACACAAATTATTAGTGGAGTACAAATGAAGAGTCCATTTAATCTATCTGCTGTGATGGACAGATGGAATATAAAAGCTCCTGAAAATCCCCCACGACACGCACTCGTACACACAGACACTCTCTGACCCAGTTTCTGTGAAGCAGCTAGTGTCAGTAGAACAGGAAAAGGTCAGTGTTGAAGTCTAAATTACACAACACAACACAGAAACAGTTGAATGATAGATACCATGACAGTAGCGCAGCACTTTTATAATCGATAATTTCCTCTAAATCATTTAGAACTTTCTGGTGTAGATTATAGTAACTGTGTTAACTTTTATTGATGTGGATCAATGTGTAACTATGGGCCCTGTTCATTGATCATTTCAGTATTCAACTATTTAATTTAATATTTTCTGCTCATAGAGTCTATAGATTTGCTTATGTCACTGTGTTAACCCTGCAATCCAGACTCCAGGCTACCAACAACACCACATGTCAACCATTGTTATTAAGATGGATGTTTTCACTTTTTTGACATTTTATGAGATATAAGTAAAAGCACACCCACGATAATCCTGTTAGTGTCTCAACTGTGATGTACATACTCCATGACATTACAGCTGAAGCCATTTGCAGAAACACATTTAAGCCTTAAAGAAAATCTATTCCAAAACAGAGTCAAATCACAAGGCTGATCACGGTGCAGGATAAATCTGTTGCCTTGAGCAGCCCTTTGCTGCCATGTAACTGATAATGATCATTTGACTGAGACGCAAAGATTTCATGTCATTACCAGCTTTTGAAAAGCCTGTTGAGCTTGTTGAGAGCAAATAACATGACCCTCAACATACATTCAACCCACAAGGACCCAGTGTGACATTTGTGTCAGTTCCCAAATACATTTTGCTCTTCTTCTTTACTTTGTGGTTTTTTTTTCTACATTCAATTTACATTCAATTTACTAATCACATAAATGGTCATAAAAGCTCAGAGAAAAGTTGAGGATTATTTTATCAAAAAATAGAAAAAACTGAAGAAAAAGGGATATTTTTCAGCAAAATCTCTCAGTAACTGTACACAAATTAAATGTGTCCATCCACTGTCATTTATCAAACTCCATGGGTTTTACTGGCGAATCAATGTTGCAGAAGATGATGGTGTTTCCACGGTAACTACGAAGCCTCTGAACGTCCAAATGGGTCATATCTGATGACCATGAAAAGATGACAAACTGCATTTTACACTGATTATTTACATGGATTAGTGGATCAATATTAAACAGTTTGTATCAGTAGATGGTTTTGGTAGATGGTAGATGTTTGGGCCTTTATGGGTTAATTTATAATTCACATCTAAGTGGTTACGCTTTTTTCTTTGCATGCTATTGGGTGTAAATATTGAAGATTAAAATTGTCTTAAATATTATTGTTTTAGTTTTGATACAGGTATTATATCTACAAAATAACTGTTTATCTTCCTTGCATATCATGATATAAGGATTGCAAGAGCTGGTTAACAAATTACCTTTAAATGATCAGTTTCTAACCAGTCCAAACAACACACTGAGCACAAAGGAAAATATGAAAGATTAAAAGTAAATGAATAAATAAATCACACACACTCACACTCACCTATAGAAGGCGAACATAACCAGAGCATTGCCAGTGATGCCCAGTGTCCCAATGACAAAGACAAAAAAGGCAATGATGTAGTGAGCATGGTCGGGCACATCCACCTTATTGAAGAGGCTACTCTGGGTGTGTGATTTTTCTGGCTCCATGATCTCAGTGGACCACATGGCTCAAACACCTCATCAGAACTGCCAACCTGGCAGGATGCAGATGGTTTATCACTTTGTAATGCACCTCCTTTGGCTTGTGTCCCTTCTCCATATCATTTGTTTACGTTTGATGCGGTGGAAACGTCCAGCGTCTTATTCTGCTTGTGTAAGGGTGCAGATCGATCAAGATTCACTTTGTTGGTCATTTCAGGGGTGACCTTCTGTAAAACATAAATATCTTATACCACTTTAAAGCTGAGAACTTAAAAAAACAAACAAACAAAAAAAGACTTGAGATGCAATAAATCAGATTCAATGAAATCCAGTGTACTGTTTTAAATAATTGCTACAGGCAAAAGCTTGAGGAACTAAACTGCAAAGCTTCACAGAAGAATGTCTGTTTATGTCGGCTGCTGTGCTTTAAAAAAAATCAAATGCATTAAAATGTAGAACATAGAAAAAAAAATATCAATCCCTCAGTCACTTGAAAAAACAGATGACTCCCAAGGCCATTCACTTACTGCTTATGTCCAAATCTTCTGTAGAAGTTATTTCCCCACAAACCTGCTGTCCAAAATCTCCTGTTAAATACTTGTTGAGCTGATAAAATGATCCAGTATGTTATATCCCAGCAAGAAGCCACTCCACTGTACATCCATTGTATACTGTCACTGTCCGTCCACTCAGCGTTACCCTGCAGCCACTTCACCCATCACACCAGCTGTGTGCCAAGCTCTGAGTCAGTGGCCTGTTTCTGATTATCTTGCCGACTCCTAACCTCTCAGCTCTCTCTCACTGTTGCTCTCTCAACCCTGCCCCCTTGTCATCCTCTCTCCCTTACTATCTCAGCCTCTCTCAACCCCTCCCTGCTGAAACATACTGGCTCCCCCTCCCTGCACTTCATGTAATACAGCCCAGCCTTGAGCCGTCACCCGCTAACTACTTACATAACAGACATGATGCTATTACTAACATCACAGTATCAACGGCCACTTTTCGTACAGATATGCATCAGACTTTGTATTAAGTACTGGATTTGTTTGTGTCTCATTTTTCATGTCAGTAGATCCCTTCAAATCAGTGGCTCATTAAGAATTAAATCCACCTTTCATGTCCACACAAGTAGTCATGCATTTTACACAAAGACAATGCATTTTTTTCTGTCTAAATGGTGCATGGCCTGTTGCAACATCAATGGGCTTTCATCATAGTAGCCTGGATAACATATGGATACCTTATGCATAGCACATGACCCAGGAGTCATCCTGCTCCCTTCCTCAGAGGCCGTTGATTATCCACGTTCAGCTAGGCCAGAAAATCTCCCCTCAGTATCAGTTTAACATCAAAATACTGCTCTTGTGCTACTTTAAATAGCAATTTGTTTTTATCGGTCTGGAAATGGGATAGCATGAAAACAAACGCCCCCATGTGTTGAGGTTTTTGCTGTTTTTCTCTCAAACCAGGAGCATGTGGTGTCCTTGTTTAAAATGTATGCATAGGTCAGAGGTTGCAAGACCCTAGCATGCCACATCTGTTGGTCATTGCTTTTTATGGTGCTGATAACTGGAGATGAAGGGAGAGGAGTGAGGTGAAGAATGCAGAGCTTAGAAAGAGATGTCAAGTAAGCCTCTGCCGCAAGGGATAGTCTTAATCTGCACACTGTGCATGCATGTGGATCAGTGTGTGATCTGCCTGAAATAAGAACTTAAATCATACTCAACATGTTTATGTGTGTTTCATCTGTGTGTACATACCTACATGCATGTTTGTTAACATGTGCATGCGTATGCATATATGTATTTGTACAATATACTGTACATGGGCAGATGTTTTCAGGGATTACTGTCGCTGTGTCCCACCCTCATATCAGAGCTATAGTATGTTATGTTTACAAACTATACCATCTATAAAACAGGAGGTTATAGTTTACAAGCAACTGTACATCAGGTGACCTATTGGTATTTGAAGAATGGGTTGGATATCATTTATGATTTTCTATTAGATTTGTGACGTTGGACCATACAAATGGCACTGACGTGTCTTGATATACTGACGTCTGTAGATTATAAAATATAAATCTACACTGTATTATCACATGTCAAGATCAACAAGTCAAAACAAAACAGTAAGATACAAGTGACCTTTATAAGGAAATAAATAATTTTGAAAAAAATTAATGTCAGATCAGATGTTTGCGTCATACTGGCTGTGGCATTGAGGTCACTTGTCATGACAGTGTGTGCTGTGAGCCAGGGTTTGGATGACTTGCCACTTTCAACTTCCTCTAATCCCGCTCTAACTCCAAGGCAATGTACCGGATGGCAGCTCTCAGATTTAAGCAGGAAGGGGGTGACACTTTCAACTAAAAAATTATTCACATTATAAAGTTCAAATGTATTTAACTTCATTTACAGTGGCACATGGTTTAATACTGTGTTTAGGGAAGTAAGGTAAAATGTGTGATCAAATGTGTGACTTTTGCTGTTTGTCTGTATTCTAATCAGTTCATGCTTGGGTCAAAGGGATCAATTGAAAGAATTCCCTCATGGCATCGCTGAGATATCATGTTTACGACAATAGAATGAAACCTGAAAACATCATGCATCCTGCCATGGAATGATGTTAATATGTAGGTATAATCTTGTACTATCCACCCTCTATCTAACATATTTCCCATAAGTTATCGGAAAAATCATGCTGTAGCACCTTTTACTTTTTAACCCATAAAGACCCAGTGCTGCTTTTGCTGCAGTTCCCAAATTACTGTCTTTATTTTTAACCTTTCCTAAGTGATTCATCACCATTTCCTCTACCATTATGTTCTGTATTTGGAATTTTCAGTGAAAATCCAGTATTTTCCTGTATTTAATTTCCTGATTATGTAGATGTTCATTAAAGTTCAGATTAAAGTTACGTATAATTATATCAAAAACACGGAAAACTGAAGAAAAAGACACATTTTTCTGCAAAATATATAATTAACTGAATATAAAATAAGCATCTCCAACCACGGTCATTTATCAAACTCCATGGGTTTTACTGGTGAATCAGTGTTGTAGAAGATGACGGCGTTTCCACATTCACTGCGGAGCCTCTGAACGTCCAAATGGGTCATATCTGATAACAAACTGCATTTTACACCAATTATTAACATGTATTGATAGGATTAGTGGATCAGAAGTTATTAAACATTTTATATCAGTGAATAAGTGGATAGCTGGGTCTTTATGGGATCATGAGTGGGATAGTGATGTAGTGGTTAGCATGTCTACCTCACAGCAAGAAGGCGTTGAGTTTGATTATCTCCGTGCCACACAGGCTTCTTCCAGGTCCTCTGTTTTCCCTGACCACTAAAAAACAGGTACATACATTGTTCAGTCATAACATCATGACCTGTGGCAGGTGAAGCTGTAATAACATTGATAACCTTCTCACACTGGTACCTTTCAGTTGGTGGTGTATACTGGGTAGTGTAAGGATCTAAGAGACTTGACAAAGGCCAAATGACTGGGTCAGAGCATCTCCAAAACTGCATGTCTTGTATGGAGCGTGTGGAGGTATTATTATTATTATTATTATTATTATTATTATTATTATTATTATTATTATTATTATTATTATTATTATTATTACCACTTCATCTGTCAGCGGTTATAATATTATGGCTGATTGGTGTATGGTTTAATTCTGCTGTCAGTTCCCCTGACCACAGTACTAATGAAGAGCTGGATCAATGGCAGCTCACTGCTATAAATGTGCTACATGCTAATGCTAAAACTAATGCTAGGTATTGTGGGTGTATTATGATGGGTAAAATGTGGAGACTGAGTTTCCCTACGTGGTCAATAAAGTGAGTTAACCTTAATATTTGAACCTTAAGTCTTTGGTATCCCCTTTTCCATTCCAAAGTTTAAGATTTATATTAAACTGTTGAAGGTTTCAAAGTCTTCACCTCACAAGTATTTTGGTGACCTGAGAAGCACACGTCGTCTTTGCGTGTTAACTTCATGCTGTTTGACTCTTCACTATATGGATAAGTCGAAATGGAAAAACACATCGGTGATGTGGAAATAGAGCATGAACTGAACAGTTCAGGTCAGTATTTCCAGTACGTCCATTACTATCGAACCAGCCAGTAGCAATGGAGCTTAAGTCCTGGTTGTGAATTCCTCATGGTCAGAGATAGCTGGCTCTTGTCCGAGGTGGAAAGAGGATAATTATTATTGAGTGATCCTGGCCGTGTGACCATGACCTAGCGGGAGATCAATACTCCACACAGAGACAAGGCACACTGTGTAGATCAGACCAGCACCAGCTTTAGAAATACACTCCAGTAAGATGACAGAGGTTAAGAAGTCAAGTGTTTTCTACCCTCAAATGTGTTTTATCAGGTTAATCTAAGTATAATATATAGTACAATACCTGATATATGGGAGCTTTGAAAAAGAAAACCAAAAGATGCAGATGACAATTACTGAACAGCACTAAAAACAGAACAGGGTAAAATGTATTTGTAGATATTTAGCCAACACATTACATTATGACTGGGTATTAACACAGTTTGGTAATACACAGGAAAGAATGCAGTCATACAATATAATTTCCAAGATAATAAATAAATAATAACTCCCGAAATAATCAATTTCGCAGGCAAAACTCTAAAAGTTCTTTTTTCTTTCAAGGTAATGATGTAGAAATTATTTGTTTAAAGCTAATGATTGTTGCCTGGAAACACTTGTAGTTTCTGTTTAATAAATATGAATAAGGGCTGCTAAAGCACAACTAGCTCCTTTTATATTTAATGCTCTGGTCGTATTAAATATTAGGACTTCAAAAGCAAACTGGAGGACCATATGGGCTCCGCAGGGGAAAGTACAGGGAAAATGAACAGAGATCACACAGAACTTAAAATGAATGAAAATGTCCTAAAAATCCTCACACTTGAGTGTTTTTTTTTAAAAATACGACATTTAAAAGAAACACTCTTTAAAATTCATGTAAATTCAGTTTTGTTTTTTTTTTAATGTTCTAGACCTTTCCCATGTAAATCTGACAGTTTACGCTACTATTAACCACAGGACCTTATATTTAGATTTGAATGACCAATATCTCCACAGTACCACGGTAGAAGGCTAAAGTTTTACCCTGTTAACCAAAAGATTGAATGGTATCAAAATGAAGTCACAGAAATTGAATATGACCAGCTGTCACTGTGCATAATGTCTAAAATTTGACATTGGGCAAAAAACATGTCATGGTTAAACTGTACAATGCTGCAGGCCAAAGGGCTAAAGTTTGGACTGTATGACCCTCTCAACCCAAAAAGTAAACAGTGTGAAAATGAAAGCAGTCGGACTAGTTTCAATTGTAGCCACTTGTCAGTGAGCAGGTATAAAATATGACTTTTAGGACCGACTGTGTTGGTTTTAGAGGCTCTGACATGTCACGGTCAGTATCTCTGCAACGCCTTGAACTAAGAGCCTGAAATGTGACCTCTGTAACCCCCTCCACTAAAGATTTAAGTTTTGACGTCTGCCGGTTGTTACCGGCAGTTCTTTACAAGTGTAAAATCTGACATGTGAGTGTAAATTCCAATTGTTACCCTCAATGTCTCTGCAATGACATGAGCCTGATCCCCTTCTTTAGTTCAGTCCTCTCCTTCATTTTAGCTGCCAGAGTTTCATTAATAAACTAAAATTAGCACCAACTCCTAAGCAACACATAAACTATTAAGGCTGAACTTGCATGTCGTAGTGTCTTCTGTAAAGCTGTTAATAAATGCTCCATCTTGAGGTTTCTTAGAAATATCATGTTGCATTACATTGTCTCATCTTTACCAAGTTATTTGTGAGTTGTGCTCATTTTTTCCTCTGTTAGTGTCTGAATACTGCAAGACTAAGCAAGGCAAGTTTTGTATTTTGCAGCCCTAATTCATAGCTGCACATAAGCCTGCATTAAACATATAATTTCTACAGTTTTATGTTGAAACAAATGGGAATTTTTGGAATGGAAGACAACTATCAACATTATAATATGGCAATAGCTATTTTTATTTCTTATAATGTTCATTGGTTATTAATATAGTTTTTACATAGTTATTACTTTGTTAATTACGTTATTACTTACATACTTAGTTATTACTGAGCTATAATGTAATTGCTATCAGTGCTTGTCTGTATAACGGATCTACAAAAGGGTGTTGCTGAAATGTAGCTGATTTTCATTATCGAATTACAAATGTTTATAAAATAAAATCATTAGATTTTGTATGGCTACTACCTTGGTCAGGTCTCCCTTGATTTCTAATCTCAATGGGACTTCCTGGTTAAATAACAGTACAGTAAATAATTAGCAAAATGAGTGACACAGTGGTGTACCTCACAGCAAGAAGGTCCTGGATTCAGTTTATTGATTTATCATATCATCCTCTATAATTTCACATTTTTTGTGAAAATCAGATATTTTTCCTATATTTAATTTACTGATCATGTTGATATTCATAAAAGCTATCCGTAAATCCAAAGATTATTACAACAGAACAGAAAAAAATTACTTTTTCAGCAAAATACATCAATAACTGAACATAAAAACATTTGTCATTTGTCAAATTACATGGGTTTTACTGTTGAATCAGTGCTGCTGAAGATGATGGTGTCTCCACTTTCACTATGGAATGTCTGAACGACCAAATGGGTCATATTTGATGATGATTAAAAAAAAACCTGACAAACTGCATTTTACCTGAATTGTGTAACTTTATTGACAAAAATTAAAGGTTCAAAAGTTATCAAATATTTTAGATCAGTAGATGGTTTTGGTCGATGACAGCTGTTTAGGTGTTTGAAGGGTAATTTTGTGCATTCATTTTATTTATTTAACCTTTATTTAACCAGATAAGTCATTAAGAAAATATTTTATTTACAATAACGACAAAAGTCAAAGCTTCTTGAAGGGAAGGTCGTGTGTGTGTGTGTGTGTGTGTGTGTGGGGGGGGGGTCACAAAACATACAGCCACATGAAAATGTCATGAAACCACAAGGTGATTAAAAAGGCACTAAAACTGAAACTAAAACAGACATAAAAGCAGCAGCATATTAGTCATGGTTCACTCGAAGCAGCGGCAAATGTCTGTTAAAAGGTCCATCATAGTCGTCTTAGAAGCAGAAAATGAAATAAAATTGTCCAGTTTCAGTGACTTTTGAAGCTCATTTCAGTCATTTGCTGCTGTACATTGAATGGGGGACTGACCAATGAAAGATTTTATTGTAGGTATTTTCAGCACAAGGAGTTGGAAAGACCATGCATCATAGGCAGCAGACATGATTTGTAGTAGATGACAGAGGTAGGATGGTGAAAAAAACCAAGACGATATTTGAAGATGAACATGAAGGTTCAGAGAATGTAAAGACGGACATTTATAAATGGAGTACAGACAGCAGTGGTGCATTCTGAAATAGAAGAAAAGAATGGAGTGCATGTGTTTGTTGTGTATAAAACAGCTCCAATAGCACTCTATAAGCCAAAGGTGGCAAACTCATTTTAGTTCAGGGGCCACATACAGCCCAATATGATCTCAAGTGCTAAAATAATAAGAGCAGTAAAGCAGTAAAATAAAAACAGTGAAAAATGTGAAATTACAGTATGAAAATGTTTACATTTACATAGTGTCCTTCAAAAAAATATGAATAGCCAAACAGTAACAACCATGAACTGGAAATTCATTTGGAAAAATAAGTGCAATTTTAACAATATTATGCCTCAGCTTATCATTTACACATGTGCAAAGACACAAAACATTTACTAAGCGGCATAACATTGTTAAAATTGCATTTACTTCTCCGAAGACATTTCATGTTCTTCAACTTTATTTAGGTTAATATTTTTTCGTGAAAAAATGTTAGATAATATTAGATAGATAAAACATTGTCATGTATTGTATCATTATATACAGGTTATTATGATTGTATTTTACTGGTTTGACCCACTTATGATCACATTGGGATGTATGTGGCCCCTGAACTAAACAGATTTTTCCACCATTTTCTGTTAATATCTTCAGTGTAAATTTGGCATTTTATAAATTCATCCCATGGGTCAGATTGAACCCATTGGTGGGTCAGTTTTGGCCCACATGTCATATGTTTGAAACCCCTGCCATAAGCACTCATTAGAGCATTTTTGTGACATTGCATTTGTTTAAAATTAGAAATAATAATAATAATTATTATTATTATTAGTAGTAGTAGTATTGTTATTATTATTGTTATAACATGTATGGTTAGTTATGATTTTGTAGTTTAACTATGATGTTTAACATGTCTGTGCTGAAGACGATCACTCAGATTATTACTCGGACATCATTGCCTTTACTGATCATTAGAGTCAGTCTGTTAAAATATACACATACAGTATAGTTTGTGTGCGATTACTTTTTGTGTCATGTTTTATAATATAGTATGTAAGACCACTAATCTAACACTGCTGTAGAAATCACAGTAACCATTGTACCTCGTGACTAAAGCAGGAAACAATGGATGTAGCTACAGATCTTTAAATCGCATACGGCTTAAGCCTGTTTAGTGTCTGCCGGGGCTTCCGTTAAACACCATACCAGGAATCAGGTTATGGATGACATGATGTGGAAAAAGCAGGTCAAAACATGCTCTTTATTAAGTGGAATGAGTTTCAGTCAATAACGAATAACCACAGCAGGACCCGGTCCCTCTGTCTCTGTCATTGTCTGACTTTATTCCCACCTTTCTATGAAATTAGAAAGACACAATTAATCTAATGCACTTTAATTATGAGTAGTGATGGATTAAAAGGACAATTACAACCAGACCCTGTTATGTGCAATAGAGATATGTAAGAAGAGTCAACAATAATAAATAACTGATAACTCAAAGTTTGAGCATTTTGTCAATAGTGTAAAAGAACTGATCATTTATATCACAGGGATTATTATTATTATTATTATTATTAGTCGGAGTACTAGTAGTAGTATGAACAATCAGGGAATTGGCAAAATCTGTACTCTTACTCTATACTTTTAATATATTTTCTTGAAAACACTGAAATTATACAGATTTTCAGTGCTGTCTCTGGCATGTGCCACTGTTTTGTTTCATACATAACTATAAATATGAAAGCACATACACCAAATCCCTGCAAATTCATCTTATTCATCTACACTCCAGGAAAATTATACATTGAGTCCATTCCAGTGTCCGGTAGTGCAGTGTGAATTAACAATAACAGACGTTTCTAGGCTTCATGTTTAGAGCATAATAAGACATAAAACATGAGCGCTAATGTCAGGATTTAATTAGCCTAAACATTAACATATTTTTTGACAAATTGATTGCTTTGCAACACCTAAGATGTCTAAAGTGTCAAATGTATGTTTATCCATAAAAAAGGACCAGAAATTTTCACTCAACTCTGCTAAAAGCAGTGTGAGTTTGAGTTAACCTTTTATTGGGTACTCGTAGAAATACTTTGAAATTCAAAAGTTCAACTTTAGTGTGTTATTGCAGGACATAACAAAACTTTATTAGTTTTGTGAAATTTTTCAAAAATTTGTATTGTTATGTAGAAAAACAAGGTCAATAAAGTGACCATATTTGGTTCCTGGCCCATAAGTGGCCCAATTCTTGATGAGTCGGATGGGAGGGGCTAAGGGAGAGGGCTGTTTGGCCCTCGAAACAGAGATTTTTCAGGACCACACTACAAACGGAAAAGCATGAGACATCTCAAATAAATTCTGTTCAAATCATCGGCAAGATGGAGGTAAACAGCAAAAAAAGTGCTGTAGTGTGACAAAAGAAACACAAAAATGCACATATTTTCTTTGTAAACAACTTAATCCTTTGACCATTTAATGCCATTTCAATGTGTTATAGATCGCATTTCTGAGGTTTGCGGTTGATAGTCGCAAAAAGATGCCCCAAGTCCATGAAACAGACGGTTACAGCTGCTGACGGCATGGGGAATTCTTTCAGAAACAAAGTTGTTGCATCTGTTTATTACGGCATCAATGAATGCTGATGATGTAACAGGTTTCGAAGGGTTGGCTCATTTCATAGGGGAATATTTCAACCCCTACCCCTTGCAACTCAGTTTCAAGGGGTAGTGCAAGGGCCAAGGGGTAGGGGTAAGGAGGGCTAAGGGGTGACTTGGGATTGGGCCAGTATCCCTTTAAACATCATTCTTTACATTAGTACCATTATTTCATGGTACCTGACAAAGCAGGTCCACTCACTGTTCATGCAGAGGTGGACCTTACAGACCCTGTAGACCACATTGGACCTGAGACTGTTGACTCACTGTCCTCACTGGAACTGTTGCTGTCACTGTCTTGTAATGATATGTGGAAATGACCAAAAATAGTCCCTTGCCTGATAAAGACTTAAATGTGTCAGTGGTTTATTGTAAAGTGTGTTACCTGTGATGAAGCTTCCAGGCTCAAATATCTTGGTGTTGGTGAGAAGTGCATAGGGTTCTGGTAAGGGCTGAGGCCACGGACTCAAGTGGGAGCACCAGTGGGGTAGCCTCTAACAAAACCAAGTGCATGAAGCAGAAAGAAACTGTGCAACAACAGCTCCATCAGGCTTAATGAGGAGCAAGCTGAGCATGAGTAACAAACTGAAACAAGTTGATGATAAAACGCAGAAAGCCGAGACCAGACTCCAGCCATCTGTTTCCCAAATATGACTTTTGATTTTCACATATTTCAGCAAAGGCCATTTTCATCCCTTCAAGCATATCTCACAGTCCCTACAGTCCACCATTGTCCCGCAGTGTAAGTTTAACAGTATTGTGTAATTTTCTATCAACTTTAAAGTCCCTCATATATCCACAATATTACTAATGCATATTTTTAGTCCACGTTTTTATTCTAGTGGCACTCTAAATCTCTGTCCAGTATATCTCAAACATCTCCCGAGTCCTATATAATATTTATCAGGGAAGATCTTCCCGGGAAAAAAAGAAGTCCCTTCTAAATTCAGAGCCATGTGCTGTAATCTTTGCGCTTAACGGATTATTCCCTCATTTGTGAGTCAAAGTACAGTATTTCTGACCAGAATGAATTGTGTCTTATTGGGCCCTAAAACTCATTTGATCCTCTAGACATAAGGATTTGTTGCGTAACAAAAGTAAGATACAGATAGCATAGAGACTTTCTTCTTGAAGACATTTAAGGTACTTATACAACTGTAGAGAATAATACAGATTTATATCATGTAATAGATGTCCCAGAGTTAATTCCTTTGCATGAAAAAGAAAATCAGTCCCTATTTTCTCACTCTATCACTGGTGTCTGTAGAATTATAAAGTATGTATTATTCATTATGCATATAAATTTACAACTCACTTGAATTTGACACTAAGACGAAGTAGCAGACTGTGCTTTTCCTTCGACCGGAGCCAGGAACATTAGTGCTGTGGGTAACACACTCACCTGATTCTACCTAGTTCACTCTGGCTCTCGCCTTCTAAAATTTACATTTGTCTGGAAAGCTGGACTGTACTCATAAATCATTTACCAGAAGATATATGATGAAAACTTTTTATGAAACACAGTGAGTCATGCATCACATTGTTGGATGTTTTTTTTTTTTTTTTGTGATGTCCTTCACTGAGAGATTATGTTTAGTTCCATAACTGAATCATTGATAGAGCACACACTAACTAATTTATCCCTCATACATGAAGGGCTTATTCTCCGTTCTCACACCGCTACTGTATATATACTGTGTAATAGCCTGATTTTGTATCTTGGCTTGTCAGTAGAATTTGTTTCAATAAAGTAAAAAAAAAATGTACATAAAACTACATGGTGTACCTAATTTATTAAGAAGGAAAAAATCATAACATAGAGAAATGTATTTCAAAAACAAAGAATATAATGCAATTCTTATTTGTGTAGATTATATCATCTCTAATCTTCATATATTTTCTTTTGTATACTGTATTTCTGTAGAATCTAGTAGGAAAAAAAGCCTGCTGAACTTGCAAAAAACCCTATTTGGACATATTAAATAGACATTAAATAGCTACCTCACTAAAAACAGCATCTTTTACCAAAAATAGAACTTAGTCAAAATAAATGACCTTGTTTGGCAGCACAGTTTCTTTAAGCTGGTGAGAGCAAAGACTGAAAAGCAAGTTAAGATCTCTGTTGCAATGTAAGATAAAGGTCAAATGACATTTACAGTTTTCAGGTTAAAGCTTAAGGGTCTCAAAACAACTCAGGGCAGAAAGAGACATAGGAGCCAGCAGGAAGTGAGAGGCCACTTCCATACTTGGTGTTGTATTCAGGGGATAAGTTTTCACAGCAGAACTCCATAAAATCATTTGAGTTGACTGGTGGACAGAGAAAACATGACAGTAAACCATGGAAATAATAAATAAGGTATTATGTAACTGTAAAGGCCATTAGTGCCTTTCAGAAACACATCTCTAATGCATCTAATGCAACACTTTGTGTCATGTTACCAAAATCACGTCTGTGCTAGATTGAGATAACTAAATCTTATATTGGGTATTAATTTACTATAACATCACAGCATTGCAAAAACACAGTAATAGCTTGGTTACACATCCAAATTTAGAAACGTTTTAGTGGGTTACCAACTGAGTAAAATAAATAAAATGGCATACATTAAATTTACAGCGTAATCCAATGTAAGCAGTAACCTACTTCAACAGTATTCCTGTTTTATTCTGCTGTATTCTGCTGACACTTATAATTACTAGAAAAAGCAGTCAGAAATGATTTGACAGTACTCAATCTACTGATATTAAAGGAATGAGTGAAAACGTGTCAGCGATGAAAACAGAGCAATATAATATTATGATGATATAACACTGGGAATAGTCCTTCTGTACAATGAGTCCCTTTCCAGAGTACTTCTACACTGTGGTATTTATAACTTGATTGAAGTTAAGGATCTGAATACTTCCTCCACCTCTGTCTCCTTCATTCATTAATTTTTTCCGTTTTTTTTTTTTTTTCTTCAGTTGAGCCCCAAGGAGACTCCTCATTTCCCTTGTGGTTCTTGAGCTTCAAAAGTATAGGAATTTCTGTCTTATTTCCACCTCCCCCAAAATGCACACAATAATTAGCCATAAAAATAAAACAAATGGTTAATATATTTGGTTATACTGTTTTAGACACCACTGATATTGATGTATTTTTGAATCGAGTCAACGTAAACAGCCACTAGCAACCAAAAGCATGTATGAATCTAAAATGTTTAATAGGTTTTGAACCTTTGAAGTCATACATTAAAAGAATTAATGTAAAATGCAGTTTGTCAGCTTTTCAGCAGCCCTCAGATGTGTCTGTTCTGGACCTTCGGAGGCATCGTAGTGAACATGGAAACACCACAATCTTCTTCCATGTTTGACGAATGACAGCGGTTGTGGGTACTTCAGTTAATGATATGTTTTGCAGAGAAAGGTAACTTTTTCTTCAAATTGCTCTGAGCTTTTAAGAACATCTACATAATCCTTACATGAAAACTAGGGAATGATTTCACTAAACAATGTAGAGAATAATATTACAATAAATGATGATAAATCACTTAGGGAAGATTAAATGTAAAGAAAAGTTATTTTGGAAGTCTCCACATAAATAGCTTTATGTCTTTAAAGGCTAAATTAAAGTGTCTCTGGTATGTGTATAATGAATACAGTCACACACTGCCAGAGACGATAGATTAGGCTTCAGCTTCGATAAGTGTTCTGAGGGCAGTGTTACAAAAGGACCATATTACAGTCCATTATAAGCAGATAAAACCAAATTCTAATCACTCCATTATATTACTCAACCATTATGACAAACAAATTAAAAACAGCAGGTTTACGGCAAATCTTCTGAGCTACCTTTAACCCTAACCTGTGATGTGGATGACCTTAATATGACTGAAAGGTTTTGTAGAACAAGGAGAAATGGGGACAGACTATAATATGCGTGTGTCTGTGTGTGTTTAGGTGATAGATTACAGTATAACAGCCACAGAACAATCGAATTAAACTCAATAATAAATTCCACTGAGCGACGCTCACTAATTAAATGTTCCACCACACTTTGGGTGGTAAAAACTGACACGCCACATATAAATTGTGTTATGGAAAAATCAACTAGATGTAGGTTAATGTTCATTAGATTATATCACAAGGGGAATTTTGGCCAGAGTTGTGATTATATTAACGCTGAGCCGTGTGCTGAATTGAAACAAGATCATTTTTTATTATAAATTGAGTAGATAATGGCTGGGAGACGGACGCTTATTCATATTCAGTTTGAGATGCTGCATTATCTACATATGTAATTTTTTTGGCTGAAACAATGCATATATTGAGGGATGAAGATGACAAATATGATGAATATGTTACATTATGGCTCATGGGCTGCACAGGGGTGTAGTGGTTAATACTATGATCTCACAGCAAGAGGGTCCTGGGTTCGTTTCTGTGTAGAGTTTGCATGCTTTCCCTAAGTCTGAGTGGTTTCTCTCGCTGATAGCTTAATTGGTCAGTGTAAATCCCAGTAGGTGTGAAAGTGATAGTAAATGGTTGTTCTAATGTATATGTCTGCACTGCAATGAACTGGCGATATGTCCAGGGTGTACGGCGTCTTCACCCATAGGTAACCAGGATGGACTCCGTCACCCCAGCGACTCTCACAGGGAATAAACAGTTCAGAAAATAAATGAACAAGTGGTGCCAGGCACAACAAACCCCGCCCCTCGTAAACATTTTACCTGATTTGCCCTCTCTTATCATTGCGAAAATACATTTTTGGTGACCTTGACCTTTGACCTACATTCACCCAAATTTAATGGGATCTGTTCTGGACCACCTCGCACCTTTTCTGAAAATTTCATGGAAATTGGTCCAGTAGTTTTTGTGTGAAGTTGCTGACAAACAAACACATAAATAAACAGACAGACCAAAAAAACGAACCAAAAACAGTAATGGATGGATGGATGGATGGATGGATGGATGGATGGATGGATGGATGGATGGATGGATGGATGGATGGATGGATG
>JAPQRP010000030.1:28568191-28583074 GCA_037367295.1 Apogon hyalosoma
TTATGAAAGAGCTGCAGCATCTGAAACCGACCACAATGAACATTTGACAGATAAACAGTACCACAGCGCTTCAGTTTCAGCTTCAGTTTGTCATGTCTTTTATGGATTGTGATTGTCTCTCAACTCACCATATATTTTTATTAGTAAGTTGTCTTATTTGTATTTTTATCAATTACTAGAAATTTCAGGTGACCCCACAGTTGAAAAACACTGATTTAAGAAGTTTCATTTTATTTAATTTCTACTTTTTTTTTCTAATGGGACAGTGAATATTAATTAAATAATACAAGACTGTCATAAATAATCTGAATTTAGCACAATCACCAACTTATATCTGCAGTCCTCAAATATAAAAGCACAGAAAACCAATATTGTAGACATTAAGACAACATCACATACATAAAAACAATACATCGCATACAGTACCAACAGAAGACATAAGTAGCAAGGTCACTCCTCTCCAAAGTGTTAAAAAAATTGTCTGTTGTGTTTTGTGTGGCAAAGCAAAGTAATTGTTTCTATTACTTGTGCCTTTTTGCTTTGCCTGTGTACTGTGTGAAGCACATTTTGGAGTTGGGGATAAAATACCCATAATACATTTATTTAACCAAAATTTTCCACAAAATCGACACTCAAGCGCAAGAAAATACTGAAATGAGTAGCACATTAATAAACAAACGCATGCAAATGTAAGTGGGTGAATGTCTTTAAGGCCTTTATTAGCTTTGAGAACTTTACAATGTGCAGACTGGGAAATTTTTGTGGTATCGTTCTGCCATCTTGTGGTCATAAATGCAGAGCCTGTTGTCACAGACAGTGAGGCTGGTTTATAAGTACCTCAGCAATTCCTTCCACTGGCTTCTGGTTGTCGACCTGGAGGATCCCACTCTTCGCCGTGCGGGAAACCCTCAGCTCATGCCATGAGTCCAGACTGATCTGCTCCTGACTCCTGCAGGACCAATCATCACATTTGATATTCGATTTAAGAACATGTATAGAGAGAAAAGAGAAAAGGTGGACAGATATTAAGGAATATTTATATTATATTGTCTGTTTGGGTTTGCACTGATAATTTTTATGTGGTTTGTGTTCAGAAAAAAATTAGAACTGGTGAATAGTAAATAATAATTACATATTATTATGAAAGAACAGGTAGTCTAAAGTTGTATTATTATTACCCCTGTTGCTTTTCTGATAATTGAATGTGTAAAAAATGCTTTGGATTTCAATGCGGTTTGTTTTGTAAGTTTGTTTCTGTTGATTGTATTCAAAAAATGAGTAAAATGTGTGAATCTGAGTATAAGTTAGCCCGTAGACAATACACAGCCTGGCCAAAAACAAGACCCCTCCTGAATTTAACAAAGGAAATAAGATCTTCCCATTGGATAATTACTGCAGGGATTCTAATGTTTCAGCCTGAAACAAGTTATGCATCTCATTTCTTCAACAGTCATGTCTGAAGACACGTCCTAGGGTCACGTGAAAGATGTAACACTCCTTCAAAAGGGTCAAAAAAATGACTAAGGAGGTCGCTCAAACTACTATAATTAGGTTAAAACTCTGACATATTATTCATACTCTTTTATTTGCTAAGGAGAAGAAAAATCAGAATGTAGACCAATGGAAGAAGGTCAGACACTCTGATGAGTCCAGATTGACCCAATTCCAGAGTGATGGGTGAGTCAGGGTGAGGAAAGAGGCAGATGAAGTGATTACCCATCATGCCTAGTACCTACAGTACAAGCCTGTGGGGGCAGAGTTATGGTCTGAGGTTATTTCAGTTTCTCAGGTCTACGTCACTAATGTTATGTGTCTAAAAATGAGGTCAGCTGAACCTGAATATACTGAATGACCACGTCTGAACATCAGTGGATTTTTTCTTTGCTGATGACACAGACATATTCCAACATGACGATACCAGGGTTCATCAGGATCAGATTGTCAAAGAGTGGTTCAGGGAGCATGAGTCCAGACCTGAACCACATTGAGAATGTTCGGGATGTGATGAAGAAGACTTTACACAATTGTCCAACTCTTCATCATCAATACAGGATTTTTGCTGAATGCAACTATTAATGCAAATGCAACACTTTAGCCAAAATATTAGAATGTGGGACTTTTTTTTCCCGGTTGTATGGTACCACAATGAGGAAGTTAACCCATAAAGACCCAAGTAGCCACTGGTGACCAAAAGCATCTGCTGATGTAAACTGTTTAATACCTGTTAATCCACTAATCCTATCAATACATGTAAAATGCAGTTATTCATCTTTTCATGGTCATCAGATATAACCCATTTGGACGTTCAGAGGCTCCGTAGTGAACGTAGAAACACCGTCATCTTCTACAACGATTCATCAGTAAAACCCATAGAGTTTGATCAGTGATAATGGATGGACACACTGGATTTATGTTCAGTTAACGATAGATTTACTGAAAAAGTCGCTTTTTCTTTAGTTTTCTCTGTTTCTGATACAATAGCCTTTGAATTTATTCTGAGCTTTTATGAACGTCTATATGATCACTGAATTAAATATAGAAAAATACATGATTTACACTGAAAAACTCAGAATAAAGAAGATAATATTACAATAAATGGTAATAAATCACTTAAGAAAGGTTAAATATAAGCGAAATTAATTTGGGAACTGCCACAAAAGTAGCACTGGGTCTTTATAAGTTAATGAGAAAAAAAACAAGTGTATTCATCTTGTACCTTATTGCAGCTTCTCCGGAGCCGCAGTCAAATCTGAACTCTACATATCTGTCCACCAGGTTGATAGCCAGGAAGTCATCGCTGCCGGCATCCTCACTGTACAGCAGCGTCCCATCAGGCAGAGACGGACGAAACGTCATCTCAAACTCCATGAAGGACAAATAACTCTGCGAGAACTGAGGCCAGGGGACGACCGCGTACGAAAACACCGTCTCATTGAAGAGTGGTGAAGACAGCAAAAAACCTGAAGGTAGAGAGAAAAGAAATACGGACAGGATAGAAGAAAGGAAAATGACTAGGGCAGTAGAGAAATAATAGGCGTATCATTAAGAACATTAAGTGGAAAAGCAGTTGAAGAGAACAAAAGATAAACTGGGGAGAGAGCTTACATCGGGAGCAGAAGAAGAAAGTGGAAGCATACACTGTACAGTATTGTCAGAATGGTGATATGACACAGCAGGAAAATCAATCCATTATCCACATATAAGAAATAATTTTCCTTCATATTGCACTCAACTGTTCAGTAATTACTTTAAAAGGTCCGTGTGATGTGACAACCATTGAGGGAAGAGAAACCTCAGAGAACACTACACTAACAAGAGCAAGTGTGTGATTATTGTGTAGAGAAAAATAAGGTTGACTCACTCTCTTCACAGAGTACTCCCCGGAAACCGAGTGGGCACAGGCAGATGTAACCGTCAGCCCGGTTCGCAAAGCAGACGCCGTCGTTGGCGCAGGTAACCAGGTCGCAGACGCTGTCGCTGCACTCACCTGGAAAAGGACGCACCGTGTGACCAACCGTATGCATCACACAAAAACAAGAATGAATACTGACACAGCTGGCAGGGACACTAATAATAGGATTCTAGCATAAGTGTGGTTTATTTACCAATGAGAACATGTGAAACTGGAAAATTCTGTTCTTCAGTGTCAGAAAGATGTTGAAAAATCTAAAACACTGAAGCACCGAAGCTTGTGAAAACAAAATGTGTGTCTTTTGGCCATGATTGTAGTCAGGATTCAGTAAAAACATAATAAACACTGCCAAGATATACACAAAATGGAGGGAGAGCAGATAAACAGACAAATAGAAAGATTTTATAAGACTTGTATCCACAAAATACTTCATAATGTGGAAATACACCATATGTACTGTATCCAAAACCATATTTGAGTAAAAGCATATGTTCTTACACAAATGTGCTGATAGCAATTAAAGTAGGAATGATAGCGCAGTAAAATGGTCACTGTTTATTTTGCATTTTATCATTCATTCATTCATTCAAGGTTTATTAAGGACACAAAAGCTAGGTCCATAGGATAAGATAAGAGATATGTTTCAATGGACTTTAAATACAAATGCCATTATATACTTTCATATTACAGTAAATATCATTGAAATATAGGTGTTTATAGTTAATGTTATTATATTTTTTATTATTATGCTTATTTGAAACAGTCTACCTCTAAGTTGCTGAATTATTTGTCGCATTCTGACAGTAATAATTATTTAACTTCAACTCTAATTCAGGAAGGAAATTCAGCCCTTGAACCTAAAATAAATGTTGATTTGGCATTTTTGAGTGAAGAGTCCTTCTATTTTGATCTTTCATATAGTGTATAAGGCCTGCAGTAATAATCATCCTCTATAATGTTACCATATGTTTGCATTATATGTTTTAACCACTGGTCTGTGAGAATGAAATGTCTAATATACTGTATATATAAAGCATTTTCCAGTGAAACTAAGAGGGGTTTATTTACCATAAGAGGGAGGGAGATTTTACTTTTAACCCGTAAATGAACCCTTAATCCTTCGCTAATCACAAATATAAAAATCCATTTGTTTTATGATGTTTTGTTTTTCCCGAACAGGAAAACTGTAATGTAAAATGTAGGAATAAAAAGTCCAGTGTTTGACTCTGAGATGCAGAGAATTATGAAGTTGCATGAAATGAAAATACTCAAGTACACCAAGTACCTCAAACAATACAACACTGCAGTAAAAGTGCTTTGTTACATTCAACCACAACGTTACTGCTACTTCCTGTTACGAGAACTTTGAACACGAATTGCATGAATGGAAATTACATGAACCTACTCACCTATATCAGCTCCACTGAGTGCTCTGCCCAGAGGCCACGGTCTGATGTCTGTGGCCTTGTTGTTGATAGTCAAACTCTGAATGCAACCGACAAAGCCACGATTTGTCCCCGTTGCCCGAACCAGCCAATAGACACTGGGAGATCCGCCCACATAGAGCGGGGAGCGGAAAGTGATCTTGGTGTACTGGCCCTGAGAGAGCAGGAGTGAACAAACTGTGCTTTACCTGAACTCTTCAAACTCCCACAGAGAGCCATTGCATGACCTGCTGTGTGTGTTATTGTACGTGTAAGCGCTACCTGTGAACGTCCAGATATGGGGGTGTCGTTGTCTATACGGAGCCAGCCGCTCATCCCGTCCCTGAACACCGTTACCGTATGCCACTGACCCACCACGATGCGACTCTCACTGACTATTTGAGCCGCTCCTGTGCCACAGTTAAACCTGACAAATAACAAATCAAACAAATATTCATAACACATGATTAGAAAGCTTTTTATTCATATCAACCATAGTCTAATTTATGCTGTTAGGGGTCTCTAAATCCCAGTCACACACCTGACGGTATGGAAAGACGCAAGGGATCATTGCATTTGTTGTTTTCACCACCTTTACACACGTATTGGAACTAGCAGAAATCAAGTTACGAAAACACGCTAACGTATTAAGCTCTATATTATGTTTATTTGTTCATTTCATGCTACTCAAAAAGCTTAACGGTGGTTAGCTTGTTTAACCTCTGAAGTGTCTATGATGAGTGTTCCGAATGTATGATTTACTGTAAATATTCATAAAAAGGCAACCATTTGCTTAATAGGAAAAATGTCACAAGGTGCTGGTAGAATAGACCCTGTGCTTTCCATAGACATCTGAGCATGCTCAGTGCAGCCCCGCTGCCTGTGTAACGGGGGTAACACACAGAGCAGTGAGTGAGACTGACTTGCTATAAAAATAGATGGCTTTTTTACACCGTATTCCTTGTAGTTTTTAATTCTTACTGCAGTTTGCAGTGTTGTGGTGATTTTCCTTTAATACTTTTTGTACCTTTTAAACCACTGATGGTATTTTATACATATGTTATTAGTATAGTGTTTTATATTTTTAGTGTGGATGCATGGTTGAACTTTCTATTTTTTGTAACCTCTGCTGCTGCTGTCCTGGCCAAGACACTATTGCTAAAGAAAATTTTAGTTTCAACAAGCCTTTGTCCTGATTAAATAAAGGTTAATAGGGCAAAGTCAAGGGAAGGTTAACATCTGGTCAAAAACATTTAATTACAATAATCTACACCACACTTATATTTTTGGGTAGGAAATGACTTGTATTTTCAGGAAAATGTATTTTGAAATGAGAAAAAATTTGTGGAAAAAAAAATTGAGGAGTTTTATGAGTGAGTGTTTGGAAAGTGACAAAGTTTTCTGCCGTCATTCTGGGTTCATTTTATAAACTCTCATACATAAACTAAATTTATTCCAAATACATTGATATTTGACTATTATATTATTTATGTCACATTCTAAACAAACAGTGTTTAAAATGTATCTATGCAAAATACATTTGAATATAATGTTAATATTATTTGCATGTTGTAAATATTGTAAAAACATGTATATGATATTGATAATTGAAATAAAACATGTTTAATTTGATATTTACTTTTGTTGTCCATCCGTGACGCTGCAATTTTCCAAAACTCTTGATATTTAGGTATGATCTAAAAAATTTTTCCTCTAACCAATTAATTATTAGGGTGTAAAATAGAGGGTTTAAGGCATACACTGAATACATTTTAGGATGAAAATGTCATAGAAACTTCACTTTTGACAACTTTGCAATTCGTAGATGTTAATTTTTTTGTCCATCCGTAATGCAGTAGTTTTTGATATTTTTCATGTAAAAATATTTTAAACTAAATTTTGCCCTTTGAGTATGTTTATGTGTAATATTATCAATGAATCAAAAAGTAGTGGGCTGTCCATTCGTGACCTCGCACAGTACTGTATATAAACATAGATAAACTGTATATAAAGCCTATTCACTATGACATATTACATGTGTAAGCCAAAGTCACTCTTGTCCTCACCTGTAGTGCAGTTTTCCTCTCACCAGAGCCAAAGAAATAAAATCTCCTCGTCCATGTTCATTTTCTCCACAGTACAGCAACAAGCCATCCTCAGAGTCTGCCTGTACCAGAATAAAAGGTTTCAACCCCTCTCAGGAACACAAACCAATGGTGTATGAACCACATACTGTCTTACCTTGAACTCAAGAGTGACCTGGAAGGTCTGGTAGGAGTTTTTTAAGGGTTCAAAGGTCATATGAGAGTAACCGTAGAACCTGGGAAAGTTCACTGGTAACGCTGGAAAAGAAAAGAGAGCGAGATTATTATACCTTTACTCATGATAATGTCTATAATGGACATACATGAGTGGTAGAGTTTTAAAGTTTTACACAGGTACAAAACAGAAGTTGTACAACCTTCAGAGCATGTGTCTCCTCTTCGTCCGAGGTTACAGTGACAGCGTGAGCCTCCGCTGTCAAAGTCACTGAGGCAGAAGCTGTCGGGTGGGCACACGGTGTCGTCACAGGTCAGGTCGTACACACGAGGCATGTCGTCTTTCCAGGGGGACATGGTGGGAGTCGTGGTGGGCAAAGTGGTGCTGGGGTTGATAACAAAGGGTGAGGGAAGTCAGTGTTTCTGAGGAAACTAATTAATTCAATTAATGTAGTTTATAATACCAGTACTTGTCCAAACCTAAAACACACTAGATTTTATGAAAAGGTTTAAACTACAAATGGCCAAACGCTTACTGTAATGTGACTGAATGGTAGTTAGGCCACCTTGGATTTCCTCCAGTTAATAACATCAACCAGAACGACATCTTAAATTGATGTGACATTTCACTGTCGCCACTGCCACGTTTCTCAAATAATTATGTGAAAGAGCATATAAAAAAGGCATACTGTAGGTGGCTTTTAGTAGAAAAGCTTGGACAATAAAAGAGCAGACGGAGCAGAAACAAGTACTGTGATTTAGCTGAAATTATAACATATAAATCTGTGCAAAAAATAAACAGGTCAATGGATTCACTGTTCAAGAGTTTAGATCGGGGTCGGCTATGGTTCAGGAAGTAGAGCAGGTTGTCCAATAACCAAAGGATTGGCAGTTCGAATCCTAGTCTGTCTGTTGTGTCCTTGGGCAAGACACTTCATCCTCCTTGCCTCCAGTGCAGATCACAAATGATTTAATATTTCAGATCAGTAGAAGCTTTTGGTTCTCACCAGGTGTTTGAGGGTTAATGTGGGTGAAAACAGTAACACACAGATAGACGATCACATTCAATAGGGTTCAGAACTGGAAATGAGCAGTGACGTAACTTTAGTTATTTAAGAGTTTGTAAACATGTCCTATTTTGTGAGATGTTCTATCCCATCCCACAAAATTGTGTTTTTAGGGTGCAATATGAGGTGCAATATTAAGAACGGATTTTTTTTTTTTTTTTTTAAATCAGAGAACCATAGTTTTTTTATACTCACATAGTTTTTTTTGTTTTTTATATGCATATTTATTCTATCTTCTAAATTCTATCATTTTTATTTGCATATTTATTCTGTATGCTGTTTATATAGTGCCTGATTGTATTTACTGCTGCTGCTTGCTAAGCCAACTGCATCGAAATTAAATTTATTCTTTCACTTATTCATGTAAAGTCTGGAATGACAAATAAAGCCTGTCTAAGTCTAAGTCTTACCTGACAGTGGTAGTGGTGGAAATGGGTGCAGTTGTGGGGTCCAGGGTACTGGTGGACTCTGGGGTGGTTGGGAAAACCAGATCTGTGAAGTCTGGCAGAGGGAATGAGGTGGTGGAAGAGGGTGGAGGGGCTGTAATGTTGGGAGGTGCTATGGTGTTCATGCGGTAAACCACATTTCGACCAGATGGTGGACCGGAGCGCGATCGCAGTTGAGATTTGCGGTTGTCCTCGTTGATACCTGGGAACGGCTTCAGCTTTAAGGATGAGCGGAAAATGACAGAAGATGAATAGAGTGACACAGTGTACATGCTGATGGCTCCTATTTCTTTACAGAGTCTTGTCCAGGTTTAATATATGAGCGTTCACCTCTTCAATAAAGACGTCGTAATCGGAGTCGTCAACGTCAAAGCCGTCGTCATCTTTGATTCCGGAATCGGTGATGTAGCGTCCGTAATCTCCACTGCCCACATCTGACGGACCTGTTAAGGAATGTCACTGATTACCACATGCTTTTAATGGGTTTATATTTAGATTTGAGAGAAAAAAAAAATATGCGTATGATGTGACACGGTGAGATGACTGAGGGGTCAAAGGCAGTAGAGTAAATATAGTAACAGTGTAGACTCATAATCACTCATTTAAGCACAACTTAAATCTTATAATGACTGTATGCAAGGATTTTCAGGGAAAATATGCCAGACCGCTTCTGTAGGAACAAAGTGGACCAGTTGAACTGAAGGTCATAAGTTATATGTGGATAAGAGATGCTCATTAACATTAACATGTGTTAAAAAGGCCGTATAGGTGTGAATAAAAGTATGATAAACATGCTTATTCATAAATCTGCAGAACTTACAGTATAAGAAATATGTTAACTGTTTATGAACTTATTAAGAATGTTGAATTAAATATAAATGTTAATAATAGCATTACAACCACATTCATTATATTCCAATATAATCAACATACAGATTATGTCACTGTTAATTAACCCTTAAAGATCTAATTTTTTTGCAACTTCCAAATTAATTTTCTCTTATTTGATCATTCTGAAATGACTTACCGCCATTTATTATAATGCTACCCTCTGCCTTCTTTGACTTTTTCAATAAAAATCAGGTATTTTCCTAGATTTAATTTACTGACCATGTACAGTAGACGTTCATAAAAGCTCAGAGTAAATTATATCAAAAGAGAAAACTGAAAAAGTGAAGTTTTCAGCAAAATATATCATTAACTGAAAGCAAAACCAAATTTCTGCTACCAGTGTAATTTGTCCAATTGCATGGGTTTTACTGATAAGTTAATGTTGTAGAAACATGCCAGTGTTTCCACATTTACTACCGAACCTCTGAACGTCCAAATGGGTCATAGCTGATGACCAAGAAAAGCTGAAAAACTGCATTTTACCTGAATTACTTCAATGTATTGATAGGATTATTGGTTCAAAAGTTATTAAACATTTTAGATCAGTAGATGCTTTTGGTCAAGATCGGCTTTTTAAGTCTTTGAGAATTAAAACCTTTACTTAGATTTATTATTGCTTTATTCATTTTAACATATCCCTTAGTATAAATTTACTAGTAGTCAAGTAACTGTTAACTGTGCCTTATTCAGCTACCACTTCTAAAGTAATAACTATACTTCACTGGAGTTAAATCCTTTATAAAACAGGAGATGAGCATCTAATGCTACTTTAACTTTGTCTTTGCCAAGAACTAATGCATTCAAAAACACATTTATAAACCAAACCATCTCATATTGGAATATGTAACCTCCAGAAATGATGTTAATAAGTAATCAAGTTGTTTTTAAAACAAATTTTAAGAAATTTGTAATCAATAATGAAACAATGCTAAATTAATATAACTATGTTTTTTTTTCTGTTTATGTGTTTTATAAATGTATAAATAATAATACTTTTATATTGAGAACAGACCCCAGGAAGAATAGTCTCTGCTTTGGTTGAGACTAATGGGGATCCTTAAATAAAGAAATAAAAGGGGTAGGACTACAATTGTAGCCAAATGCTTTGACAGTGACTTTACATAAATGGGATTTATTTGCCGGTAAAAGTCTTTGTATCTTACAAAATGCTTATAATTCTTCTTCATTGTACCTCAGAAACACATGGAAAAAATCTGAAAAAAATGAAGCAGCAAAGCTTGGGAAAACAACATTTGTGTCACAGCCAAAACATTTGACTATGACCATAATTTGATGTGTCTCCACTTTAGAGGACCAAAACCTTGTAGTGGTAATAACCAAGCTGGGGGTGGAACTACCAACACTGCAGAGTCTGGTCAACCTGCTCTGTCTCTACATCAAAAAAAAGTTTTCACTGCAGTTATAGTATGACCACCATATATGAAAGAAATATTATCAATGAACAGCACAGCAACTATTGACAATGATGGACCTATTATATGAAAGCTGTAATGATGGATAGACTGATGAATGAGAGCTTATCTGTAATGAATGACCACAGAACAGCAAATGTGACCATGTGAACACACTGCGAATGGGAACTGATGATCATGGGGTATGAATCAGTAGTAAAAACACAAAGGTGGCCCATGGATCTACCTGTTATCCTGTACCAAGGCTGCTGTACCACGTACTGAAAAGTGTCTCCTCTACAGAGAACGGCAGCTCATAACATACAGAGACAAAGCCAGAAAATGAATGAAGTGAAAGTGACACAATGAATGTTCCTGCACCAAAATAATATGCATTTGTATCCCTTTACATATTAGTTTCTATTTCTTTACAAACTGATTATTTCAAATTGATTTAAGCAATCAAGGCCCTATAATATCTACTACTGATGCCTCTAAATACCAAATAAAGTTGGTTTAATTTTACATTTAGGTGAATGGAAATAAAAATACAAACCCGAAAACTAACCCAATCTATATGAAATCACCTTTTTACACATGACAAATTGGCTAAACAATAAGTGACATCTCCCCATCCACTCTACTCTGAGAAAGCTTAATCTTATCTTACATAACAATGCCCCTCCCTCTTCTCTACTTGATCTCCCACCTCCCCACTGCTCTTAAATTTATGCTATCAAAAGCTGGACGTTAGACAGTTTGTAAGGATTAAAATGTGCTTTATATCGGTAGCTTTAAATGAGGTAGGCCGCTTGTTTATGAATCAAATATCTGACAGAAACTGAACTTGTAAAGCTGCATGAATGCGTTGATTTTAAATGCCAATTAGCACAGACTAATAACATTAAATCCTGAATACTGAGCGCTGCCATACAGGCAGGGGGGATGCCCAAAAAAAGCCCTCAACAAACTAATCTGCTGTTGTGTAACAATCCCCCTCAATCCATACCACCCGGTCTGCAACCAATACACACACACACACACAAGAACAGTCACAGAAAGAGCGACAAGAAAACTATGTCAGTCAGTCAAGCCGACCCCCCGCTGTTCACTCAAACGGCAGCGCATTGTGTGTGTGTGTGTGTGTGTGTGTGTGTGTTTACGCATGCATCAGGAGTGTGGATGTGCAGAGAAGGGGTCTGCTATCTCGTCCTTAATCCTGTCTGATGAGACTCGACCGTAACCCTCTTTTATCCCCTGCTGTGAAACCACGCTTCTTTGGCTCTCTGCTCCTGCCCGTGTCCGTCTGTCTTTACTTGAACAGGCTCATTTAAACTCATTCTAAGCAATAGTACGAGCAGCATTTTCTATAACTATATTTTTTCGTTACTTGCCTTATTCTCTTTGCCCTCTTTGTGGTCTTGCAGGACTTTGGCCACGTTATTCTATTATAACAGTTTGGCTGCTAGTTATCCAGACAGCCCTCTGGTTTTAACAATGTGTACAACATGTGATTATGTCTCTGCTTTTTCTACATTTTAATCATCATGTATTAATGTTCTGCTAAAGCTATACAGTGCATGTGAGTGCAGCAAAGCCACAAGGTCTGTGTTACTGTCATGACCCGTGATCCATTAAGGCATTGCATGACTGGCACACACCTGGGTGAATGTGTGTGTGTTTATGTGTTTTAATATCACTCAGTTGTGACAGTCACCCTCCCCCCATGTAACATTAGCTGACTACATCAAAAATAATAAAGTAAATGACTCTGTTGCGCTATATCTTCATCATGTAGGGCTCTGGTCAGAAAAACCTACTGACACACTGCTGGCTGTTCCGCCCTACATTTAAGCAAAGGCACAAATAGAGGAATAGTGTATTGCTGAAACACAATGTATTACTTTCTGGAAGACTACAAAAATTCAATTCATTTCAATTCAAAGAACTTTATTTTTCAGTTAGGAAATGAATTTGTGAAGAGCAACAGTGCATATTTAAAGAATAAATACATATAGATAAATGGGTGCTTCTATGAAACTGGGTTCATTTTGGTACCTGGCACTTTTCCAGCTTTGTAGACCCAATAATAAAAGAGAAATTTAGACATATTTCCCCCCAGGATGTACCTAATGATGACCTCAGATAAATGCAAAAAAATTATACTCTTCCTCTGAGCCATCCCAAAATGAATGAATTTTTAATCAAATATTGGGGCCAAAAATAGGACCAAAATATGGACATGAAAAGCTACCGAAGTGTCACTGCATTTAATCTGGAAAACATGGCTGTAAACGGTCTTATATGGCACTATAAATAAAGACACTGTTAAATTTGACGATCCTAGTGATTTTTCTAATCCAGAAATGCAGGTTTTTCATGAATCTCCATCTCATTCCAGATTTCATATGTAACTCATCGTGTCCACTCGCGTTACATTTGGAACCTGCCAATTTAAATGCAAATAAATCACGAGCGAATTTTCAACAGCGGTCTTTTATGTGAAACACTCTGCCATGCGTAATTAGTTCGATTCCCAAAATGTACCTGTGAGAAAATATAAAGATGTTTGAAAAAAATAGTAGCATGTAATTTTTGTGTCCTTTTTACTGTGTTCCAAGCAGATTTTTGCATAGAAATAATATAAAAATGTGTTTTATCTGAAAAATAGTTTCTCTTTTATCTCAGTAAGTATTTATTTTTAAAATAGACCCAAAGTGCTTCCAAACTTGCTTCATAACATTAGTCTACATCTGGTTTGAATTTTAAGGCCCCATGTCCTGTTTTTAGGGACCAGTTTCATAGAAGCACCCAAACACAAAAGTTAAAAACTTAAAATATAAAAACAAATGTTAAAAAGAGAAAGACACACACACCCACAAGCATACACCAACCAGTTCAGATCAGTAGTTCAGTAATCTGATAGCTGAAGGTACAATACTAGTGATGGCTCTGTTGGTTTTAAAAGTAAGAGATCTATATGTCAGACCTGAGGGTAGGAGGCTGTAGTGGCTGTGCAGTGTGTGAGTGGTGTCTAAAACTATCGGTAAACCTTTTTGTTTAGTCCTTCTGCTGTAAATGCTGAGAGGTGGTTCTTGTGCCTGTCCGATTAAACACACAACATCTAAAAGTACTGGAAAAATATGGTAAAGGTACAAAATCATTCCAAATTCCAAAGATTTTCACTGTGTCTGGCAAAGTCCTGAATCAGTTAAAACAAGGTGACAAAACCACATATGTTACAAATTGTGCAGTGGTGAAAAGTCATCTTTACACATTATATCTGAAAGTAACAATCAAACTCGGAGGGTAAACTCGCTTCATACTGTTGAGAATAAACATGGCTGTCACCACAGAAATCTGACTATTGTGAACCATGTGGTTGCGTTTTACTGTCAGAATAACTTTAGTGACACGACCAAAAAAACCCATCTGTTTATTTATGCATTGTTGTGTGGTTGAAACTAAACATAGTTTTGTGTGGGAACGTGGTTAAATGTGGATTTGCAGGAGAGCTGGGTACAAACCTCCTCCGAAGTCGCATCACAATAAATTAAGGATCAAATCTGGGCCTTACCAAGAGTCCGCACGGGGTTGTTGATGTGGCTGGGTGGGCTGACTCCGTGCACGTTGACCGCCCTCACAACAAACTGGTATTCTGTTTCTGGAATTAACCCCTTCAGCACCATGGAGTTGGTTATAATGGGCTCGCGAATGTACGTCCATTCTGTGTCCATTTCTGGCCTGAAAACAGAACACATGTGAAAATGCAAATTAAGTGCAGGATAAAGTGTAGATGTTAGTATGATTCTGTTGACATTGATGGTAAATCTAGTGTGGAATGTGTAAGGCATCCAGTCACACAGTCAAGTCCACAATCCGAACAATTCTGTACATAATAACAACGGATATGAAATAAAGCAATAAAGCAGACCGAAGTGGGAACTTTCAGCTTTAATTCAAGGGATTTAAA
>JAPQRP010000030.1:28585672-28602956 GCA_037367295.1 Apogon hyalosoma
CCCAAGTTACAACATTAGTATTGTGTTGTTTAGAAATTATATGAACTGGTTTTCTTTGCATTATTTGAGGTCTGAAAACGCCTGCATCTTTTGGTTATTTTGACCATGTCTCATGTTCTGTAAATACATGCTCTAAATATAATAATATTTTTATTTGGAATTTGGGAGAAATGTTGTCGGTAGTTTAGAGAATAAAACAAAAATGTTCCTTTTACTCAGACACATACCTATAAATGGTAAAATCTGAGAAAGTAATAATTTTGCAGTGGTCTCTTATTTTTTCCAGAGCTATAACTGTTTGACACTGACACTTTATTCCTGAATATCTTGAAATAACAAACAAATATAAGATGAATAATCGACTGAGATTCTTTTTTTTTTTTTTTTTTTTTTAAATCTCATTGCTATTTATTTTTCAGCTCTAATCCTTGTTTAAAAGCAACAAACCAAGAACACAGCAATGAACTGCTGAACTTCAGTGTTTCTGCCCATCATTCCCAGCATCCATCTAGTTATGTATTGATTCTAGTGACTTGGAGTGGTGCCTGCAGCCACAAGTATCTGTTGAACAGAGTTATCTTCACTACCACTCAATGTCTCTCTTGACCAAGTCCTCTTTTGATGTGAAGAGGAAGATCTGCCTCTCAGATGGCTCTATTGTGTGTAAAATGCTCCGGCATGAACAAAACAGACACTGCTTCATGTGTCTTCTCAGAAACAGCTTCTCTTTCTCTGCCTCCGTGCCTCTTTGTGGCTCAGTAACAGGGTGTTAATGCAGCGGCATCGAGGGTGGAAGTGTTCTTTTTTTGAAGCACGTTTCCTTTAATAGCTTTTCCTCCTCTGCTTGTTTTTCTAATTAGGTTTTTGTCATTGAAACATTTTTAGCTGTGTTTTGAGTCTGGCAGATTATGAAAAAGAATGTTTTTGACCTCAATTCTCTTGTCATTGTAGCCTCATTGTGGATCCATCCTGTCATGTCCTCCATACTTGTTTTTTTTTTTTGAAAGATTTTCTATGAATGAAATTCTTTCTGATGTCCCAACTGGCCCTCACGCGATTACACAGTCGGCTGCAATCAACAGAAAACCCTCCAGAATTAAGCCATTGCTGTTGATCTTGATGCAGAAAATGTGGTTAGTGAAGTAAAATAAACATCTGGAGGTGGACCCATTAACACATAATCCTGTCCTCAATACATTAACTGTATACACTCACCGGCCACTTTATTAGGTACATCTTTTCAACTCTATGTTAACACAAATACCTAAAAGGCCAGTCACATTGGCGCAACTCATACATTTAGGTGTATAGTACAGAAAATCAGACTGATTTCGAGCTGATAGAAAGACAACAGTGACTCAGATGACCACTCCAAATGATGCGTCTACTGTGTATCTAATTTTTAAATTTAGAAACATTTTTTTTAGTTTGTGATGCTAAACAATTTCTAGCAAAACAAGTGGTGCCAGGTACAACAAACCCCGCCCCTCGCACATATTTCACCCATTATAAGTAAATGGGAAGATTTTAAAAATTCCTAAAAAATTTGAACTTTGACCTACTGTTCCCAAAATGTCATGAGATCCACTCTGTGTCACTGGAAATCGCTGAAGTCAATTTGGCATGAATTCAACTAATAGTTTTGCTGTTACATACATATGAAATTTCACCCATTATAAGTAAAAGGGGGAAAAAAAGATTTAAAAAATTCATTAAAAGTTTAAACTTTGACTGACTTTTCCCAAAATGCAATAACATCTATTCTGAGTCACTGGCAATCTATAAACCAAATTTGGTAAGAATTCAACAAATAGTTTTGCTGCTACAGACATTTGAAATTTCACCCATTATATGAAACAGGGAAAAAAAAAGATTTAAAAAAATTCATAAAAAAACTGAACTTTGACCTAAAAAAATAAAAAGCATGTAGAAAATGGCAGTCTATATGGTTAAAGTCAGTGCTCTGTTGACATCCTGAGGAGGAAGGCAGATAAAATGGAGAGATGACCAGTAAAACCGGTGTGTCTTTTATATTTTCCCTGATGCAGACGGTGGTAGTACAAGGCTTTTCAGTTAGACCTGTCCTCGTGAACCACTGGGTGACCGTATCGGGCTGTTCTTCACCTGGAAAGTATCAGTATGGTCTGGTGTGAGGATGTTAGTATGACAGCGCCCTGTATATGTGTGTTAAAATACGTGTGTGTAGCTGTAGCTATCTGTGCCCATGAACTCATACTGTGATATAAAAGAATCAAAATGTGGGATTAGTAATTATAGAGCGTCATTAACTGATTTTTATGAGTAAGCGGTGATAACTGACCTGATATAAGCTACCAGGAAGTGAAGGACAGGTGCACTTCCCTCACTCTCTCCTTGCTGCCATGACAACGCCAGCTCCGTGTCAGATACAGCCATGACAACTGGCTGAGTAGGGGGAGATGGGGGCATGCACATTTCTAATGACAGGGACATAATTGAATTCAGTGAAAGGTTTTTTTTTCCAGTAGTAGAAACCATAGCGTCCAGTGTTAAAATGGATTTGTACTACTCACATATTCTTACCATGTGAAGCGGTGCTGACGTCTCGAGGCATGCTGGGTCTCCCCTCCCCTGCCCAACCGTACGCACCAACACTAACCCCGTACTTGGTATTGACCTTTAGGTTACCGATCTCTACATCCTATGACATTTCACAAAGTGAAAGAAAAGACGACAGGTGTAAGAAAAGAAGCACATCATCAAGCATGATTAGATGAAGAAATTACAAAAAGGTCAAAGACAACAGAGGAAGGATTAAATCACTGATTAGGGATTTTTACACAATCTTCCCCAAAAATTGAAAGAGGAGAATGTGAAAACAACTTGGAGAACAAAGCGACAACTAATTCAACTCATAATTGGATTTTGGGTATACTTACAAAGCTCGCTTGTCCATCAAATTGTCCCTTTGAGAGAAATAGAGATGGATGTGAATAGAATTATCTGAGTGATGTTTATTTGCACTTCCACAACACACACAAAGGCAGAAAGGATACTCTAAAATGTTGCTAGCTGATAATATGTTTCATATTTGTGCTGTTTTATATTAGGGATCTTGTGTTTCTGTTTGGAAGTAAATCTGTGCCATGAAATATTGAATAGTTGTATTTTGCAAGAATTTTCTTGATTAGTTGTATTTTGTAATTAGAATTTTTTTATAGTTAATTTTTTTTTAACAGTCGAATTTTAAAGTATTTTTACACATAGTTTAATAATTTGAATTCAGTTATTTAAAAAAAAAAAAAGAAAAGTTTTTAAATTCAATATTCTCAGATACAATGCATTTCGAATTCAGTATAACCAGGCAAAACCAATGGAGTAACGAGCCACTTGATCTAGCTTTCACCCAATTGTGCATCGCGCCAAAGATCACGTGATGCTCAGGTAGCAGCGCACATATGCATCAAGCATGTAAATCGCGGCGCCTGAGCCACTACCTGAGCATCACGTGATCTTTGGCGCGATGCACGACTGGGTGAAAGTTAGATCAAGTGGCTCGTTACTCCATTGGTTTTGCCTGGTTACAATGAATTTGAAACACATCGTATTTGAGAATACTGAATTAAAAACATATTTTTTTAACAACTGAATTCAGATTATGAAATTCTATGTGTAAAAAAAATGTGAAATTCAACAATTCAAAAAAAATTTAACTATAAAAAAATCTAATTACAAAATACAACAATTCAAAAAAATTAAACTATAAAAATTCGAATTACAAAATACAGCTATTCAAAAAAAAAAAAAACTCCTGCAAAATAGAACTATTCAGTATCTGATGGCACAGATTTACGTCCATATTTCTATACACTGATGACATATGCTGGTAGGTTTTGTAGAAGTCTGAATTATATGTTAATAGCTTGTCAGAAAACAGTCATAATTTGGAATGCATTTTACAGCTGACTTAAAACTATTACGCAGCATGTGCCACTTATTCCTGTTTATATTCTGTGTGTGCACTCACAGTGGTCAACATGTCCAAACTGAGGGGCACCTCCATCAGTGAAGCTGAACCAACTGGACGGTTGCTCCTCATCTCTGTGTAGAAGACCTGAAGCACACATCAAGACAAAGAAAGCAACAGTTATGCATACGTTTATTGGGAAAATGTCAGATTTTTTACTAATATGCATGTGGTTTCATCCTCATATTCATTAAATTGTGCAACATGCATTCATGTTGTTGTTGTTATTATAAATTTTTAAAAAAAGATGTCTCACGCACCACTAAAACGCAGCATGTAAACACAGCTTTACGATGAGGAAACACTAGAAAGATACAGGATTATGTATGAAGTTTCAAAGTGGCTGAACAAATGAATGCACATGCCTATTTGTGTGTCGTGGGGCAGCTAGGTAGCTAACTAATCCTCTTAGTGCAGACATATGGTCAAAAGCAGAGCACACAATGTCAAACCGATCCTCACTTTGTTAATGGTTACTCAAAATAAAGGCAAAAAAGGAAAGAGGGGAGGAAAACAGGAAGGAGGAAAGGAAACATCAACTATGTAAATACCTGTGAAACAGTGCCAAGCCTATTATTATATGCTGCTAAATGTACATAATACAGTTTTTGTGCTAGAAGTGCAGCCAAAGCTTTACTGACAGGGCACTAAATAAAGATTTGTGACCACATCTGTTGGTGCCTTTCAGTCCTTGAAAAATCATACATTTGGCAGTGAAGGGGTTCCATCAAAACACCACAAATACTTGAAATATCAATCTGTCCCCCCAAGGACATTTTGCTGGACACTGAGGTTAACAAGCACTTTAACAGCTAAAAAGTAAGGTGGTCGCTAGATCCATCAGGGGTGTTCAGAAGACGCAGAAGCAGGAGTGAGTAGAGAAAATGAAGGAAATTTGATTTATGGCAGTGTTTCATGTTTGCCCGATTAAAAACCTTTCTGTGTTTCTTGAAAGTGCTTTTGTAATGAATATGTCACAGCGTATATCGTACCCCACTTTGACACTAAACCACGTTTATTTTTGTTTTCTGAGATTTTGACATTTTTCCTCAGCCACAGTTGAAATCCAGAAAAATGTCCGGCTTTTGCTCAGATATTATTCTGCGAGCTTTCAGATTCTGTGGATAAGACACCCCACCCCCCACCCCCTGAACTAGAAATAAAAGCTTTCTTGTAGAAGTGGCTGCAAGTAAACTATCCAACCAAGGACGACTGGACTGCAGTAAAGCGGACAATAAAATAAACGGTTTGAGGCATTTCACCTTCTAAAGAACACAATATGAGCGAGTAAAATACATGGACCATACACATGTAACCCATTACATCTGTCACTCTGTACAGTTTCCATTTTAGTTTACAGAATATCAAAATGTAAAATGTACACTAAATTTGGTAGAAAGTAGAGATACCTTTTAAACCATCAGTATAATGGTTCAATACAATAGAGTTACTGTCTGTAAAAGCATTCTGTGTGGCTACCTTGTATCCTGTGATGGTGCTGACATGACGCCGGGGCATCTTCCATCGTACTCTGAAGGCAGTGCAATTGACTGTGTCCAGCTGGATGTCTAAAGGAGGGCTAAGACGATCTGTGTAAACAAACACAGACAGTGAGGGTAGATATGGGGGGAAAAAATGCAAATTCTAAAAATAACTTGACACACTGGGAGACTGCTTTCCCCCTTTTGTCCATCCTCTGTCAGTGCAAATTTTTTTTTTACAGATAATGATATTTTTTAACAAAAGATGCTTAACCCATAAAGACCCAAACGTCCACCGGCGAACAACATATAAACTGAAATAAAATATTAAATACCTGTTGATCCACTAATCTTATCAATGCATGTAAATAATTGATGTAAATACAGTTTGCCATCTTTTCATGATCATCAGATATGGCCCATTTGGATATTCAGCAGCTCCATAGTTACTGTGAAAACACCGCTATCTCCTTCAACATTGATTCACCAGAAAAATCAATGGAGTTTGATCAATGACAGTGGATGGACACACTGGGTTTATGTTCAATTAACAATATATTTTGCAGAAAAAAACTATATTTTTCTTCAGTTTTCTCTGTTTTGCATGTATTTACCCTCAACTTTAATCTGAGGTTTAATGAACCTCTACATAATCAGTAAATTAGATATAAGAAAATATCTGATTTTCACTTAAAAATGCAAAATACAGAACATAATGTTAGAGTAAATAGTGATAAATCACTCAAGAAAGGGCAAATATAGAGGAAAAATTCATTTAGGAACGGACACAAAAGCAACACTGGGTCTTTATGGGTTAATATTTGTATAAAGCGTTGTGTGACTGAAATTTATCCCAGTATCACGAGAACTTTAAACATCACAGCTCATTGGAAGAACAGTTTAGAAATGTTAATGTAAATAAATGTGAATCCTAAAAGACAAAATACATCGATAATCTAAAATCAACTGCACACCTCTCACACTGCAACTATATCTACATAATTAAAGTTAAATAAATAAGGTGTTTTATCTAACGGATACAACAAATATTTAAGGTTAAAAGGTTAACCCTTGACAAAAAAACTTTGAATAATAAACATTTATTGAAAATGATTTGTTAGACGTGCAGTATAGAACCAGCTCTCCTGCAAAATCAAAAGAATTCACACCAGTTCAGTCCATTTGAAAGGTGAAAAAGCACCACTTATGGCAGAACCATGTGATTGAACACTTAGTTTGATGCATCGCCTTATAATATCAACTCTAGCTTCAGGTGTCATTATTTTCATGGTATAAATTGTTAAATCCCGGGTGCTTCAGTGACTCTTCAGGACGTCATGATTGCATTTTAAGTGTCCAAATGTGGTCTGAAAAGATTGAAAGAGGCTCTTCAGCAAGAAACAGAAATAAGGACTATAGCCTGTCATCACAGACCATCTAATGATCAAATGTATATGCATTATCAGCCTGTGATGGGGAAAAAAGGACCCTCTGAAATAGAATAGTTACACAGATGATATGTGATGCCCATCAAAAAGCTCCTTAAAATATTAGAAACCAATGTCTTGAATCTGGATATACTGCGTTTGGTGCAGAAATGTGACTTAAGAGGCATTTTCTTCTGATGTGTTATAAACTCTGTGCATGTTTTGTAAGTTCAACATAAAAGTCAGATGGAAATGTCATGTAGCTTCTCCCTTTTTTATCCATTAATGGCTCTCCTCTCCCCATTCCCTTGAAGACCTACAGTATCTCTTATAGCCCTGAGTTTTCTCTTGTACCCTGCTCTTCCATCTGAGTGATATTGCAATACTTCAGCTGAATTTCCTGAATGTCCCTCGGGGGTGTTGCCGAGTGAGTGGACGGGTGGGCTTAATCCTCATCTTATCTCCATTACCATTTTTAAAGCTTTGCTGTAACTGACAGCATGTATCAATTGATAATTTGGATTAAATAATAATTAAAAAAAAAAAAAAAAAAAAACAATTCTATAATATTCATCAGATAAATAAGTTTGCTCATTTTTGGCTTCTCTTTCAGGTATAAATCACATATTTATGGAGCAGGTTTAACTACAGCTGGTAAAAAAAAATCTGAAAAAATATTTTTAGTGGAGAAAACACTGTAATCTTACTTTGTTTGGTTGTTTTAACCTTGGCAATTATCTTGAGGAAATGCCTAAAACATAAAATTGCATAAGAATAACCAAAAAAAAATACAGAAAGATCCATCTCAAGTGACTGTGGCACTGGAATGGATAGTATGCACTGCAGGTGAATTGCCAGTAAGTCTTCATTAAGTTGATTTAAAACTTTTTTCTAACTCAGTTTTCCATTTTCTCAACAATGTGTTGTTTTTATATTGGTTACATATAAACAAACTGACAGAACAGAGCTGACAGAGACTGTGTCCTTGGAGCAGCACTGGGTGCACATTTGGAATTTTCTGGTATGTCATGTCATTGAGAAAAGTTCACTTTTAGATTTGAACGGTGCACAAAATGATGTAACTCCACTCTCAGGCGTGAACTGAATGAAGCAGAACAAGACACACTGAGCAACAAAACAACTGACCACAGTGTTTCCACCGCTGCTACTGTGGCAGCACAACCCTGTTTTTAGGACATGGACGGCTCAAAAGTCACTTTATGCTCAGAGGTGGTCATGTGGAGATCTGTTTTCAGTGGTGTTTTTAAGAATACTTCAGTATATTGTTATACAGAATGCACAAAAAAGAAAGAATGTATGACCCAAACTGTCCCTGACCCACACATATTAACATACATTTAGTAAATCTGAATAATGTTAGAATCTAAATCTAGCAAACACCATTAAATGTATCAGGAATTTACATTTCTTTAATTGATATGCATTATTTCAGAGTAAACCATATTCAGACTCTGTGGTTGCAAAGTGAAATATATGACAAATATTGCAATAGTGCTCTTGAACCTCACTCTAAGAGTTCTTTATAAACATTGTTATGAATGATATGCAGTAAAATATCCTTCTGAAAGATTTTTAGTTTATGTTTTTTTTTTTTGTTGCCTTTCACTGAACAATAACCTTGAAATTGGCATGTTGAAGTGAACCTTTAAAGTAAGTGACAGAATAACGAAGTGTTAAAAAAGCAAATATTGATTGGCTGTGTAACTTCATTTGGGCTTTTCTATTCGAGATTAAAGCTGTTTGAAATGTTGACAAAGTAAATTGTCCTTCGATTTTTATTCTTTCATAGATGCACCATAATTTTGTGCTTTAAAAGCTGGGGTGACTCATCTGGATGTGAAGTCCTGTTGACTTTGTCTCTTCCTAGAGAATGAGGCCTAGAAGACCTCAAAAACAAAACAAAAAAAAAGAAAAAAAACAAGTACAGATGTCACTAGTAGTCATGAAGACAGAGGTACAGCCCTCCTTGGTATGGCAGTCCCAAACTGTGGGGAGTTTTTCTACACTGACAGACAGATGTAATAGACAGGCTGCGATGGCCCATGGGTCTGAAAGAGTGAGGGTGGGACGAAGAACGGCAGACAGTCAGAGAGACTGACAGTGAGAGAAAAAGGAAGTGATGGAAAGAGAGAAAAATGAGGAAAAGGGGGAAACCGGGACAGAAAAAGTGTTGAGGGTGACAGGATAACAAAGACAGATATAGACAAGAGGAGAGACAGAGGGCGGGGGACGCAGAAAGACACTGTGGAGACCAAATCAGCATCAGGGATTTTCTGCCCAAAAGAGCACATTTGACATATTTGATGATACATGACTTAAGCCAAACAAATTCTGAATTTTTTATTTGAACAGCTGACCTTTTTTGGATGCAATTTGCACATTCTATATGCTGCGTACATTCCAGGTTTTGAGAACAGAAACAGAATTTTCAGCAACATATGTTTGCCCTTTTCTCCCCAGCCACAGACAAGTGTAAACATTATAGATGTGGAACCTTGAGTGTATAATGTGGACAGACTTGGTGGCTGCCACCAGTCATAGTGCAGAGTTCTATTATGGGTAAAATACTAAGACCACTGTGAGGATTAGTGTTTGGTATAAAATGACCTGAGTTTTTGAATCAGGAGTGTTTGGTGCAGATCACACTGTTTTAGTGGCTGTTTCATGATGCAAATGATGCAGCTGTAAATTACATGACCTGTGTTTACAAAGTTTTTTTTTTAATCAGTCTCTCTCACCATAAAGCAGTATTAACAGTCATATTTTTCACATGCTAAAATATTATGTGTCCTCACATATTACGTGACCAAGTTTTAAAGCAGGCTTACAGTTGTAATCAAATAAATGGAATATAATGCACACACACGGATTCAGGTTGTCACTAAAAGCTTCCCTCACACAGTGTTTCAGTATAGTCATTATTATCATCATTATTATTGTGTTCATTTGTAATATTACTTCCTTTAAGGGCAGCTGCTGAACTTACCAGATCTCCGAACATTTGATCTTCTTGCGCAGAAGCAAACGCTGGCCGTACATATTGCAAACAGAAGTAAGTACAAAAGAGTCCTTTCTTTACATGTAGATTCCATGTTTTCCAGTCAGAAAGGGTCAAATGCTCATTTTAGTCACACACTCAAACGCGTCTGTAACTGCAAATATTGCTGATCCTTTCAGTGATAAAAGTTTGCTCCAATGAAAAACCGGTTTCATCCAATTTTTGGCGCAAACGCCATCCAAACACAGTCAGAAACTGCCCAAGAGGAACGGGCAGCTACGGGTTGACACTGATAAGATTACGGTCTGCAAAAGATCAGTGGGTTGGACACATTACCAGACGCACCGACAGCCACTGTGCCCCTATAGGCGCGCTGACAGACGATGGAGAGGACTGCCCGGACAATTTACGCATAACGCGCAACGACTGTAACAACTGAATGATCGGCGCGATGATTTTTACGCGTGAATCTCGCTTTCGTGTCACGCTGGGGTCTGCGTCTTAGACACCAGATGAGATGGATAGCGGAGTGCAGGAACGTGGGGCCATTTAGAGCTAAGAGGATAATAAGCGTCTAATCCGCACATTGGACACAGATGGAGAGCGTGTCTTGACGCAGAAGCAGGGTAGACCGAGACAACATAGAGTGCGTGTCCGAGCGTTAAAAGACGGAAAACAATGAGTGCATTAACTGCTTCTCAAATCCTATTGGATCTTTATTGATATTTCAACCAGATGAGTTTACACCACGTTGTGCGCATGTGCGTTTGGGAGACGGTTCAATAAATAGGTTACTGCCTGTTGTGCATTCATGACCTTACTCACACTAGGAAACTTTACTGTCAGTGTCACTTACATTTGGTTGCATCGAATGAGCCGTCACAGAGCCTCCACTGTCAAAATTATATTATCTCACATGTATTAGAAGTACAATTGCTCCAAAAATCTTAACCTGAAGCTATAGGAAGCAGGCTGATTTACTGAGCCATTTTCATTTTGTCCAGACCACTCTACTACTTAGACTTGTATGGCTTAATTCTCTGAGCCAGACATGCTCTAACTTCACACAAGACCAATATACGAAATCCATCAACCATCCAGTCAGTTCTTCAGTACAGAATAATTAGAAAATGCTTTTATCTACATCTAAGCTGTTTTTTGAGCCGGTCCACACAATTGTATGAATTTCATTTGGATCGATAAGACACAATGATGACAACTGAATAGACCCTGTCTGTCATCTGTACCTTATGTATTGTCAAGGGTGGAACACATTCAGACTGAGGTCATGACTATTCACTTGAAGCTCTTTGTTTAGTGATATTGTTGTATATATTTTCAAATGATAGCTCTTTTCCTTGAGTAACCCTGTACATCAGGGTTATTACACAAACAACTGAACTACATTTATGAATGGATTTATATGGAAGGTTATGTTGTTAAAGTGGGAAAGTTGAAGTATGAGAAACTGCAAACACATCTTAAATGAAATCACCATAAACCAGTGATTCTCAACTGGTGGTCTGCGACCCAAAAGTGGGTTGCAAACCCATTAGTGGGTCGCTGCAGTTTTAATTAAATTAATTTTGCATGAAAACATCAAGTGTGTAAAAATAGCTGTTGCAGAAATGTTGTGATTGTTGTGTCAGCTTTATGATTAAGGTTTGTAATCTTAATGAGTTTTTTTTTTTTTTACCTGGTTAAATAAAGGATATATACTGTATACAGTCATACAGTTCACAAAGGCTTCTGTTTACCCTGCAATAATTTCTTGAAAATAATAACCAAAAGAATACTTTATAGTAAATTAATTGAACTACAATTGATTAATTGCTTGAATAAGTAACTGAATGCACTTTTAATTTCTGAGCGCACATCTTTGGTTTTGGTTAACAGGATTCCCCCGGGGTCTTAAAAGGTCTTGTTAGTCTTGAATTTACACATCTGCATTTCATACCTTTAAAAAAGTCTTAAAAAGGCATTACATTTGATATAGCAGATCTTAAGTTATGTTCCCATAAATTTGTTCACTGTATGGTGTTTAACCCATAGAAACCCAAACATCTACTGGCGACCAAAACCATCTACTGATATAAACTGTTTAATACCTGTTGATCCACTAATCCTATCAATACATGTATGTAATTGTGTAAAATGCAGTTTGTCATCTTTTCATGGTCATCAGATATGACCCATTTGGATGTTCAGAGGCTCCGTAGTTACTGTGGAAACACCGTCATCTTCTACAACATTAATTCACCAGTAAAACCCATGGAGTTGGATCAATGACAGTGGATGGGGACATTTTCTCTATTTTGACTTAATAGGCTTTGAGTTTACTCTGAGTTTAAATGAACATTTAAATTAAATGTAGGAAATTAAATATAGGAAAATACATGATTTACTGTGAAAAATGCAAAGTACAGAGGATAAGATTTTAGTAAGTGGTGATAAATCCCTTAAGATAGGTTAAATACAGAGAAAAATTAATTTGGGAACCGACACAAAAGTAGCACTGGGTCTTTATGGGTTAAACGTGTCTGTTAAATGTCCAAGCTAGAACGAAAGTAATGTTAGTCTGCTCGCTTCCACCCCTTCCAACCCGACAAGTTATACTGAAATTAGGAACTAATTATCGCTAACTTTGAAGCCCCGGTGAGGAGTGACTTGAAATGGTGGGAATCAATAAGTACATTTTCCTAAATTCTAGGGGTCACAAATTTTTGCTAGTATGGATGTGAAATGGGCATTAAATTCTGTTCTAAGTAGTCTTGAAAAGTCTTAAATTTAACTTGTAGAAATCTGTAGGAACCCTGGATTAAAATGACTGACCTGATTTAGAGTTAAAGGGAATATTTTCCTCTTTAGCATCACCCCCTGATGGTCATTTTGGTTTGTCCTTAAAGTTGTCTTTGGTGTTGGCATACTGTCGTATTCTGTATTATCTCAGATTGAAAACGCACCATCTTTTCATTAAATTAATTTGAGTAGGTTAACTTTTAGCGATTTGGGTCACAGCTTGTCATTTAGGGGTGATAGTGGGTCCCAAAGCCAGACTAGTTGAGAACCACTGCCATAAACAAACCTTAGAGGGACTATGAATGTTGATGGAGTGAAAAAATTATATATACGTTTTTGGATTGTTTTGTTGACTCCAAGTTATTCTTTAACCCATAACACATCGTATTATATCTTATCATAGCACTAGTTGAAGCTAAAACCAATTAAACCCTTTTTTTACACTAGTTTTTAGATTCTCTCTGAACGAGCTCTATGCAACAATTTAAATTTATCAGCTCTTCCATTCATCAGTTGCTAAATCAACATCAATAACATCTGCTTTCAAAACATTACCACAGCCTCGACTCTGCCGGCTTGGTGGAACACCTTCCACATTAAAAGCTCCACAGTTACACCGTCTCCCTGTTCTCCATTCTGGAACAACCCTGACTTCACAATAAACAGCAAATCTCTACATTATGGAAGGAAAAAAGGCATTACTCACCTTCATCATATCACTCAGAATTGAAAATGATAGACTTTGAACACCTAATCCAGAAGGTCAGTACTGGGAACAGCCAATACCTCCAGTACCTCCAACTGAAGTGTACTATTCTCCCAAAATTGAACCGTAAATCCAGTGATGAAAATCAGAATAATATTATACAAGACTTTTTGAACATCCATGGACTCCATAAATTACTTTCCAAAATAAACACATTTTTAATTAGCACAGAATCATCAGCCTCCCTCCCAATTACAAAGTGTTTGTATTTATTTATTTGCACATCACGAACAGCAAGAAAAAAAAAATCATGCAAGTAACACCATAGTGCAGGAGATAATAGAAGCCAAAAAGCCTTATATAAATACGTCCCCAGAAATAAACAATAAACAAAAACGAAATGAAGAATAAAAATATGATATTACTGAAATAATAATTAAAAGTAGGGAACAGGGTCTCTCTATCAAACCGGAGTCCCCTTTATTCACTGTAAAATCCCAAACTTACAGCTCACATGCATACGCTCTGGCACTGTACTCCTGTTAAGCCAGTCTGGGCTCAAATCATTAATCACTTATCCTACATTTTTAACCGCCGCATCCTCATATCCCCTCAACTTTGCATCCTAGGAGGCACGTCAGCCGTACAACTGGACCACAACACTAAAACGCCATTATTCACAGCCAGCTGTTGCCAAAAAGACAGTCCTCCCCCACTGGAGAGCCAGACATCAAAAAAATATTCCTCAATGGAAGAACCTGCTACTAGACCACGTTTCAGTCGGACAAATGGCCGCTTCACTCAATCAAAAAAGTAATCCTTTAAGCAAAACCTGGTCTGTATGCACAAACAAATTCACCACTGCTTCACCTTAATTTGCATTCCATGACTTGTTTTCCTTATTTCTGATCCCTTCGTTCTGACTACTCCATCTTCAGTAATTCATACACACACACACACACACACACACGCACACACACACACACACACACACACACACACACACACTCTCATACGCACAATCGTCTACCTCCCTCCACACCCCATTTATATTAATTCTTTACACAGTATCCAGTGACCACAAAATACACACCTCCGAACACGAACACACATGCAAGTACAACTCAATTATGCAGCTTGTTGTTGTGTTATTTTGTTGTTGTTTTTTTTTCTCTTTTCATTAAATTAATGATTAGCCATGTTTTGTTTTGTTTGAAGCTGTTGCCTGTTTTAATATGTCTGTCTCTGTACATAAATGTGAAAAACTGTTAAATAAAGAATTAAAAACAAAAACACACACAAAAAAACTAACAAACAAACAAGTGGTTCCAGGCACAACAAACCCCGCCCCTTGCACATATTGTATCTTATTTTGGCATCGATCCAGCTGACGTCATCATATCGATGCGTGTGCTGATGTCAGCATATCAACCGCTTCTATATATGTGCCAAGTTTGAAGTAAATATTAACAAAATTGATGTTTTTATAGACATTTGAAATCTTGCCCATTATAAGTAAATGGGAGAAGAAAAAAGATTTTAAAAATTCCTAAAAAATTTGAACTTTCACCAACTTTTTCCAAAATGTAACCACATCTATTCTGGGTCACTGACAATCTATAAACCCAATTTGGTATGAATTCAACCAATAGCTTTGCTGCTAGAGTGTTAAAAAAACAAAGACACAAACAAACCGAACCAAAAACAACAGCCCATGTCTCCCCTTCGGGGGGCGGGGTAGAATTAAAGATTCTCTCTGTAAGTCTTTATCTCCTGGAACAAAGACTGTGACAGCTAGCTTACATACTAATAGTGTAATTAGTCACATACACTCATTCAGTTTCAGTTCCTAACATGTTTCTTTGGTACAAGATACTGCATTTAATAATCAGAGAATCAGCATAGACCCATGCTTCTCTACTTTGAACTCTTATTGAAGACACGAAATATTAATAACAAAATATGCTTCAGTTTTGCCTTTTTCATTGTAGTCGAGGACAGGCCACGCAATTCGCATTTACTATGAGATGATGTTCACAAACCAAAAAACTCTTTAAAGTTTCAAAGAGCAATGTCAGTATCATCTGCCTGAAAGGTGCAAGTAAAAAGTGCAAAAACGGAGATATATATATAAAAAAAAAAGGTAAGCGGAGAAAATTCATCCAGCGGGCCTGCTTTCAGAGTCCACACAGCTACCGCTTGTCTAATCTGCCTGTCTTACTGATGTTTCCCCTGAGAACTGGAGCTGACTGAAGTGTTCGCTGCATTTAACAAAATGTTGTCATCCATTTTCTTTTCAACAGCAACATTCCTCTCTTCAGCTATCTCATACAGGAGCTCTGCGGCTTACTGTGCCTGGATCCTTGATGTGATTTTTGTCACAGAAATCCCTCGGGTACAGACAAAAATAGTTGGTATTTTCAACTGAATTTAGAAATCCAAAGCACCAACATCATCATGAATTATTTAATTATTTTCATATTTCAGTTGTTCCTCATGATTACTTTGTTTCTCATTTTTACTAATCAATTTTTTGGTCATCAGTGTTTTGTTTTGTTTTGTTTTTTTTAGCTTTGTTGTAAATTAAACCACATTTACAATTACAATTTACCAGAAATGCAGGCGAGTATGATGAGAACATTCTAAATGGTTCATTTCTCTTCACGCCCATCAAGCACTTACTTAAATCACATGTTGCCTGGATCACAGGAAAATGTGATCTGATTGTTCCACCTCCTATGACCTGCCATTATCTGCTTTTTTTCCTCTAAATTATTACAAGCTGCAGGAGAGACTGAGATAGAAAAAGAAAAGAAACAGTGCTATTATAAAATGTACACACAAAAGAGATGTATTGAGAATTGATCGTTCTGACAGATGCTCTGAAGCCTTATAATTTGCCGAAATATTAACAGATATTTTAAGCACTGATAGCGTGGAACGTGACAGACATTTGAAAAGAAAAACAGATCAAAAGGAAGGTACTACATGTGCCAAACATCTATCTTCCTGTTTTGTAGGTTTGTCGTAGAAAAGTGTTTAAATGGCTTAAATTCAGAGCAACTCAATGTCGCAGACTTTCCTATATTTTATATTTCAGTCAGTTTTGGCAGGTGCCAGAAGAGGGACGGCTGTGGCTCAGGAGTAGGTCCTCCACAAACCTGAAGGCTGGCCTTTCAGTCCCTGCCTCCACCTGTCAATATGTCAGTGTCCTTGGATAAGACAGCGAGCTCTAAGATGCTCCAGTGGCTGTTGTGACTGTGTGTGTGAATGTGTGAATGAGGCACATGATAAAGATAGAAATACAGGTTGTCTACCAGGAATGAGGCCTCACTCAGGTTCAGTTTCACCCCCATCAAACACTCATTTTAATTAAATCATCCAAATAAGAATACACAGTTAACATGTAATTGATTATTTATCCAGCAACATGAAGTGCTTTTATGTGACTCTTTCATTCATTCTCATTTCCAACAAGAATGTGGAATTTTAGACTGAATTCACCTTTCTATTTCTACATTTGAGCCTCATCTCATCTCATCTCATCTCATCTCATCTCACTGGTCTTCTCTGAAAAAGTCAGACATGAATTAAGTGTAACATTCAGGCACTTAAACATTTTTTTTTCTATTCAAGAATGCAAGTAACTAACTACAAATTGACACCTTAATGAGAAATAATACTGTGCTTTGCATTTTTTTTTTAATTGTTTTTTTAAAACAGTAAATTTGGAAATTCATGTATAACAATAATAATTATATTTTAGCATTAAAAGTAGATACTAAAATATATATTTTAATGCTGGTTTTTAATGTCTTATAAATCAGCTTCTACACACCAGTGTAG
>JAPQRP010000030.1:28614112-28625346 GCA_037367295.1 Apogon hyalosoma
TGGAAGCGGATGAACCCATTTATATAGTGCAAAGTGAATGTATCGTATGTGCAGACAATGTTTTGAAGTAGATCTGGTAGCTCTGAGACAAACATTCATTTTGAGTAAAACCCATTTTCTCATTAATTCTCATTATTTCACATTTTAAACTAAAACTATATGTTGGAAACTACAGCCAAACAGCATTTTTGACATTATAATGACTCAAACTTAATGAAGTTTTCCTACATTTATTCTGAAGGCATTTTACTTGTAGACCAGTGTAATAGTCTTTTCATAGATTAATCATTGCCTAAGCCACACAAGGCCTCTACAGTTTAAATAGAGCTTTATTTTTATACAGTATACATTTGCCTAATGTAATTGATAATAAACACATTCTTTCCCAGTGTAGTGTACTCTGTATCTAAATTAATACCACATTGGAATTAGCGTTTCACTCCTTTGTAAAGAGTTTAAAAGAGAGCAAGCTGTGCTTTTAACATCATCTTTACTCTCAGACTCTTAGATTCTAGTTTTCAATTACACTCCATTATTTCTTAAAAAAAACACCAACGTTGAAAACATGGTCGATGACAGACTAATGCTTGAACGATGGCAGGAATTAATGTCTGTTTTCTGTCACTTTTTGTGTGAGGAGATGAGTGCCTCTGTTGAGTCCATTGTAGTAAATGAGAGTAAAGATAAAAGCTTGAATAAAATCTGATCGAATGACAGGAGCAACCATTAAACAGGAGGGTGAGAAGAGTATCCATATCTACTACATTCTGGAAGAATAAAAGGAGTGTGAGACACCGTGGAGAATGGAAAATGGATGGATGAAATGGTTAGAGAAGAGTGTTAAAAGGTGGTGGAAACAAAAAGAAAACATCGTGGAGCGTGAGTTATATGTTAGAAGACAGAGAGAGGACAAAGGGAAGACAATTTGATTCAAAGGCGGCAAAAGCCATGAAGGAGTTGGAGAACATGAGAAGTGAAGCTGTAACTTGCTTAACTAATGTGTGTGGTCGATATTTGATCCACGCCCCGCTCTCTCACATTTCACACCCCTTCCTCTGCGTGTCTCCTAAATGTGAGTCAATCCAGTCGGGTTCACAAACTCCAGGGCAAAACGGGACCAGCCAAGCCTCTAACATTTCTTTATGCAATTGTTGTCGCTATAAATGTCACTCTCTGTGAGAGTTTTTGCAGCCAGACATGATGCCCTGGTCATGCTGGTGATTGATGCAGTCTGACAGCCGAGGATTCACGGGTAGATCTGCAGGCTTTGCTAAGAGACTGAAAATGAAAATGGTGATTTTGCTGAAGTGACGATAGAAGAAAAATATGCAGCAAGTGGTTAAATATGATAGGACTTTTTTGCAATATAAATATTTCCCTGAATGAAAAGAGCCTAATTTTGGAAGGACTTTAATTTCCTTGCTTTATTATCTGGATAAGAAAGCAATATGCATTGAGTGAGTCAACAGTTTCCACAGCCTTTTCTTCTCTTTCTTAAGCTGATTATTTTAGTTTCCGAGCCACAGATTAATCAGAGGTAGAGTCAAAAACCCATTGCATAAATATTTTTAAAAAACGTAACACCCTAGTGCAGCTTGGCCAAATATATCAAGATTTCTGCAAAGTGTCAGGAGCCCAGTTAATCATCAGCGTTAGTCATAGCGATACCAAACCTTTGCATAAAATATACATAACAAGTTCATCAGCTTTAGCCCTGGACAACAGAGGAGACCAACAGAGTCAAAAGAGCGATGGTGTCATTAGTCGGATGAGTTTTCTGCTCTTTTGTTCACAGTGTCAGAGGAGCTTGTAATGAAGGATAATGTTCCAGAAGCTGTACACAGGACGGTAACACAACACAAGTGTAAGCAGTTGAAGAGATGCTGTTCCAAATAGACGCAATAAATACTGTGCATGCTGACACTACAAAGGATCGTTTCACCTGGGTCGTATTTTTTGTTTATCTCCAGTGGTATTTATGGATGATATTATTACACTTGTTTGTCAGAGGTTTGAGTTATTTGTCTCAGATATACAGTATAGGCTACCTTACAACGCAATACAATTGAGTGATGAAAAGTCAGCTGAAAGGATTGTAGAAAAGACAGAAAAGACAAACAGCTTAACCCATAAAGACCCAGTGCTACTTTAATGCCAGTTGCCAAATGAAATGTTCTCTATATTTAACCTTTCTTAAGTGATTTATCACCATTTATGTATAATATTATCCTCTGTATTTTCTGTTATCAATATAAATCACATATTTTCCCATATTTCATATATTGATAATATAGATGTTTATAACAGCTCAGATTAACATTGAGGATTATTGTATAAAAAACGGAGAAAACTGAATTTTAGTAAAATATATTATTAGCTGAACATAAACCAAGCATTTCCATCCAGTCATTTGTCAAACTCTATGGGTTTTACTGGTGAACCAATGTTGTAGAAGATGACAGTGTTTCCACGTTCACTACGGAGCCTCTGCGCATTCAAATGGGTCATATCTGATGACCATGTAAAGATGAAAAACTGCATTTATACCAATTATTTACATGCATTGATAGGATTGGTGGATCAACAGGTATTAAATATTTGACATCAGTTTTGGTCAGTGATGGATGTTTGGGTCTTTATGGGTTAAATGAAAAAGATTTAATGCAATATAAGGCATTCAGTATTTAATAAGTTGGATGACAATCTGTGTTAAAATGAAGACTTATCATTAGAACCCTTTGGCCCTCAAACAGTTGCAGGATTTAATATGGGATAACAGAGCTCTTGGTGTTCTCTTCTCCCATGATCTCAAAACCACTGTGGTGACACTTCCATCACAAGCTGACCTCTCTGACATCAGGATAGAAGCCTTTGTCCTTTGTCTTTCAGCCTCCGGGCGTTTTTGTTGTTTCAGATTCATACCATGAGAACTAGATCAGATTCTCATAATTCAGTTCCAATTAGTGACCGGTGTGTTTACCAGAGGAAGCAATTGTGGGCAGAGTGTTCTGGGCATGTACAGCACCCACTGGCATGAGAAAAGATACAAATGATAACCTTCATGTAATCAAGGTTACACCAAACATTTAGTAAAACATCTGTCAAACCACAAGGAGCTTTTTGTGCCACTGCTCTGGAATTTATGAGTGACTCAGGCTATATGATGAGTCTGTTGTAAAGAAACCACAGAAGAAGAAAGAAGAAGCATCACAGACAAACACACGTCTGTAAAGAAGCGTTTCAACACAATGGCAATGTTATCTAACCATGTTTGATCTAAAGGAGCTGTACGATGTGTTATCTTCTGAGAATGATGCGTGATAAAAGTAGCTTCTTTTGAAGAGTCTGGATGTTTTAAACAGAAATTCTCTCAAAAATCCTGAAGGTCGGAGAGATATGGTTTTGCCTTTCTACTAAATCAGAACTACAAAGTAGAACAGCTAAAGAAAACACTTGTGTTCTTATGATTCATTGGAGAAACAGGGCGCTCAGTGCTCTGTGCAGCTGTTTAAGAAACACTGCTGTGCTTTCGTTTGACTGGATGCAACACAAAGCAGAGGCACAGGGGATTATCATGGAGCTGTAACCACACTACACTGATCATCTTCAACTGGCCTTTGGCCAAACCTCCAGTCTGGACCACCAGCCGCAGACTCCCCACTCATCACTATCACCATGACACACACATAGACACCAGTTATCAGTCATCACTACTGAAGTGCAATGGAATACACACAGATTCAGTCTATGGCCAATGAGAAGGAGAATCAAAGTAGTGTCTCTTTCCCATCTCTGTAATAGCAGTGGTCTGATATGCACTAAAACCACATATTTGCCATCTAAACCATTTCAGTCATCAGTGACTTGTATGTTTAAAAAAAAGATTGAAAAGTAATATCTAAAATATTTCTGCAGCCATGCAATCATATAAATGTTTAAAAAAAAAAAAGATGAATATATTAATATTTAATGTGTAAATTATTGGGGCCTCTCCTGGTGATGTAGTTGCCAGCTGACCCTCTCCTATAGCTGCTTAGAGAAAGTGTTTTGTTTTTACGTTCTGGGCTTTTTATTTAAGGGGATACTAACGCTGGTTCACACTCAAACTCATTACACCCCCGAAGAGGAAGCAAGGGCTACTGTTTCTTGTTTCTTTGTTAACACTTTAGCAACAAAATTATTGATTGAATTCATAGCACATTGGGTTTATAGATTGCCAGTGACCCAGAATAGATGTCATTATATTTTGGCAAAAGTAGGTCAAAGTTAAAATTTTTAATGAATTTTTAAAATCTTTTTTTCCCATTTACTTATAGTGCACAAAATTTGACATGTCTTTAAAAACATAAATTGTGTTTCAGTTTACTTCAAACTTATAAAGAGGCAGTTGATATGCTGACATCAGCTGGATCGATGCCAAAATAAGCAACAACACTTGCGAGGGACGGGGATTGTTGTACCTGGCACCACTTGTTAGATGTTTGTAATGGTGTCATGGTGGTGCAGTGGTTAATAAAGTCACCTTACGGAGAGAAGGTTTGATTCTTGGATGGATCAGGTGTTTGCATCGTATGCTAGGTTAACTCTCCTGTCAGTGCCATTGAATAAGGTACTGGCATGGATCAGAAGTTGATCCCTGGGTCCATCCAGTGGCAGCCCACTCCTCCCTGTATTTCCTTGGATGGGTTACATGTGCATACTCATCACCTGCCATGCAGTGGAATAACAGACCAAAGAAGAAGGCGACGTCTGCTTGGACTTTCTGTAAAAATATGGTGGTCCAACATGTTGGACTCTGTGGACAGCTGTTTATGTCAGTGTAATTATGAAAATTATTTTTCATTTCTACTGATGCATCCTCATAAAATGTTATTTATTTATTCATTCCAATCTAAATTACCGGAAAGGAGCAGGATGAAGAAAACTTATAATGCCTACCCCTTTCTAAAAACATCTACTTCCATCAGATAAGTTGCCGTTACAGCTATTACAGTAAACAGTTTAGAAATAGTCTATAAAAATAAACAAATCCAAAATCCATCAATAAAATGATTTCATTACATGTTTTTATAAACCTTCTCAATTCTCTCCTTATACAACCTCTTAAACTGAAAGATATTTGTACAGCTCTCTCTTCTATTGCCAGATTCACACAACAAACCTAAAACCATACGTTTCCATTGCTTTCATTGTATCTTTTTGGAGAATTTCCCACTCATGATGATGAAATAAGTTACTGAAATTGTCCCAAATGTCCATTTACAAATAGGTGACTGACTCTTGAAGTGCTAAAACATTTGAACATGTGGTAACATGGTCATGGCTGAGCTCACAAAGACACAAACAGAACTCTGTCACATGATTTCAAGTACTGTGGTGGGAAGTGGAAAAGGGGTTAATGTAACACTATCGTGTGCGTGTCAGTGTGTGTAAGGTGTTGCTAACATGGTAAAATATTCACGTGAAACCTGAGAATGTGCGTTGCAATGTCCTGTCTCTGCCTCACACCTGTGGTACATCATTGTGTCTGTGTATGTTTCATACCAGTAAGTGTAAACCTGTATGGACATTGTATATGATTAATGACTTTACATTAGCTTGAAAATGCTTATTTAACCCTTTTTAAACACAGAAAATGAACAGAAATGACCCCGTTGTTGGTCACGATATGCACTACACTGCTAGAAGGAAAATGAAGCAAATCCTTAAAGCAACGAGGGAAAAATGTTGGTGATGTATAACCACAATCAGATCAATTCTACAATTTATATAGGCTTACAAATCGCAGATGGGCCTCAAAGCACACACAGCCTAACAGTAAAATAAAAATGTTTCCACTCTTTACAGTTCTTACAGGTGTTTTACTTCAGTGTGTGTTATCTGTTTTGTGAATGAATGTATGTGGAGTAAGGTGGAAGTGGAGCGTAACTATCTATGATGACGTCAAATACTTTAACACCAATATACTGGCTAATTTGCACCTTCCGTCAATATATTGAATAAATAAGTGGAAAAATTGCACACAAGGTGGGAAGCATAATGTAATGGGAACGCTGAAAAACTGGATTTGATGCCACATGTAGACCCACAGAATATGGAAAAGGAACACTATGAATAGTGTTCTACAGCTTTAGGCCGAGGTGAACATGCAGGTACTACAACTGTAATAAAGAAACTACATATGTAAAGGTGCTTTAAATGCAAATGATCCTTTGATGATGCAAAGGCGTATGTATATTACCCTGCAAATATCAGTGCAGATGTAAAGATTGGTATGTAACTGTTTGTGTGCTGGAAGAAAAAAAAAAAACATCATGAACTGTAATGAAACTAATGTTTTTGTTGAATACGATTAAGTTTTTTAGAGCCGACAAACAATCTAAGACCAAATCAAGTCTGGATTCAAGCTAAACTCAGTTGTATACATAACGCTACTGTGCTAAATCCCTAAAGATGGCAGTTGTACTAAACAACACAAATTTCAGCCATTTTAGATTCTTCATTGAGCACGCAAAAACACGAACATGGGAGTTACAAGGTGTCCACATGGTAACATACTACAGCTGTTCCCTCTGGGCTAATAAATGTTATAGATGTTACCAAATGTACATAGCATACATTGTCAATATATCAGCGTACATTCCTCTCGTCGTTTACACATGTGGCTCTGAAGCACCTCGAACGGAGTGAAACTGCTCTAATCTCCTTTGTAAACACAGTAGTGGTGTGTATGTGTGTGAATGTGTGCGTATGTGCGTGTGTGTGTGTATCTAAGACCCCAAGAGGCAAACCAGACCCCTAACTCACCGTTTATCCTCCCCACATGAGGAAACGGCAGACCTCCCTTTATCCCTTTCTCTCTTCACACTATCCCCCCATTCCTGCTTGTATCTTTCACTGCCCCCCCCCATCTCCCCTCGGCTTTGTGTCCTCATGCCTTTTGATGTCCCTTAGATTCATCCATTAATGTCTCAGGCTCTCTCTGACTTTCTGTTTTCTTGCTCTTCTTCATCCCCTGTGAATAACCGCAGGACTTGACTTGGCCGTTACAGCCTCCTGCGTCTGTTCGTTTAAGTCCACATGCTTGTGTATCTGCGTCCGTATATTCCCTGGTGTTAAAGGGAGGAACCTCTCACTTCCTCCATAAACACCTCAGTGGTATGCAAAAGATCTGCAGCATGGGTTTCTGACTCCTTCACCCTCTGAAGCTGCTCTGACACATATAAACAGATGAAATGTCTCAATGTGCACTCTATGAAAGTTCTAACATAGATTTAAAACACGTACATTTTAAGAGATTTCAACCTTGAGTGAGTGGTTTAAGGAATGGCATAGTGCACTGGGATTAATCCCTAAGGAAGGAAAGCATCCCTTCAGGAAGTGGCCTAGTTGACAGACCAGGGGTGCAAATGCCTAAAGGGATTAATGTAACAGCTATTACATAGCTCCTTTAAAGGGGAAATATATAGCATTTTTACTTTCCAACATTTAAAAAGTTACATAACATTATCACTGTTTGTGTTCAGAATAAAGAGTTATGTTATTCCAAAGATGATAATGCACTTGATTGTAGAGAAATGCTCTGAACATATTTACACCAATGGTTTGACAGATTTATATGATCACTAGAGGGAGTAGTGAGTCACTCTGATGAGAACCACAAAGAAACAACTTTTAGAGTCAAAGTGGCAAAACCTAGAAGCACTGTTGTTGTTGTTTTCTCCACTGGACACAACTTTAAATAAAAAGAATTGAGTTTGAAGCTGAAATCAGAGGGTTTCACTGACCTCTTTAATGGAGGAATGAGGAGCAATAATACCATCATGTGTGAAAACAGGTTTATGTCTTGATCATTTTAATTCGTTAGGTGAGACAATGGATTTGATGCACCTGTTTTTCAGTAATATAGGTCCAGGCCTTTTGTGTATTTACTATACATGTAGATGTTGTTTTCAAAGGTACACCCTATTCATAACACATGAACAAAATCATAATTGTGGTGCGTTCATGTTTGGGTTCATTTCCTGTCTCTATACTCAAACTTATTAAACTGAATTTACCCCACGTTTGTTTTGACAAGACAGTAAATAATTTGGACATAAAACCTGATTTAAAAAAAGCTATTATATCTCTCAAAGGCTGGCTTTAGCATCTAACTGACAGTACGATACCCACACACAGACAAACACTCAAACATAAACAGACACTATACTCTTACAATCTAACATGATCCACATCCATGATGTAGACTTGAGCCAAAAGGAAAGAACAACAGTGCATCGTGCCAAAAACTGACATACCTCTGAACCATATGTGTAAACATGAACGCACTGCTCATCAGGACGCTAAAACAATATGATCTCCACAAACATGGGATGGCTGTGCTCTGATCATGCAAGAAGAGAAATGCTGCACGAAACCATCCTCTTCTTGGATCTTCTAGGAAAGCGAGGAAACTAAAAAAGACCGTGGTCATGTAAGTTAAAGGAACGTGCTTATGATTTCATGTAATTACATTAAAGCTGAGATAGAAATGACAGATGTTTGCCTCAACAATACTGTTACATACTCCAGATCCAAATAATATTACCAGATCCTAAAAATACTTCAACAAGTATTTATCTGCCTCTGATCCTCAAGCACACATCTGTTTCCTCCCTGAGGTGAATGGACCCTGAAATGGATCCTACTAACTTAGAAAATGACTCACAGATCATGAAGCAGGGAGCAAACAGTTCAACCCTGTGACTCAGTCCCCCTTTATAACCCTGCTATGACCTTTCATAGTCGAGAAGGACCTCCTCGTGACCCCTCATATGCCTTAATAATGGCCATCCAAGCCTAAGTGAGCAGAGACAGAGCTGATGGAAATGTGATATGTGGAGGTCTGTTGGCCTGTATTTCTCCCACACACATCATCTAACTTTAACTCCTGTACATATACACACACACACACACTGATGGCTGATGCCACACTGTTGTAGGTTTGACAGCAAAACTGCAGAGACGAAGGCAGCTACTAAGACACTCTGTTTATCTGGCCTTTGATTCATTTAAGTTCTTCCATATGTAGGAAAGTGCCCTGTAAGAAGTGGGCACATTTCTATCACATTACAATAACAGGAAATAAAAGATTGACCTGTGTAATGTTTCTGCTGTGCTCTAACCTTTGAGCCACACAGAACAACTGTAGAGGTCAGAAAAACATTACTCCTTCACTCTGCATGGAAAAAACATTCACATAAAATCACAACAGAGATAATGACTTTATCTGCTTTCCAAAATGCAATTAATCTAATGACATACGTTTTTCTAAGATGCAATAAACTGTAACGTTTACATAAAATGTGGAATCCTGAAAACCACAATTTGGACAGACCGAGCCTATAAATAGGGTTCACCCACTTGGACTCGTGGTTGATGTAATTTAGCTTTTTTAACAATAGTTTACAAAAATAAACTCTTTAATGTCCAGCCATTCTCTGAATTGTTTAGTCCTCATGAGGGTTGCGGGGGTGGTGGTGGTGGTGGTGGTGGTGGTGGGGAGGGGGGTATCCCAGCTACACTGTGAATGTGTCGCCAGTTCATTGAGTTACATTCACACTCCAGATCTTTATGGTCAGTTCAGATTTTTTACTGAATTCTGATTTTTTTTTTTTTTTTTTTGCATGGTTGTTCACGTTATACTTTGGATGTGACTGCCATTGGACTCATATGTAAACAGTAGCCGCTTTTACACAACACTTTTGTTCTGGGAATATTTCACCTTTATTCCGGAACGACGTCTGTGTGAATGAAATGGTGGATCATTTGGTCCCACCTCTGTCACAGCTCTGTAACACCTCTGGTGGTAGTAACAGAGCTGTGATAAAGGTGGAATCATGATTCTGGAACGCTATGTAAAACGAACACATCTCCTCTGCAACCACGGTGTGACGTTTGTTGACATATTGCGTGTGAGACCCCTGCGCCCAGGGGGATTTAAAAATGAGTGCGGGCTGTGTATAATAAACAAACATATCAACACAACCAGAAAGATGTTGAACTGGAGAGATGCAGAGATTCGTGAGCTGTCGTCACCTGGGGAGGAGGACTCTATCCATGCTAACATTTGTGGAACAGTGAAAGATGGGCCAACTCTGAAGAGGTTAGCAACACCGCTATGCTCAGAGTAAAGTTATATGTCACACTCTACGCTGCACTGTATCACCGCCCCTTTGATTCCGGAATGCAGGTCCATTGTGTAAACTTCCAGCTTGTCTCACCTCTGTTCCTCCTTTGGCTTGGCTGTGGAAATCATTCAATGGTGGAAAAAAGGTGGGATCACCATCTCACCTTTTTTTCTGGGATTTCTGTGTAAAACTGCCAAGTGTATGACTGAAGTTACCCGCATGCACCTAAGACGACGTGACATCACACACAGCCCCGCCTCCTCCTGCTCTGTCGCATTTCAATGACTTAAAAATCGCACGAAATGTAAAATGACTATTCAGACTGAAATTACATTTTTCCTGCAGTATGAATGGTAACCATAGACAGAAGAACAACCAGTCACTCACATTCACACATATGGGTGATTTAGAATGACCAGTTAACCTATCATGTGCATGTCTGGATGGTGGGAGGAAGCTGGAATAAACATTAGTACACACACAAAGGCCCATTTTGGCCATTACTGGAATCAACTGAAGGTGCTAACCACTGTGCCCACCCACCATCTTTAATGTCAACTTGAAAGAACATCTCTACTAAGTGAAATAAACAAGTGCATAAATATTCTCCCTCTTTAAGTTGGTATTTAGTAGATGCACCTTTAGCCACAATCACAGCACTGAGTCTGTGTGGACAGATGTCAGAATTGCACAAATGGACACTGCGATTTTAATCCATTCTTCTTTACAAGCTTTGTCAGACTGCCCCAGGGATCTGGTGGGAACAAATCCAGCCACAGATTTTCTATTAGACTGAGGTCTGGGCTTCGGCCACTCCAGAAAAATCTAATTCATTTTGTCTTTAACCTCCTGAGACCCAGAAAAGTAAAAATTTTGGCCTTTTTTTTTTTTTTTTTTTTTACATTAAATAATTGCCTTGATTAGAAACAGCATAATGTAACAGTTAGTCTTTCCAGATAGATTTTTTTAATGAAATGTCCTTTGCAGTGGATTGCATTATCACCCCCCCCCCACACACACACACACACACACACACACACACACACACACACACTTGGGGAG
>JAPQRP010000030.1:28625446-28675694 GCA_037367295.1 Apogon hyalosoma
TTTGTTAACACTTTAGCAGCAAAACTATTGGTTGAATTCATACCAAATTGGGTTTATATATTGCCAGTGACCCAGAACAGATGTGATTACATTTTGGGAAAAGTAGTTCAAAGTTCCAATCTTTTTTTTTCTCCTCATTTACTTATAATGAGCTACATTTCAAATGCCTATAAAAACATAAATTTTGCTTCAATTTACTGCAGACTTAGCACATATATAGAGGCAACTGATATGATGATATCAGCTGGATCAATGCCAAAATAAGCTACAATACGTGTGAGGGGCGGGGTTTGTTGTGCCTGGCACTACTTGTTATTATTATTATTATTTTATTTATTTTTTTTTTTTTAAGCTGTGAAGCTCTTGTCCCTACAGGGGACAAAAATACATTACTAGGTCTAAGGAGGTTAGACGTCTCTGTGAAGGTTATACATTATGCTTCATTGTCATTGGTCATTATCTTGCTTTCTTCCGAGTCATTGTTCTCTTGCAGACTGAATCAGATTGTCCTCCAGGATTTCATTATATTTTGCCGCATTCATTTCATCTTCTGCAGTTAGACATGTTCCAGGGCCTGCAGATGAGAATTATCCCCACTGGGTGTTTCAGGGTGGGGATGGTGTGTCTGTGGTGATGTTCAGTGTTTGGTCTGATGGCTGAAAAGTTCCATTTTAGTCTCATCAGACCAAAGAACTTTGGGCATAAGTTAGTCTTTACAGTCTCTCCCATCTGACTTTCGTTCATCTCTCTCAGAGTCATGATAGGCCTCCATCACTGGTCTCCACCTTCAGGGTCTCTGCTCGAGGCAGATTTCTAAATGTGCCATATTATTTCCACTTCTCAATGATGGATTGAACTGAACTCTAGGGAATGCTGAGGGACATGGGAATTTTTTTGAATCCTTCCTGTGACTTGTACTTTTCAATAATATTTTCTTGGCACAGCTTGAAATGTTCCTTTGTTTTCATGGTGTAAATGAAGCCAATACTGATTAACCAGTGACTGAACCATTAAGGGCTTGATATTAATGCATACACTTATTTTACATTACATGGTTGAAATTTTTTTTCACTTTTACATTCAACATTTTTATTGATTTATTTATTTACTCACTCACTTTTACTTAAAGTTAAAATAATAATAATAATAAATTGACTATGATTCGATTTGTGCAAGCATTAAAGGACAAAAATAAGGAGTGAATACTTTTTAAAGACTGTATGTTCAAATGGTGAAATTTTGTGAAAAGAACATAGAAAGCCTCAGTAAAAAGTACCTTGCATTTGTTAATCTATTTTAAAAACAGCTGAAGATTAAACTGTTTTTTCAGTACATGTAGAACAAATGAGCAGTTATCTAAAGGGAGTGAATGAGATCACAGATAAGAAAAGAGTAGTTATTTTACAAATGCTTCAAAGTATGTGTTTGCATTTTTTCCTGCTGGAAAACAAATGTCCTCATTGGAACAATAAAGTTAATGCTGAAGTTGAATAAATATGACCTTGCTGTCATTTGTCTTTATGCTGAAATGAACTATGTGATAATGGTGAGTCATAAAACATGCTCTAATCCCCAGGAAAAAAAATGTGTAAAGTCAGTTTATGATTTTGTGCTCTGTTTTGTTTATTTGTTACAGAGCTGCTCCTTATGGCTGTGACATCTCTGGGGGACATGCTGTCTGTCTGGTTTTCTGGCTAAATCTACAGCGGATCATACAGCCATACAGTGGATTAGACAAATGGTCCTGACACAAAGGAATAACATCTGAGAAAACGTTTTGTTTTATGCCTTAGCTGAATTATGAGCAAGTCTAAATGGAAAAACCTGCTGTGTGTAAACCAGTCACTCACTGAATCTATTATTCAACAAAAGATAGCCTGATTACTGCACTTCACACTCAGCCTGAACACACAGGAAACTGTCAACATGCACTGAGGTCACAAAGGAAGCTGCCATAATGTCAGAACAGCACACTGTCATCAACGGCACCGTAACAAGGAGGCTCCGCTGGCCCCACACAGGCACAATGGAGCAGGGGGAGTCCGTGGAAAAGCTTTATCCCTCTCTTTTACACAGAAATGTGATGACAGAGGTAGACACTATAGGCTGCTCAAGTCTGCTGTCACACTCTATCTTCATTTCTGGAGTTTTTTTGTGACACTGAAACTATTTTGTCAGTCTTCTGGATGACATGATTATCCTCTTAAATCACCAACTGTGATGATGTTTCATCTAAGCTCTGAATGGGGGCCAAGGAATATGGTGTTGACAGCAAATTAAAATATAGAACTGCAATCAGACGGTGAGAACTGACTGATATCTTGACAAGAGACAGTGAGTGTTAGCTCAGCAGACAGTTTTTTTGTCTCCTCTTTGTGGTCCTCTGGTGAGAAAGTACAGAATTCAGTTTCAAGGGCAGACCTGGGGTTATGTCTGATGACGAGACATTTACAAAGAAAAGCTTTCATGCTGAAGTGAAGATGAGAAATACAAAGACTGAGTCTCATTCTTTCTTTTAAAATCAGAAATGCGTGACTTACAGAGTCCAGGTTGTGTTAGAAAAGTTTTGTTTTTTACATAAAAAACAGAATATGCGCAATACAACATGCTATAAAGGCACCACTCCTGTCTGCTCAGTCATCTGCAGGTCACTGCACAGTACAATCAGGATTTCAGCGCCTGCGAAAATGTCAAAGCCTTGAATGTACAGACACTGTGATGTCACAGGAATTCAACTGACATGATCTAGGCTAACTGAACTTTCAAGAGCTCAAATACAGCACTTACCTAACGTTAAGTATTTGCTCAGAGAACTGTGTGTGGACAGTGTCGGTCTGAAAGTTCTCATCTTTTCATCATTTTAAATAAGAGTAGACAAGCAGATGTTGCCAATCTTACAGCATGTAAAGAATAAACTAACTGTAACGACTGTCTGTGATTCCTACACGGAAATCTACACCCTCAGCGATGCATCAGCTAAAAAAAACTAAACACATTTGCACAGTTTATAATCACAAATACAGGGAGAGTTATTTCTGTCATTACTCGAATTGTTGCTATTAATTACTGTGTTAAAGTCCAAACGTCAACAACTGTTTCCCCCATGCAACCAGACAGACAGTGAAGTCTGACTCTTATTACGATGGTTGCGTCATTTCTGTGCCTGTTTGCCGCAAAGCTAGAGCAGGAGTAGATTCATCTTCTAAATCTGGAGTCAATTAGTCGCTGGAACAGAAATCGAAATGCCACAGCTAGTCATAATGCAGGTCTGAAGAAGATAGACTTTAGCTACACAATAGTGTTTTGACAAGGAAAGGGGAGAAAGAAAATAGAATAATAAAAAAAAAAGAAATAAAAAAACATGTCTGAGTTATGAGTTTACTTTCTCTTTTTATCTTCCCTTTCGTTCTGCTCCTGTTTCCCACATCTGTAGAACAGATTAGTCTAGTGGCAGATGGGTGAGATTAACCCCTAATAAGACTTGGCATTAACACCTCACTGTTCTACTGTGTCTGCCTGTCTCTGATATGACATATTAGCTGCTGAAAGCTTTGGGGCACACAGCAAATCAACGAGACACACCTTCCCCAGGTCAGAGAGCCTGGAAGAAGGTAACAAGTAAAATGGGCTTTGCTTCATATCTCTTACTGTGTTCACATGTGCACTCACATGTCCATCACCTTCCTGGTTACATCTCCCTTCTCTGAAAAAGGCCCCATGACAGCTAGCTTTTGCCCTCGGCTGTGTCATGTTCACATCCCCTGTGAGAGAGCCGGAACATACAGTGTATTAAGAATTCATGGTGCATGTCTCTGAGAGCAATGATCCATGATAGTGAAGGTCCACACGGGCAACCAGCACCGGAGAACACACAAGTAAAAAATAAATGCACAACATGTACAGTTAACAATGCCAGCGTGTGTTTATTTTCGGTAGAACATCAGTATGCAATTTCCCACACAAGGAGTCACATTTGGGCCACCATGTTTCATGGCTGTGGGCGTACTTTCATTTTCTCACACATGCAACGACGCATACACGCTGGTAGAAGGCCTTTATGGATGCCACCTGTCTGCAGAGATCTGATAAACACACCCGGGTCCGTCCTGTTTGCTTGAATTAAGCTGCTGTAGCTGTTAACGCATGGCACAGACCTTACTTATGTCTTTCACTTCCTGTGCACCTCTCCATTACCCAGCACACACATACACTTTCTCTCTCACACATACACATACACATGGTCTAGGGTTGCCTCTGCTAATGGTGGAAGTTATCCTTCACATTTTTCTTTCCCTCTTTTCATGGAGCTCCTCACTATCACCTCATCTTTCCTCATCACATGTGCCAAAACATTTCTCTCACGCTTGCAGCACTGACAGCGTTCCCTTTATTTCAGTACTTAAGGGTATTGACATGAGTTTGAGTGTCACATAGTGCCCCCCTATGCCACTTGTTTGCTCATATATTCTGTATTTTTAGGGTGGATGCTTCTTAACCCTTTAACTCCTAATGTGTCTGTGGTGAGTGTTCTGAATGTGCGATTTATTTTAAATATTCATAAAAATTCAACCATTTGCTTGATGGGAAAAATTTCAAAACATGCTGATAAAATAGACCATACTTCTGAGCATGCTCAGTGCAGCTCCGCTCCTTGCCGGCTGTGTAATGGGGGGCAAAACAGAGCTGTGAGTGAGAGTGGCTTTTTTCCACCATTTTCTTTGTTTTTACTGTTTGCGGCGATGTCGTGATTTTCCTTTCTTTTCTTTTTTTTTTTTTTAACTGTGTTTTTACCGAGTTTTGACCATGCAACTACTTTTTGGAGTTCTACCAGGTGCAAAAAGCAGCTGAACTGATTTAGAAAAAAAGAGCCCCAAAACAAAACCTACTGAGCCATAATTCAAATACTTGTTGTTCAGTGTGTTCCAGTTCACAGTTCATGTTCAACATCCTACATCTCTTACTGATGTACATTCTGAGTGCCTTATTTGGTAAAAACCTTTCAAATTTCAATTCCTCTCTTTGTCTTTTTCTATTATTTTTGACCCTAAAACATACAGTAAAGGAACCCAAGCACATACTCACAGCAGCTTTTATGACCCTGAAACAGACGCAAAGTCACAGCAGCACGTTGATGCTTGAAACACTTTCTAATGCTTGATTAGAAAGTGTCAATAATGGAGGAAAACAAGAGTTCTTAAGATGTCACTCCCTGAACGTGCAAGGTAATTTCTCTCTGGTAGCTGCAGCAAAAAAAAAAGATCTTGTCATGCATCAAATTATTGGACACTTTCACAACTTTTGATAGGTCCGGGAACACTGGAACACACAAAAAATACAAAATGAAGCCATAAACAAAGTTTATCATGGATAAGTGGAACAACATGAGATAACTGGGAAAGGATCCATTACTATAAAGTCATACATCAACACCTTCAAATCCAAGAAGCAGTGAATGAGAAAACAGACCTCTTTAGCTGAAAAACATCCTCAGGACCCCCTTATTTCATAAAATAGGCTGAACACTGGAGCGCGGCCCATATTACTTGACACACAAAGGATTAAAGTTCTTTTTTGGTATAAAATTGTACACAGACTGAATCTCTGGATTGAATAAAGTTGTAAAATATTCTAATCCTTAAGGCCAAGCATGCAAGTACATTGGAAACAGGTACAATAGTGTGAAGCATGAATGGAGAAAACATTGGGGAGATATATAGCTGACTTCCTGTTTGCCTCGTCACTGCCAACTTTGCTACAGCCAGATGGTTTTCAATAAATGGCCCTGCCAGAAGTGTAGAAAACTATTAACTCCCAGAATAAATGCTTTACTAATGAGCCAGTTCGTTATATGGGTTTTGGCTGTTTAAAAGCCTTTAAATGCCGTAACGTGCTTGATAAAAAAGAAATTGGCCTGACACAAATGGAAAGTAATAATTTGCGTTGAACTTCTATTTGCGCGAGCTCCTACTGAATTATAACAATAGTGTCCCAGATAAATCTTTTCTTTTCTATACAGCAAGTAACAGCGAGAGACAGCAGCCGACTGTCAGTGGAGATGGTACCGACTCTGATCAAGAGTTCAACTGCTTCAATAACACTGGGGTTGATGTTCTCAACATTTGTCAAGTTAAAAAAAAAAAAGAGAAAATAGTGAAGAGATGAAAATAAGATTTCAGTGTCACATGTGTCAGAGCTGATATAAATGGTAGTTGTGAATGCTGTAATTGTATCAGTGAGACACATGTGATGTCAAACTCAGCTCCATTTGACTAACAGCTATGACAATATGAACAGACATGTTACCAGAAGGGTTTACATGCTTTTCCAGTCACCAAACCAACATCCAGGCACAGGGGTGTGTGCTGCCCTCTAGTGGATACAATACAACACAACTAAGTACAGTCAGTTCACTAGGAAGATATAGGGTGTGAAACATATGGCCCGCGAGCCAAAACCAGCCCACCCAAGGGTCCAATCTGAAGTCCAAGTCCACATTTTACACTGATGGTCAGGGGTGTCAAACTTACTCCAGTTCAGGGGCCGCATACAGCCCACTTTGATCTCAAGTGGGTCAGATCAGTGAAATAATAGCAGAATAACCAGTGGTGGCTGTTGAAAGAATGTTTTGGTGGGTCACAGTATCCAAGTCGGTTGTCAGCTGCACAATAACAACATATCACCACTAGGATACCCCAAAGTACATGCCCCACTATTTTAAAATATTAATTTCAACTAAAATACAAATACACAGTATGTGTTTTCAGTCATGTATTTTTTATATGCATATTTCACCGTCCATCCTTCGCCTGTCTGTCCTTGTGTCTTTTCCACTGATATGACCAGTGCATTTAAGCTGTGTTCTAGGCAGGTTTTTGAGCCCGTAAGTCACAACTTCAAACCACAACTCATGATTTTGTCGACTGCGAGAGTCTATGGAGTTCTTGGGCGGTGTCCCAAACAGGAAACGCATGATTTGACTGCTCATTAAATGACAAAAACATTTTTAAACTATACTTGAATGCAGATTATACACAGCATTCACTGGCTGTGTCATGTATAGCTCATTTATTTAAATATTAATGATTTTGTAAAATTATTTTAGGTGATTCCTATCATCTTCATGTGAGGTGGTGCTTGAGTGCCCTCTATTGATGAGCTGTTACTGATAACCTAGAAATGTTACCTCCAAATTCCAAACTATACTAAATGTTTGGTACATTTGTAAATCCACTGTGCTCTGTAACACATGTGCAAACAATAAGCTGAGGCATACTATTGTTAAAATTGCACTTATTTTTGTAAGAAATTCCAGGTTGTTCATAGTTGTTAAGGTTATTCATATTTTTGTGAAAGGATTTTTGTCAATTTTATTTCTTCACTAAAACAGACAAAAATTTTGGAGTTGTCATTATTTAGATTTTATTTTGCTACTGAGGTCAAATTGGGCTGCATATGGCACCTGAACTAAAATGAGTTTGACCCACCTGGGCTACAGAACTTTATGCAACAAATACATACACAGCACTGAAGTTAAATGTATGTGTGTGTGTGTGTGCGTGTGCTGTAGTATAGCAGACACTGTAAACTATGAAACACAGTGCCTTTTTCCTTAGCATCTGGTTAGCATAAAGTATAACACATTATATTGTGATTTTAACATGCATATGAATGTTTATTAGTAAAACCAGAGAAATGTTGACAAAAAATAGAAAGCACAAGAATAAGGAAATCTGGACACAGCAACAGCTTTTAGTCATATCAAATGTCAGATATTAAGACTGTGATGCAGCTGTTTAGTATGTACAATAACAGAACAGAACTCAAACAGAAACACACTCCTACTAAAGCAGTAATTACAAACAATAATTTATACACAGAAAACAGGCAGTGGCTAAAAATGCGTTTTTCCATTTGTTATTATTGATATATTGCAGAGCTGTAAATCATGTGACACATTTCTAAGACTTAAGATTAAAACGTCAAAATCTAATTCTGACAGTAATTAGTTACATTTTTTAACTGAACTTGGGCGCTGAAGGCCTCTCACTGCTGTTACTCCTTATAGCCTGTTGGCCTTGGAGGTGAAGCTCCTCAACGTGTCCCTAAGCTGCTGAACGGCAGCGTCGTCCTCCTCGACAGCCTTAGAGCAGGCGCGCTCCACTCTGCTGTGAAGATCTTCCAGGCACTTCTGTTGTAGGAAAACAGCAGCGAATGGTGGGCGAACCCACTGTGTCACATTTGTCTATTTGGTCAGTTATGCTTCAGAGCTCAAAAACCATGTGTGTTTCAGGATTTTCACACTGATATTTATTTTATTCCCCTCTATGTGGCCAATATTGACACATGACCATGCACTTCACATTTAAACGGTTAACAATCGAAAATGCATCAGCTTTTAGAGTAAGATTCTGCTTTTTTGTGTGTAGGGCAGACACATAGCTGTAAAAGTGGAACTTACCTCTGTAACTGATAAGTGGTTAGCGGCTGTAGTAAACACTGAGGCGAGGTTGTTGGCTACTGTTCGCCTCTCCTCATTGGTCTCTTGAAGCACTAGGTGGTACCTGAAGAAAAAAGCATAACAAGTCTGTTAAAACGGAACAAAATAATCTTCATTTAGACCAGGGGTGTCAAACTCATTCTAGCTCAGGGGCCACATACAGCCCAATTTGATCTCAAGCAGGCCAAACCAGTAAAATAACACCACAAAGACCTATAAATAAAAGACAACTCCTAATTTTTCTCTTTGGTTTAGTACAGACAAATGTAAAATGACATTATGGAAATGTTTACATGCACAAACAACAATGAACAACCTGAGATTTCTTAAGACATTTTTAATGTTATGCCTCGGTTTTATCATTTACACACATACATTACAAATGAAAGATGACAGTGGATCTACAAAGACACAAAACATTTAGTAAAATGCATCTGGAACTGAAAAATATATTATTTAATGTATTTTCTTCTGTGTTATTTTTGTAGTCCAAGCCATATGTTTGACATCCCTCAATAAGATGGACACAAATGAGCAGAGGCATCAAGTAGAAACACTACAATCAGGGACATCTGATGATACACTTAAATACTTTGTTAGTAGAGGTCATAAAAGACTGAATAAATGCAGCAACATTACAAAAACAATCTTAACTTACTGTTGTTGAGCTGCTTTCAGTTGTTGCATAGCATCATCATAGCCATAATTAACCTTCTTTTCAAGAAGCTTACGGTGATTCTCCATCGACTCCATCTCTTCTGCCCATTCCTGTTCTTCACGGGCCAGCTCCTACACAAAGGCAGATATTAGAGCACAAAAAGGGAATTGTACTCTCATAAAGACAACTCATCTGCACAGACTGTACCTGCATGTGAGAATCCAGTTGCTCTTCCAGCTTCCGAATCTGCTCTCTGAGCTGCTTCAGGTCATTGGACTTGTCCAAGATATTTGAATTCACCTGGAAGAGACACACAAACACTGAAGTATAAACTGACTGGTATGTGGATGTTATCAGCATTCTCCTATATTTTTTCACTGATGGAATTTGATTTAGTGGCGAATAGATAAAGATTACAAAGTAGAAACTGAATTTAATGCTCATGTTATGGTATTTGTGTTGTTAATAAAACCCTAGGTTTCAAATATCATGATCTCATACTGTGCATAATTACAATGAAATTCACCATTACATCCTTTTAGAAAGTGAATCTATAAAATACCTGCCTCCATATGATACTCTGGTAATTATGTAACGTTAGTCAATATGGGATAAAGTTACTGGAGCAAAACAATAAACACTCATGTTACCTGTTCACAGGACTCCTCCAGACTGAGTTTCATGTTGGCTAATCGAGTGTTCTCCTCCTCCACATTACTGATCAACTTTCGAAGGAGCATCTACAAAACAGCAAAAATTAGAAAACAATACTTCATATGTATTATACAGACCAAGCCTGACGGTAATAGGATGAACTAAATAAGACCTTTACATTCACTACTGGATAATGAACCTTTTTTCTGAAAAGTATTCAGTACCTGTATTTGTGTTTTATGCTGAACCATGCTGCCAGAGCCATATTCAAAAGGCCTGATTTCAAAATCATGACCGCAGGCGTTCTCTGCAGACAACGGTATCAGCTTCAGTTTACGCGCCAACTTGTGGTACTCAGTGAGTTTCAACTGCACCTGGAATCGAAGGAAAAAACATGAGGGACAATAAAATAAACACAACAGCTAAGGAAACATGATTGTGCATCAATGGTGCCAAAAAATACTGGTCAACACCTACACACAGGGTTCCTACTAGTTAAATTTAAGACTTTTTAAGACCTTTTTATGACTACTTAGAACAAAATTTGATGCCCATTTCAGTCACACTGGTAAAAATTTGTGACATTTAGAATATAGAAAAATGTCTTTATTTACTCCAATGCCTTGATTCCCACCGTTCCGAGTCATTTCTCACTGGGGGCTGCAAAGTTAATAATAATAATTGGTTGATAATTTCAATATAAATTTTCGGGTTGGAACGGGTGGAACTGAGTAGAATAATGCTACTTTCTTTGCAGCCTGGACATTTCAACACAATACAGCAAACAAGTTTATGGCAACATACGGTAACTTAAGATCTACCATATTAAATTTAATACCTTTTAAAGACATTTTTAAAGCATTAAATGCAGATTTGTAAATTCAAGACTTTTAAGACTTTTTAAGGCCCCCGTGGGAACCCTGTACACATACATACATACATCATGTACATCAGTAGTAAATGGCATCATTACATACAGTACCTTATCTGTCACTTTGGCCAGAGCGATCTCCTCATTCCACTTGTGCTGCTCAGCGTCCTCTAGAGACTTGCTGAGGCTGGAGATGGTCTGTTGGAGTTCTCCTTTCTCTCTGTTGATCCTTTCGACATCGGCTGGAGTGAACTTCTGGTTCTGCAGGATGTGCTGCAGCTTATCCCGCTCATGTTTTAGAGTCTCCAGATGGCTGACTGCAAAAACATGGAGATGAGAAAAATGAAATGAAAACAAAAAAAACGGATCTATTCTGTTTAGAAGTAGAAGCTAAAAGGTTTTTGGTTTTTTTTTAAACTCAAAATCATCTTTGGATCATACAACAAAACTGATAATTGAACCTGAAATATACAACTTTAGGGATGTGTAAAAACACTGTGCCTGATTTTAGCAGTCGTATACAGGGTTCATACGCATTTTTCAAGGTCAAATTCAAGCACTTTTATGGGTAATTTTCAAATCTTTCCAGCACAGCACCTTATCGCTGGCGTAAAACCCATATCTACAGGATTACATATACCGGTACTCTTTTTTTTTTCCACTTTTTAATCACAATGATGTATATTGCATTATATATAAACATCTAAAATTATGTTTCACAATAGCAAAAAGTTTAGAAATTAAAGGAGAACACAAAATTTTATCCAAAAAAAGGAAAGCCACTTGGTGTTCTTCAGATACACTCACACTGAGAAAGCTTAAGATAAAAATGTACCCGGAGTTGACCTGAGAACTGCTGCTAGGTTTATGTTTTGACATAAAGTTTTATTTTTCAAAATGTCTCACCTCTCTGTAAGTAGCTTTGGCTTGGTATCTAACCTGGCAGAGTTAATATTAAAAATAAATAAATAAATCACATCACAGAGTTGTAACTGCAAGCACTTTCATGCACTTAAACTAAAATTCGTGCACTTTTCAGACCTTGAAAACATATTGAAATTCAAGCATTATCAAGGATTTCAAACACACATACAAACCCTGCGTATAAGCTTATTGGCAGTCACACTGAGCCACAGGGATGTAATACACTTGATTGCACCATTAGGGTTTCTGCAGGTATCAGCAAATCTAATTTAATGCTTTTTAATGCCCTTTTTAATGCCACTTTAAACAAATTTAATGCCCATGTCCATCTGCAGATAGTTTTATATATAGTTTTATGATGGTTTACTGTCGACAGGCTTTAACCAGGTTCTGAATAGTTCCTCCTCCAACCACTTCTGCTGAAACTTGTATTTTTCCGACATTTGCGAATATTCCCTCCACTCTTTCACAACAGCAGGAGCACGCTCACAGTACATTGCATTCCAAGCATCCGGTGTTGTGATTCGGTGGATCGGCCATAAACAATAGCCAATTAAAGGGTTCCACCTGTCAACCATCACACTATATTTCTGATCAAAATTATTAAATGTTTATATAATCAAAATAAGTCATGAATAACAATGCTTTTTTTCCATCAAGTGTATTTAATTTTTTAATGCCTCTGGACATAGAATTTAATGCTTTTTAATGCCATTTAAGGCCTTAATTTTCACAAACTCTATTTAATGACTTTTAATGCTTTTTAATGACCTGCAGAAACCCTGACCCTATACAGACTGTTCGCTAATAAAATCTATCTAAACTCAGGCTACGATGCAAGTAAAGATACAAGAATCATGTCATTTGTGCACTTCGTTTCCCTGCACTGAAATAGTTGTAACCAATGATTCTAAGCTAACTATTGTGCTGTTAAAATAGTGTTATTTATGTGAATGGAAAACATCCAAAGTCAAGAGTAAGAATGACAATGTGGACCTAAGGAAAAGAAGGCAGTCTGGGATTACAGTAACACGATCTCATACTGTTCACAACTACAGTGAAATTCACTAATACACTGTTTTAGGAATTGAATCTTTCAAATATATGCCTCGACATGATACTTTGGTAATTATGTAACGTCAGTCAATGAGGGATACAGTTACTGGAACAAAACAATCGGAATTTTGCAAAGAAAGTTTCAGGTCAGTTGTGTTAGTTCAGTAAACACACCTGTCGCGTTGATCATAGTGTCGTTTCATGATGTGTTTGCACTGATTGTTAAGTAGACGTAGGTTGTATCAGCTTCACACAATGAGGTGATTCAATACAATTTCTAACACTGTCAAAATTTGTCCCAGACTATCTTTGGCTGTCTGTGAACCTCTTTCCCCTGTGCGACTGTTTTGTTTCCACATCTAAACAAAGTGCTAGGTTTTTTCATATTTTGTCTGACAATCTAAAGTCACAGCTTATATTGGGCTTAAAGTGCAGAACTAAATGAAAGGTGCTTTTATTTCCTCTGATTACCAGTGTTCTCCAGGTCATCAGTCAGTTCTGAAGCTTTGCTCTCCAGGTTGGCTTTGAAGGAATCCAGGCTGCCACGATAACTCTGTAGTTTCTTGAGGTCTGACTGCAGCTTCACCTTTTCCATCCTCTTAGTCATTAGACGGTCCTGTTCAGAAAACAAACCCTTAGTTGCACAGATGTTTACCCCTTTGCCTTTAAATGAATGAATAATCCACAACAAATATCACTGTACACAGAGTTAAAGAAGTTCAAGCACAATCTATTTGGTGTTTTTTTTCTCACCGTTTGGCTCTCCTTCTCCAGTCTTTCAACTTCATCGGTTAGTATTCGGTACTTCTCCTCCGTTGAGGCCAGCAGTGCTTCATCCACATTGTAAAGCTTCTCTGTAAACACACACACTCATCAACTAAACTCTCAAATACAGGACATGTATACTTTTCCTTTTGTTTAAAATTGTTTTATCCAAATATAAGAGCAGAAACAATGAAAACAGATACATTTTTCTACAAGCAAACTTTGTGTTAAATTAAGATGAACACTCACACGCACAATATTTTTTAATGTGCTATTTTTAGAGAAATATGAAGTCCTTACTTAATTTGGTGAGAAATGCCTCATCTTCATCTTCAAATGCATCCTCACCCTGAATGAACTTGGAGTATGTTTCAGCTGTGTAATCAAGGAAGAGCTGCAGGGGCAAAGTAAATGAAAAAATCTAAAATGTACGGAATAAAACACAAAATAAGAACAGTGGTGTACGTTTACTAATAACAACTACTGTTGGACCACAACAAGGATGACTAACAACTTTACAGACACAAAAAAATGAACATTTGAGTCTCGGGGTAGTTGAAATCAAAAAACATACCTTGTTATATTCAGATCCTTCCTCAATATTTTCACTGTCGTCACAGAAGTCACTAAATAGCAGCTCCTGCCTACTCAAACTCCAGGTGATCTGATCACAAACATACATCAGCACAACACTGCTTTAAAGAGGTCATTCAAAACTAAATATATACATCACAGTAGTTTTTTTTTTCGTTATTTAACACAGAGTAAAGGTAAAAATAGGACTGATGGCCCTGTAGCTCCTTGGCATATTCTATCAAGAATCACTTAAAGGATGCTTTTCCTCGCCACTGTCACCAAGTCTTTGCTCCAGGAGGATTCTTTTGGGTTTCTGTAAATTGGCTCAAGAGTTTGGTTCAGACCAGCTCTGAATGTACAGTGCCATGAGATAACTTTTGTTATGATGTGATGCTATATAAATAAATTTGATTTGAATAACAACTTGTGATCAATCTCCCAATAGAAGTGGGTGGTACTTTCACTGAAGGATAACTCATTCAATTCAATCAAAGTCCATATATGACTTTCTATCAGTGCTCAATAGTAACTATAGTGATAGCTCAAAGCATTTTCATTCTGTTCAAAAATCAAAGTATTTCAAAACTGTGAACAAACTCTGTAGACATTGTTCCAAGCAAGCTACATATAAAACTTGAAAAAATGAGTCTGACCAGTAGTTTCGTGTGAGATGTTTAAAAAAACTGCTAACGCCGAAGACAACCCTGGACACAGCACCTTCCCAACAGCTCATGGCCTGTCGGCCAGTGAGCTAAAGTAGATTTATGTTATGCTTATGTTTGACATTTTTGCTTATGTGTATGTTCATTAGACATGAATTTTCGTATTAAGTCTAAGATTCAACTTTTAACATTTCTCAATCATCTCAACTGAAATTACTATTGCACATGACTACTTTTTAATCAATTAATAAGCAACTGTGCAAATCTGAGCTTTATTTAAAAAGTGCTCTCAGAAGACAGCATCAGACTACAACTAGCTATAATACTGTCAATACTGGAAATAAAAAAAAAGTCCATACTTTGTCATGATGCCTAGCAACCTTGCCCCCCCGCCCCTCCCTTTTTTTTTTTGGGTTAAATTCTGTTTACTGTACAAATGAACCTCCTGTTAGATCACAGTGTTTCAGGTCATTTTGTTTGGATGAAGTAAAATGTACTGTAAAGTTTGTAGCTCACCTTTACATTATCAATGAGCCACATGAGGGCACCCAGTGCCTGAGGCCAGGTGTGAGGAGCTCCAACAGAATACATCGAACACTTAGAGAGAACAAATGGATACCTTAAAAGTAAGGGGGAAAACAGACAGTAGAACAGTTAGCTTTGGTTCTTTAAATGAGGACCCATATCAAGAATTGAAGTTTGGTTGCTCAGTGATGGGACTGATGTGACAAATGAATAAAAAGACAAACTGGAGCCTTTTTTTAAAAAACTGAAAAGAAACAAAAAAAAACACTACTATACAGAATAATCTTTTTTTTGTTACCTCAAAGCTTTTAGGATAGCCGGAACCTCTTCCTCTACTTTTTGGTTTGGCATCTCAAAGGTTGAATCTAGCTGGCGGTAAATGAACTCAAACATCTTCACAAACTCCTTGGTGGAAGGAGACTGAAGGGTCTTCGATGTCAAAGTGCCTGGGTATCCCTGCTCAGTCAAAAACTAGACAAAAAGATATAAATAAACCCAATATGGGTTTTTCTTAGGCTGATGCCAATTTTTTTTTTAAATTTGGTCAACCGATGGCCAATATCTACAGCCATTTTTTTTAAAGCACATTGATCATAAAATACAATTGAAACACTCAGATAATTAAGTTTTTTATGCAGCAATATAAATGAAATTATTAATACATGTACACACAGTACTCTTTTAACATTTACTGAACTTCAAGTGCTGCCCACACAAATATCAAATAAATATCAAATATCTTATAACATTTTTTACTACTGATCAAATAGCAGCTTTTAAAAAACTTTAGGCTGATATTGAAAAAAATCAATACATCGGCCAGCCAATATATCAGTCTACCTCTACAGAAAATGATGAAAAAGTGTTTCATAATGCCCAAGATTATACTCTCAAATGTTTTTTTTTTTGGTCCACAACAGACAGATATTCAATTTAGCACCAGCAATAAGGAAAGAAAACAAATTATTCTCTGGACCTTCATTAAGGGAAAATGGGTTTAGTTATTGATTCCTTAAATAATTTACAACTAATCAGTTATTGCAAATGGATTTAAATAGAAAAAGCAATAGTAATAGTAAAGTCAACAAAACTTTTTTGCATGATTATTATTAATGTACAGTGACAGAGATGGTGTTTATACCTCATGTAATTGTCTGATGCATTGCTGAACATAAGATTTATCATGGAGTGGCCTGGCATCTTTGATCTTCTCTGTTCCTCCAAACCCTGACATGGTGCTGTTACGACGCATGCTGGCTCCACTAGTCCTGCAGTTACAATATTAAAATACCACTGTTGTATAATTCTATAATCAAATATCAATTTTGCTCAATAATGTACAAACAGTGTTTTACCAAAATGTAGTAGGAAATGAAAAAGAAAACACTATAATGTCAGCATTATGTAATGCCACTTTAAATCACATAGTTAACGAAAGTCTGAAGATTTTCATACCTGGCACTAAAGAAACTGGTTCGCCTCTCAGAAGTACCAGATTGTGGTTTGGGAATGTTGAGTTTCCCAAATGAAGGCTGTTTGCTGTAGAGACATTAATTGTTTACTTACTAATTCACATTTTACCAAGATGCCTTTTTTCATTGTATTTTCCCATTTCTTGAGCAAATTATTTGCCTAAGAACTCATCCATGCCTACTTCATGCTCTTATGTTTATGTTGTGAATTTTCTTTACACATGTTGAAAGTACCATGAATGGAGCAGGCTCTTCATTTCATATTCCTACATGAATAAACTAAAACACGACGAATTAATACATAGACCTTTGGATTATTGTAACAGCACTGATATGGTGTTTCATTCACTCTGGACAAACTACAAGTCAATGACATGGTATGAAACAGTGAATGAGAAAATATAAAGTCTACAGTTTTCAACAAGGCCCGAGATCCAAATTAATTAGAGAACTGTGCTTGAACCTCTGAGGTGTTGTGTAAACTATGCTCATCCTGTTGCTGTCTTGAAGTCGCATCGGCATCTCCGAGTGTCTGCTGCCGACTGCTCGACTCATCCTTCCACTGGACATAAAAACATTACAGAAGCACAAACAAAAGGCATTTATCTGGCAGTTTTAAGTGTCAAAAGGTTTCTGGGTATTCACCGAGTGCACATCGATGTATTTTATTAGTTTCACAAAGAGTTTATTAATACAAAACGTCTTAAAAAAAAAAAAAAAAAGCTAGGTCCCACATAGCCCCTGCAATATGGAGTTTGCGTTGAAGCAGCTTAGCCAACTAACTAGCAACTACTATTCGATCAGAAACCTTGCTACTTATTTCCCAACAAGTCGAACAAAGTTCCATTTACTGAAATGTGAATCTAACAGAACAGTCGTCGCTGATTATTAGCTATACGACTCAAGTTAACAATAGCTAACGTCAACGGTTATGAACGATATCAACAAAGGTGACTCGCCGGCAGATTTTACTAGCTTAATATTTTTGATTTAAAATATTTTGACTAGTATAACAACGAAAAATAGACATACCGCTCCATAGTTCGGATTCCTGAGGCTAATATTTACTAAAGTAATCGCGCACACGAAACCGACGAAATTGCCGTCCCCGCCAAAACAATACAAAATACCGGAAAACAGTGACGTCAGCGCGTGCACAACTACGGTACACCGCTAGTCCAAAAACCTCAGATTCGCCGGCGTCGTAGAAAAAAAAAAACAGTATAATGCGAAACCTATTCTATCAGGTCAAAAATAATATACAGTAATTCAAATCACTGTAGCTCATAACAAAACAATGAAAATTGTGGAAAATTATGTTCTGTTGCAGCTGTGATAAAACCCCACATCCAATGATTTGACAACAGTGATGGTTGTGCTTCAGGTGTTAGTGGTAATACTTAAGTGTTTCCTTATTATGGAAACATTAAAATACCTTGTTCACAGTCTATTTTACCAGCATGTTTTGTTCAAAAATGTAGGATTATGCTGATGTATGTGATTTCACAGCAACCATTATAATACTGCTGTTGGTAAAATTATTTTGTGTTGCATAAATTAAAGAACCCCAAATAAAAGTGTTTGAAATGGTCCATGATCTCCTGAAGTGAAATAATCCTCTTAATCTTTTCATGTCATTGACAGTTTTGATCACTATCCTAAACTTTGGTTCATTAGTATAAAGTGGAAATCAGATTCACACTTTGAGCAGACAAGTGACAAAGAGAAGTAGAAAATTTATTGCAGTATTTGTTCCACCAAAAGGGTATGAATCCCCTTTCCTCTTATTACTAGGGTGACCTAATACAACAAAATCTACATTTACAAAATATCCTCCTCCAATAGGCCACATATACTGCATGCGTAGTTCGAAATAGAATAAATTATATTCAGAGGACTCTGCCATTGTACAGCATGGACAAATAAAAGTGAACAAAAATAAAAATTCTTGTTTTTTTTTTTGTTTTTGTTTTTCTTTCAAATATCTAAAAACTAAAAGGAAAAACCATCAGGGTGCTAGTAGTATAATAAACTCCAAAAACACTTTAATAAGAACATCAAAAAGACTAATTTCCAACATTCACTTAAGGTTTTATTCTTTTTTTACAGCTTTTTTGTCTTCAGAGATATAAACATTTTAGTTTTTTGTCGTGTTAAACTATGATACAGTGGGAGTAGAAATGAGCGACTAGAATCTGCTGCACAACAGCGAAGGAGCTCCCACAACAATGTTGACAAAACATTTCCCTCCAGGTCTCTGTTCTGGTAGCCTTTTTAAGGGATAATTTGGGTGAATTATTCCTTTAATGCCTTCTGGATTCTATCCTCTGCACTTGTACACAAACAGAACATGAGCAGTCCCTCTAATATAATAAGTCTTATGTTTTGTGTCTTTTTCATTTTTGCAAGAATAACTCATGTAAAAGTATGTAGTGTCAAATATTCTTGCCCTCCTGTGTTTTCTTACAAAAATGAGGAAGGAGAGGAGAAGGGTAGGAATCCAGTGAAGTTTGGCTGTGGTGTTGGAGGTGGCAGGTTGAGGAGGAGCAGGAGCAGGGAGGTGGAGGATTTTGATAAAGTAGAAATGGAGCAGGGGGACCAAAAAGAAAGAAATGAAAAAAAAAAAAAAAACACCACACAGGGGCCATTAGCTAGCCCCTCCTTCCCGCGCTGCATACAGTGAGCGTAAAGTCTGTACTACTTTGTTGCTCAGTTTGTGGTTGCTGGTCAAGGCAATCTTCTTGTAAATGATGTCCGACTCCTTAATAGTGTCCACCCAAGGCACCAGTTTGCGGCCATCGCGTTTCTTGGCCTCTGCCCATGGCCCTGAATAAGAGCCAGCCATCCAGTGGATACTGTATCCATTTGAGGTCTTGTGGATGACTCTGGCTATTTGCGGCCGGTCCTTGTATTTGGGGCAGCAAAGAGCAATCACATCCATAGCCTCGACCGTCTCACTCATTCTGCCAGGGTCCGAGGAGTCACCCACTCGCCTTGACCTTCGAGAGGACTGAAAAGCAGACAGAAGGAAAAAAGGTTGCTGCTTTTCCCCTTAACATATAGAAAGTGTATTAAATACTTAGTATTTATCTGTCTCACCCCTGGTGTCCTTTCATCGCCATCGCTGTAATCGTCGTCTGTCTCTGGTCCTGCCTGATTTCGTGGACTGGGTCCTGATAAAGGCCCGGAGCCCCCCAGTAGGGCATTTATGGCTTTGTTTCTGATATTCGCACTGGCAGATGCTTCTCCCTCCTCGTCCTCCTCATCTGGATCCAGGTGCTCCATCAGAACCTTGAACTGTGTCAAGTTAACAGACCAAAAAAAAGAAAAACCTTGAGAAAGTCTGCGTTTTCAATTTCAAACCTGACAACATATGAACTTAAAAGGATCCAACAACTACAGAACTGACCTGTTGTGAACCAAACACTAAGTTATTTCAGCCAAAGAAACAGAACAATAAAGATCACAACAGTACCAGATCAATACACTGTGGTGCTCTTACAAATACATTGAAATGATGTGCATAAAGTAGGCATAATTGATAAATATGAAATACAAGTTTACAATGTAATCACTTTTTATTGAAAACATTAACAGAAATAACTGTAGGTTTTATAGTCCCTCGTGGTATTTTGAATATAACAGTGGTACTGAATCAAACATGAATTTCAGCTCATTACTTACATCTAGGTACTGTTTGACTATCCGCCTCTTGACATCATGCGTCAGTGAGGCGTTGGCCATGTTGTTGGAGATGAAGTCGATGGTTTGACGTGGGCTAAAGTGAACAGTGCTTTTTCTGTTCACTGCCTTATCGTACACTTTGGCTGACTCCGTTGGAGAGTACTTCTGGATTTTACTGCAGGAAGAAAAAATTTGGAGTTTTAAGGATGGTGGAATTTAAGCCAAAAGGCTGCATAATGAAAGACCTTCTTCTGGAAACCTTACCTGTCAGAAAATCCATATTGGTTCTTCAAGTGCTGTTTGAGGACCAGTAACAAGAGGATGCCCTGAACAGCGTTAGCAAAGTCCAAGAGACCCATTGGATTATCTGGGAGGAGCCTCATTACCTTGTCCACATCCTCCACATCCAAATCATCAAATTCAGAGTCAGACTCAGAGCTCTCAGGGTCTGCAACATGTTTTCTGGACTTTTTGGGCCGCCGTACCACTTCATCATCATCACCATCATCGCTATTGCTGTTTTCATCCTCATCGCTTCGGGGAGAATCACAGTTCATCTTTTCCTCATCTTCCTCCCCATCAGATCTGTTCTTCCATTCTTTCTTTACCTTCTTCTCCTTGCGCCTTGGCTCCTTTAATAGAAGCTGAGGAAAAATATGAAAAAAAAGTCCATATTACTGCTGTGCTGCTGCCAACCAGCTCCCTGAGGAAATGCGCACACCAATGAATATTAAAGCTAAATTAAGCAGCTATCATGAAGAGCATTGTACCTCTCTGAATGTCTGTAACAAGTTGCTGCCAGAAACAGACAGAGTGATGTCTATGTGGTGCATGATGAAGAGAGGCTCCTCCTGGCTCTGGTAGGGGAAGCAGGCGAGGTTGTCCGCTATAAACAGCAGCATGTTTACTTCTGTCTTCTGCAGGATGACAACAGAAGAAGAGGATTAAAAGTAGAGCCTGGCCGATTATAGGGTCTCACTGATTAATCAACATCGGCCAATATGTAGCCGATTTATTAACTTTTTTGCCGCGGAGCTTCTGCCACTCGCTGCTCCTGTGCGCGTGTCTGCTGCCCGGAGTTAGGAGAATGACGCGCGCTCCGTCACAAATAGACCATTTATCCCCTCGGTCCGAACATCCCCCTTGTCTTATGACCCCACACACACACACCCATGTCCATGCGCTTCCTGTCTACCTCACAATTTCATTCTGTAGGCACACCTGGGTATTAATAGTGTAGGGGAGACCGGGGACAGTTGTAACATGGGTCAGTTGTAACGCCTCACCTAATTCACTCTGCACATGCTCAGTTTAGTCCTTAGTCCACATGGGAAGTTATAGTGCCATTGAGGCAGACAAATCAAAATTTGTGAGGGAAAACATAATTTTGTGGTCAGTAATATTTGTTGCTGCAATTATTTTTGTGATTCCATAGCTTGGTTTGGAGTTGGACTCATTAAAGGTAGGTGTCACTGACATTTTAAAGAATGATTTACCAAACAATTTTTATGTCACTGCTTATAAAATATAGACTCACATCTTTTTCTAAAGTCTGCTCTCCCCAGCATAAAAACTACCACATCTACAACCCGTGGTTCCACAGGTCACATACTAGTCTGATATTAGAATATTATACAGGGTTTGAAAGTTGTGTCAATTATCTTTGTGAGATAAACAAAGATTTATGCAACTGTTAATCCACATGTCCACAATTATCTAAATATAAGATTATTATATCCTGTGTAGATCAATGTTCTTATTTCATATATCGACCAATATATTGGATATTGGCTTTTTTTTTAGCCCCCAATATCGGCATCGGCCCCAAAAATCCCATATCAGTCGGGCTCTAATTCAAAGTTACTATTTGAGAAACAACAGAAAATTTAGGCTTAGTTATCTGGAACTGCACAGAAGCCTGTTCATTATTTAAATACAGTTTAAAAAAAACAAAACGTGGGATCGTACAGTAGCAGTCATGCGCAAGGATTATATGCTGTAAAACCTGTAAGCAACTGAGGAGATTTTCACTGCTTAAGCCAGTTTACTCACAGCACTGTCATCAAAGAGGTTCAGCAGTGAGATAAGGAAAGCCCTCCGGTGCTGCCGGTTCCCTCTGATCATTGTGAAGAGGTGGGAGCAGAGTGCCGAGTGGGTCTCATCCTGTCTGAAGCCTCTTATGATGGACTTACGAGACAAATCAATGGCCTGCTGCAAATTGTATGACATCTTCATTCCAGCAACTGCCTTCATCTAAGGAAGAAAAAGGAAAAGTGTTATGAACTGAACATTTGAGACGACCTCTGAAAACACAAGTATGATATTTCATTCTATGTAATTCTTGCAACGATTATTAGACGTTTATCAAATGATCCTCTACAGAAGGTAACAACTGGGCCATAAAAACAGGTTCTGCTTCTACACTCAGGTATAAACAAATTAAACACTTTCAAGTTGTGAAATGAGAACATGGGTCATAATTACAGCAAAAAACTCACATGGATGAATCCTGTGTACTTCTTATCGATCTCCACCAGCTGCTGGTCAGCTTTGTTCCTCATGCTGGGCTCTGGGTCTGTTCCCATCGCAATGAGGTAGGGCACACACTGCACAGGAAAGGGAGAGGGTTTGACAGTTGTAACCATCATGCAGCACAAGATGAAGACACTAGACCATTTTCAAAAGAAAAAATTAATGGTTCATTTCACATCTCACATTACAGTAATGGTTTTCATCAGTATCTATCAGTCTTAGTCTGATTTCATAAAAACAGTGAAAAGATGTTTGTCATTTTTAAATCCTACTACTGTAGTTGGCATGGTTAAATGATCCATACAGAAATGTAATCCTGATTTTGGAATTTCAAACAGGAACAAACAGTTTGCAAGTCATGTTATGATTCTTCTCCAAAACAATTCCCTCCATGTCCCACCACTTACCTGTACAGGATGGATCAGACCCTGGTTGAGTGTAAGAGCTATGACATTGAGAGCAAAGTGCCGTACACTGGACTGCGTGTGGAAGAACGCCTCCAACACCTGTTTAAGGTAAAGCTGCATAATGGAGCTGCTCATCCCAGAAGAGATGTCCCCCATCTCTTTCAGGTCTTCCTGTTTAGACAGTTTCTTCCCTGTATAGACATGGAATGAAAATGATTAGTAATCCTACAACCATATAGAGGCCAACTGAGCTGATTCAATAGGACATTGTATCGATGTCAGACACTTTTTAGACACCGACGTGCTACAAATCAGTTGATTTAAAAATGGATAATTGACTGCAGCTTTACATACATTCTCTGTCTGCTTCCTGCATCCGCGTGTCTTCCTCCTGAAGGTATGTTTGGAGGTTTTTGAGAATCTGGATTTTGAGGTTGATAGAGGAGGAGCTGTCAGCGAGGATGCCATTATACAAAGACTTCACCTCTGGAACAAACATCTGGCTGGGATGCATGATCACTAGGAAGCCTGTAACAAAAAAAAAATCAGCAGAGATGTATAATTGACATATAAACAATATAGATGCAGACTCCTTCAGTCTATGTTTTCAAAAGCTCAGAAGCGTCAAGTCCAATCCTGTTTACTTATGGTGTTCTTACCTAAGCCAATAATGGCTTTGGTCTTAACTTCCTCGTCCTCATGTTTGGTGAAGTATAGCAGCAGCTCTAGGACTTTCTCCTTGATGACAACCTAGACATAACAAATAACACAGCTTATGTGAGACATTGTATAAACTATCATTTGTCGTAGCAGTAAAGGTTGTGGTGAAATTTATTTGGTCCAGTGTTAAGTAAATTCTATCTTAGTTCCACCTCCACATATTTTCAAACTTTGCCCGTGACAAAAAAATCTTCAAGTTGCATCACTTGGCTCTCCTCAGCTCTAATTAAATTTTTTTCCCCAATTGTCAAATAACATCTACTACCTTACCTTATTGGTACCCTTGAATTCTTCTAGATCAAAATCAAAGTGTCGGGCCAGAGCACCAACGGTGAAGAGGGATCGCAACAGGAAGGGCTTATTTGCTACCAAAGTTGTGCTGTTGGGATCCTCTTGATGCTGAATCTTCAACTTGTTAAGTGCACCTACAGAGAAAAAGAAAATGAACTGTTCAAAAGACTGCTTGCCCTTTTCTTAGAGTAGTCTGTAGTGGAATTTGCACATTTTCATTTGGACTCTTCCGCTGAAATGTGTTAAACGTGACACTGCAAAGTGCAGGATGGGTATTGTGTTATGCTTTCACAGTGTACAAGAGCTACATGTTGACAGCTGTTTCTCTCACCGTAGAATCTGTTGAAACATGCCCAGACAAATTTGTAGTTGTGCGTGACTTTGTTAACAACAGCTCCAAGACAGCTCACACAGTGCTGGACCACCTACGAAAAAGAACGAGGATACTCATATCACTTATGTAATAACACTTGACAGGAGCAAACACAGTATTACAGTCACAGATATACATTCGTAAGAAGTCACTGTCACTAACCGTCATGCCATATTTGATGATGAGCTTCATGAGGTCTTCTTCAATGGTAGCAAGGAACGTTTCACTGGGGTGCTCCATCAGAGGTACCACAAGTTCCAGGATCTTTGCAACATTACATATGACCATAAAGTCATTGGCAGTCTGCAGGGGACACAGTGCACCAGTGAATATTAAGATCAAGTATAGACATTTGTGTTGTTTCAATTCACCAATCACTAAAATTGCTAAAACAAGACACACAAACAACCATCGCACATCTTTTCTGCATTCCAGTATGGCGTTTGTGATATGATCATCACTTACATTACACTTTGTGGTCAAGTAGGGTTGCATGGTCATGGCATGTTTGACCATGAGCTGAGCCCTGATCTTGCTGAACAAGTACAATGTGGTAATACACGCCACAAGCCGTGTTGAGTTTACACCCTTGTTCTCTACAGAGGAAAAAAAAAAAAATTCAGTTACACTGTAAATAAACACTGCTAGAGTTTAATTTTGAAATGAGCTACTGACAATATCTCAAATAGTGCAGGCATGAAAAGCTTACACACCTGCAAGAGACTCTTCATATTTAAGGATGTGCTCGACCAGATTGTCAACCAGCTGAACACAGGCCTTCTTTGCTGGCTTATATGATGCCTCCTCTTCAGATTTCAGAAGCTTGAAGGGCAGAAACAATATTCAATTTAAGGATCAAGAATTAAATATTACAGGTAATCTTCAAACATAAAGTTCAACACTTACATTCTGAAGAAGCTGCTCAAACCAGTCATAGCCAGTGTCTTTACATGCAGCAACCTATAAAGAAATAAGACCAGTGAAATACAGGATGAGAATCAATCTATCTTTGTTGGGACTTACTTGTTTTGGTATAGTTTTTTTGAAAACTACAGTCACTCACCACATCAGTGATGTTGAGGATCTTTCTCGTCATCGTTTCTTTGTCATGGGCTGGAGTTGGAGTAAACCACAACTTCTGGAATGTCTCATTCACCAATTTCTATCAAGAAAACATGTGAGGAGACTTATCTTGAAGAGAAAACAATGGAGCTCATGTTTGCCATTGACTGAAATTGGTCAGGATCCATACCTTGATACCTTCCTCATCATTGACCCTGCGAATCATCCTCACACACATCTCAGTAATCTTACTGAAGGTTGGCTGTTCCAGACAGATATCTCTGAGGATCTTTATCACCCGTTTCCTTACACTGATACCAGTATCCTGTGCACAGAAAAAGAACAAATTCTATCTTAAAGGCTTCATCACTGAGCAAGACACAAGGGGTCAGTGTCAGTTTCAACAAATCCAGGATGAGATGCAATGGTATTTTTTTGCCTTTAGGTGGCAGCATAAGACTGTAATGAAGAGTGAACTTCTCATGAACCCCAAGACATTTCCATGACAACAGGCACAACAATTTCAATATGTTTAGCTCCCAGACAGTGAGTACAAAGAAAAAGCAAATGCTTTTGTCTGGCACTGAATTTTAAATGTATAGCACATACTATATATAATGAACTACATGTTTCTATATTTATTTTACTATTTCAGGTTTGCAAAATCTAAGTTTCAATTTGACAAATCAGTGATGCCAGAGCCACACTGCAAATCATTACTCTCATAGCATCATTGGCAAAGTCATTTTTTTTTTTTCTGGGACAGAGCAAATGATGCAAAATGAAGCAGTGTTAAGAGAGTAGAATTAAAGGTATCACAATCTGGCAAAAAGCATGACTTAAGCAATTATGCTATGAAGCTAACAAAATGGTTATACCAATAAATAACAATGCTCTATATACAGTAGTGGAAAAAAGTTTTCAGACACCCTTAAAATTTTACATAATCTGAAATATTATCATGAAATATTTGTGGAAAAATCTTTTTTGTGTTTCAAAAGGTGTGGCTGCATCAAACAGACACAAACAAATGTTTTTTTTTGTTAACTGTTAATAAGAAAAAAATAACCAAACTAAATTCTTGACAGTTTTAACATGTCATGTCCTGGATGTGTTTCATTATCTACTGAAACATCTGGTTTTGACCTTGATAGAACAGCACACATGCAGACAGGGGCATGTGGGTTTGGAAAATGGAACACTACTTGATAGAGTTCAATGACTGAAGAGGGATTCTTAATGTAATATATTACAAATGCATAGGGCATCCAAAAACTTTTTTCTACCACTGTAAATATACATTTGTATGTACAGTACATCTCAGCGATCCCAACACTTAACAACAAAATACAAAAAATTGTTTGAAATAAATCCAAAGGGTACATTTACCAGTATCCTTTCTATGAGCATGTCGTAGTACTGCTCAGTGAGTTGGGGTCTGCTGAGCACAAATCTGCCCAGCAGCTCTACAGCTGCCTCTCTCACACTGGTGGAGTTGTCCATCAAACGACCATGAACACCACGCTGCATGTCAGACTGCAAAATTACATAAGGAGAGGAGAGTGTCAGTACATATAGTACAACAAAAATGATAACTTACATGGTTAACATGAGACATAAATAAGCCAGAATCTTTTCGATGGGAGTATGGTAAAAGTAGGACTTAAGAAAACCTAAACATGAAGTACGTATAATTCCGTGACAATACAAACTTTCGAAACACAGTACTTACCCTTGCCAGTATGCTGGGGTCCACAGCCACCACTTCAGACAGACATTTCATGGCTTTAGTCCTTACAGCGATGGCACTTTCCCCGAGGACTCGCAAGATCTTGAAAAAATTTACACCAGCCAGTGATTACATGAATTGATATTTTCAAACATTTGATATAACACAGAGAAAACAAGGACTCTGACAGAATATTAATATCTCACCTGTGTTAAATAAATATCAAAGCTCTGGGCGAACGGCCTCATAGAGGCCAAATAACGCACGATCAGACAGGAGTCATCATAGTCCACAGTGTCAGAGTTCATTCTGCAGGGACAAAGAGGGAAACTAAGTATTTCAAAGTCCTGCAACAACCAGGGCAGAGTATTAACGAAATTGTGGAGAACAAGTAGATATCATCAGTGATGTGTGTGATAAGACATCTCTGTGCCCTTACTTCAGTGTGGTGAAATGAGCTGGTGTGGTCTTGATGATGTTGCGCAGGAATTTCTTGCGCTTTTCAGCACGCTGCATGATTTCACCCGTGGTTTCCAGCTCCTTGGCGTGTTGTGGTCCATCTGATGAGTCCTCATCCTTTGGGTTCTGGTTCCTCATGGACTTCTCAGCCTCAGTGGTGGCATCTCTGAACCACTGAGCAATGTAGAACTTTCTGGCAAACTAAAGGGAGAAGAAATCTTTAATGTCAGATTAAACTCATTCCAATGATTATGTTAGAACAGAAGTTTATAAAAAAATATTTATCAGGACCTAGTGAGCGACATTTAATTGTGCTTATTTGTGCATGTTTCTAGTAATTTAGCTCCAGGCCAGCAGCATAACATTTTTTTAAATAGTCAATTCTGTCTACCATGTGCAGTTTATCTATGATGAGGTGCTACAGATATAGAGGCCAAACAGTTCAATTATTTGAATAAATAAACTAAAAGCTGATCTGACATTCAGAGTGCAGATATTGAAAGTCATTACTTTCACCATCAACTTAGTCTGATGGAAACTCACCACCAGTGAAGCATCAGTCTCAGCATTTTCTTCCAAGTAGTCCAGTAGAGCCTTCTGTAGCTGCTGGGTTTCATCATTGCCTGGAGCCTTTATAATAAGGAAGAAACAAAATTACTCAGCAAGAAGATTTAAATGGAAGCCTATTAACTCATGGAGAATCTCTGTTTGATATTCTTAACAAGTTTATATCAAACTGAGGTCAACCACAAAGAAAATGTTCTTTTACCTCCTGCAGGATGCGATCAATTGATCTCTGGTCCATTTTGCTGGTGACCGCATCCTTCCGTAGACGGGCAGCAACTGTGCCCAGGTAGTCTAGAGATGCTACTCTTAGAGCCATCTCTGTCTGCTTATTACTAAACTGGTGTACCTGAGAGGCAAAGAGATCAGAAAAGCATGCAAGAACAGAAGTCAGTAAACATGTACTGTTGGGATGCTTATCACACTAAGTGATGAGAAAAGGGCATGCACTTCTTTTTTTTCTTTCATGTCATGAGGCTGACAATGACAATATGATTATCCTAATGTTCAACATGTATGAGTATGATGCTTAAAATGTTATCACCATATTGTTTTCTTTAAATGTAAGCATGGTTCCATTTGCTGTTTGGCCTTGATATTGGAGTTGATAGACAAATTATTAATTTTGCTGATCATTAGCAAGAGCCTGTCATGTCTATGAAATTTTTTTAACTCCATCACCTGTTATTCCTCTGAATCATCTATTCTTAGACACACTATGGACTGGAAGGGTTTCTTTTTGTGTTTTGAGAAAGTGTCATACATAATAAAGGACTGTCACACTAACCAGTAGTCTGCCAAGAAGACTGAGCAGCAGCTCAGCAGCAGGCCACTCTGGTTTGTTAACTGTGGACAGGAGGTCCTGAACAAAGTTCTCAAACAAAGGTCGGTAATCTTCTTCTCCTTGCTTGCTGCCACACCTGAGGGAAGTGATAAAATACAAGAGGAAAAGGTTAATAAGAGAAAGAATGAGAAAGCAAAAGGCAAGAAGCAACCGGAAAATGAAGATGCAGAAAATAATTACAAATTTTTTACACCACACAAAATATATGTACAAACAGGTGTGCTGACCACTCAAAACACTTAGAAAAGAAGTTTGAACACCAGTGTCGACATGTCCGCCTCTGACAATCATATAATCCACTGAATATTTGCAGTAATGCAAATGGCATACAGCAATACACCACAAAAAGAAAAAAGTAATTGTTTTTGAGTACACAACATTTCCAGGCAGTAGCAAAGTGGGGATACTTACTTTTTGAGGAAGACTGAGAGGAAATTTTGTGCGGTCCTCATTGCCGTCTCATAAGAGTTCGTTATCAACACATCTTGATCCACCTGTAAGAAAGAAAAAGAAAAGGAACTGATGAGATGAACCTAAACACATGAACATGTTACGGACATATGTGTGAAGGTGTGATTATATTTGTATGAGGTGTATATGTATTTGCTTGCTTTCTTTGGTGTAACCTGTTTGCTTTCTTACTTTGCTGTCATATTCCTCAAAAGTCTCTTTGTCATTGGGGAGGTGGACCACGCACTGAATGAGCTGCAGGACCAAAGCTGTCACCATCTGGATGTACATTGGCTCTCCATCCTGGTCTGAGCTGTTCAGTCTAAGGACGCACATAGTCAGGACACATGATAAATTATCATCATGGATAACATCCAAAGATCAGTTGTTTTGCTAATTTAACTGCTGTACAACTATGCCTCTTCCCTGCAAACCCTAATGGTCATTCATACTACTTTATCCACCTGAAGTTCCTGAGAGAGCGCTTGCTGGTGGGCAGTCTGGCCAAAGATGTGAAAATCTCCTCTAATATCAGTTGTCGATGCTTCTCATAACGTGAGAACACCTGGATAGAAGTAGTAAGAGACAACTTTGTGTTAAGCTTCAATGTTTTGTGCTTTTGTGAAAACACATACTGAGACTACATATACCAAGGGATAAATTAATTACATGCATCAAACAACTCTATGTAAGGTGACGAAATCAGCAAGCAGATTTTTTTGCTAAAGTATTGCCTATTTTCAGAGGAGAGGGGAAAAAAACTTACTGCTGTTACTAGTTTAATGGCACATAGCTGCAGCTCACTGACATTCTCCACAAAAAATGGAGTGATTCCCATGGAGGATACCTGGAAATGATGGGAAAAATAGAAAAAGGCATATGGATTTGGATAAGATATGTGAATGGTGAGCATGGATATAAGAGGAAATTATTTCAAATTATATGTTTTTCAATGCAATTTATTTACTTTGGAATAAATATTTTCCTTTATTAATATATCACTGAAACATTTTTTTTTTTTACCTGCAAGATGGTGGTATCTGTAAGTAGCTGGATTTCTAAGAGCTCCGAGATGTTGCTGACAATATCACACACTTTGTTGTACAACATGACAATAACACGTTGCTTGTGTGTTGAGCATTTTGCTCGCTTTGCCTTGGAGCTCAACAACATGCCACCTACATAAAAAAACAAAAAAACAAAAACCCATGAGCCAAAACATTTACACAGTATAAAAAATATTTAATTAACTTGTATTTCAAAAAAAAAAAAAAAAAAAAAAAAAAAAAAAAAAAAAAGTGTATTTCATATTTCCTATTATTTGGTTAATTTCTGTGATGGTTATACAAGGATAAATGGAAACCTTATCAACAAATTCTGGCAAATCTCTCAAATTTGTTTCTCTCAGAAAACAATAGTCAGATTAAAACTCTTAAGAGAAACATGTTTTTAATGTATCCTCACCTCCATGTGGGTCCACTCTGTACACAGGGTCATATTGTGGATACAGTGTGTTCTGAAGATGAAACTTGGTGTATTGTAGCACCCGCTCTATTACATCTTCTATATAGACAGCCTTGGGCATGTGTGCTGAGGTCATAATGTTAAGAGCTGTCAGACAGGCATCTGCTGACTTTGTGACTCTCTCCATTATCAAGTCTCTCCACAGTCTTTCTTCATCTTCTGCATCATGATCCTGAGGTTGAAAAGAAACAAATGTAGAAAAATCCATTGTCTTCGTCTTATGAAAAAGCTATATACATATGGCTTTATGCACTGCATCACCTAGATGACCTGATATTCTCATGATACATTAAGCAACACTGCAATAAATTATCAATATAAAATGACACTAGAAACTCACATGATTCATCATTGTAGTAAGCTTGGCCCCATCCTGGATATTCTTTTCCAATATGTTGAGCAGCTTCACCAGCTTGTCTGATGGGATCTAGAACAATCAAAAGTACTATTTACACATCCATTTAAACTGCCACACCACCAGCATTCATCTGTCCAAATCAAGTCTACACAATATGTTGTGCCATACCCTGCTAGAGATGCCCATGGCCTTAATCTTGGCAGATTCACTGCCCAGCTCATTTAACTGGTGTTTACCAAGTAGCAATTCCTGAGGTATCTCATCATCATCTGCTGCTGGAAAACAAACATTACAATTTTTCATAAATGCATCCAAAAACAAGAATAGTATAATATAGGGAGATCAGTAAATTGTTGAGCTGTGATAATTACCCATGGCAGTGAAATCCACATCCTCCAGATTCTCCAGAATGTTGTCAATGCTTGCCAAGAACCTCTTGAACGTGGACGAGTCCATCAGCTCTTCTTGGGTGAGCTTAGGTTCATATGCTTTCCTTTTCTTCTGCTTTTCTTTCATCTTCATTTTCCTGGCAACTGAGTGACAGAAATTTTTGTTTGAATATTTTTTGAATTTGCAAGAAGTAGAGAAATATTTCTTTACATTTATTCACATTTAGAGTGTGAAGAAACAACATACTCCTTATCTCACATAAATCTAGAACTCATTACTAGATTGTGCTTTGTTTTTATGCTTTTTGTCTGAGAAATGTCACAAACATAGTATGTTTTCCTCTGAATACTGACATGTAACCTGCAGTGCCATTCCATTTTCACGAAGATATCCTATTGGTCATTCATTGTCCTCTAAAATTTCAAACTAAAATGGTATAAATCAACACTTACTTTCACTCATGCTTGGTGGTGGTGAATCTTCCTCAGAGGAATCTCGATAGCGACTCCCTGAGCCTCGCCGGCTGTCTCGGTGCCCACTTTTTCGATGCTCCCCTGAACCCCTCCGCTCCCTCTCTTCAAACTCCCAGGTCCTGTCTTTGTCTCGACGCTGCCGTTTTCTAGCCGCTGTATGAATCAAATATACAAAATTGAGGAGATTTATTGTAAGTCTATAGGTGCGAAAATTTTCTCAAACCGCTGATAAAATTGAATAATCCATCAGGTTTAAAAATGCTCTATAATATTTCTCTAATTTTACTGGTTGGACACTGCATTCTAAAGTGGATAAAATAATTTGACTCACATTCTCCATTTGCGTCAAATTCCTCGTCTGAGCTCACTTCAGCATATTTGGGCCTTTCGTTTACAGTACTCCGTTTCCTTTTGTTCATTTTTACCCTTTCACAAAGGGGCATGGTGGACTCAATCTCAGCCAGCAGTTCTGGTGGCAGCTCCTTTAAAACTGCTGGGTCCATACCACCTGAAAATATTACAGTACAATGTGGCTTTGATGACAACATGGAAGATACGTGATTGTCACTATGAAATAATTTGAAATGGATAATGATTTTTTTCTTCTTTAAGTGCACAAACTTATGACACATAATGTGAAGTGGGTGAAAAACGATATGCAAACTAGGGAAAAAAAAAAAAAAGTCATGTAGCTTAGTAACTGTTGTTCTTACTTTTGCTAGATTTTCCAGAAGACAGCCTGTTCTTGCCAGACTTGCTGTGGCGGATAATCCTCTGGATCTGGTCAACAGAGAGCTTCTTCAGAACCACCACAGGCTTCGGCCTCTTCTCAAAGTCCTGCACCAAACCCAGCCTCTCCAGTTTAACCTTGGGCTGGCCCCAGATTTGACTTTCAGTAGAACCACTCCCATCCTTATCACGTTTAATCTGGAAAAGTAAAAGGAAACGTCATGGGAGTCCATTGAAATTGTCTTTCAATAAACAACACAAAGTTTTAAGTTATAGACATAGAAATGTGAGCTTTGTTTAAAGAGATGAAAAAGTAAGATGATAAAACAATGGTTTAAACTGATTCACATGACGTTAATTGGTGTTAGATCCCAGCACCATTTCTGTAACAGAGATTTAAAGGAATACTCCACTGTTTTCTTAATGATCTCTAGGTCTATATTGTAGCAATGATCAGTACAAGCTGCATGATCATTCTACCTGGTGGTGCTAAGGTAAAAAAACAGCATGCCACTAAAGAAAATAGTCATTTTACAATTAACCTGGACACACTAGTCAAGCAAAGTGGCTTTTTATCAGTAGCTATTTAGGAAAATAAGAAGAATTATGAAAAATGAGCTACATAGCCGACATCACAAGCAGCCATTCAGTTGGCTAATGATTCAGTTAATGAAATAGATGTGACTGAAGACTCATTTCCAAATAGTATCAGACCATTATAAAACAAACAAACAAAAAACAACAATAAGCAGTAGTCACAATTGTTATAAACTCACAAGCCAATGCCAAACACAATGTCCAGCAACATACTGATGACTGGTACTAAGTGAGTGTTAGAATGTTCATCATTGACGAAAAAGACAATTTCAAGAAAACACCTCTGCAAAAATAAATTCAGCCAGTATTTCTACCAGAATCAAGTAAGCAGCAAACACACTTCATACTCCATAGTTCCAGTGGCCACCTTAGCAGCCTTAATCACTTGGCCGCAATCAAGTTTCAGTTTTCAGCAACACAAACTGGGGGTCAGTGATTAGTTTGTCATTGGCTTAGGTTGGTGAAACATGGCAACCAAACAAAAATACAAATGCACAACAGTTATTTCAGTTAAGATGTTTGAGCTGAAATACTGTGTGTATAGATGAATATAAATGAGTGGAGCATTTCTTTAAGACTCTAGTATTGGTTACACACAAGAGTTACAATTCAATAGATAAAAAAAAATCAAAACCCCGTTCCTCTACTTTTGATAGATGGTTAGGTGTTAGGTATGTTAACGGAAATTTTAAGTACAGTCCTTGAGATATGGTAAACCAAAAAACAAAATCAAGAGTGAGCAGTGGTGTGATTTGGTTTTGTGAGATTGCAGGCAGTGACAGCTGAATGATTGGTAGGTATTTGGTTTGGGTCAGCCCAGATCACCTTAGGGATCTGGAAGTTCTTCAGTGCTCCACTATGCCCTCCCAGGAGCTGAGCAGGGAAAGAATCTGGAAGTTTAGCACCAGAAGCAGATGAGGCTGGTTTGGAACCATCTTGCCTACTGCTGCTCCGACCAGGCTCTCCAGTGGAAGCAGACCGGAAGCCAGACCTATCACGGTCACGGCAACGAGCATCAGGGGAGCGTCTCTCTCGACCACCAGCCTCACTCCGATGCCTTCTATCTCTGTCAGACTCTCTGTCCCTGTCTCGCCCAGGCTCTCCTCGGTTTGATGACTTTGGCATCTCTCCCCGTCTGTCTGAGGACTTGTCATCATGTCGATGCTTTGATGACTCCCGACCTTCTCTCCTGCTGTCATGTTTATCGACCCTGTTTTTGATGACTTCCGGTCGTCCATCTGGTTTCAAACGCAAAGCTGTGTCAGAGCCTTCCACTGCCGCAGGCCCACTAGCTGGGTCTTCAGGCCAGCGTTGGGCCTCAAGGGCTGGAATAGGGGCAGCCAGACAGGGGTCAAGCTGGCCATCAGCTCGACCAGCCTGCTGTAGGTCGATGCTCACCATGAGGGGAGGTCTGCTGGCACCGTTTCCCGCTGCTGTTGCCTCTTGTGGGGTCAGTTTCCCAGCATTGCCCCCTCCCGTTGATCCACTGCCGGGGGCACCTGTGGGACCACCTGGTCCCCCTGCTCCTGGCTCCAGAGGAAAAGAATCTTGTTTTCGTTTCTTCAGTGGCTTGTCTGTAAGAAAACAAGAGGAATGAAGAACACATATAATCACTTGTAAAATTTCTGAGGCAATACATTTACAGCATATTTACATGACTCTACACTAATGTCTTACCTTTATCTTGCACTTCCTTAGAACACTTTTCACTAGCAGCTTCTCGTTCTATCCTTTCAATTTCAGCAAGGGCATCCAGCTCTGCCTCATCGTAAGGTGAACTGGGAGGCTGGGGTGCACTGGCGCCACCTGCTTGGTGGGAGACCTGCTGCTGTTGCAAGCGTGCTCCGATGTTTTGCTGAAGAACAGGGACCTGCTGGAAACCCAGCTCAGCTTCCATATTGTCTGAGTTCTGGTCCATTCCTGGCACAGCCTCACCTGAAATGTTAAGGAAAAAAACCTTTCACATGGAGGGTTCTTACAGGCAAAATTAAATTATTGTTATTTGTACTTTCTCAGTTCTTATGCTCATAAATTAGATGTAAAGTATCTGCTATTTCAGTACCTGGAGGATCGGACTCATTTGACTTGACCCTGGACAGCTTTAGGGTAAGTTTCGTCGAGTCCTTGTTTGGGGAGCTTACGATGTCATACATATCTTTCTCCTCTTTCACTGCAGGGGTCTTTTTCCTCTGCTGAAGCTGCTGTTTCTGGTCAGGTCCTCCATCCCTTGGTGAGGGTGTGTACGGAGGCGGTGACTGCAGAATCAGCGGAGGACGAGAACCCTCTGTGTAGAAGCAGAAAGCCAAAGTAAGGTCACATGTTAAAGAAGAATTAAAAAAGATTTAAAAACAAGCAATTAACACTGAAATAATGATAAATGCTTCTTTAAGGAAAGCTCACTGGTACTTTGCAAGGAACTTTGACTTTTGGTAGTACTTACGTTTGGGCGTTCCTTCACTTCCTGCTGGAGAACAGCCTGATGGTGGTGACCTCAGTGGGAAAGAAGGATTCCTCATCGAAGAGTCGCCCTCCTTATAATCACAGACAAGACATAAGTAAATGATCTAACATCACCTTTATAGTTGGATTTTCCTTCATAATATTCCGCCTTATGTTTTTATACTACTGAGAAGCCTAATTATTTCCAAATGCAACAGGAACTTATAGGGTAGCACTAATTCTGCTGTGCAGGTAACTCTCCTTTTTATGAAGAATATCACTGATGCACATTCTCTGTGCTGTGCGCACAATATCTAGAAGGCACTGTGCATTATTTCCTCGTCTCCATGAAAGAACGGGAAAACAGAAATAAACAGCAAGATCCCATCTTAAAATCAAAAACTTTTTGCATTTTTCACCTTTCTTAAAAAGTGCGAGCCAAAGGACTTCATAGAGCTAGATAACAATGAGATGAAAAGAGGTTTGCACAACAAAAACTTTAGATAAAATACAAATAAAAATTCCAAACTGCTAAAGAAAACCGTTTGTGTGGCACAACAGCAGTGTTCTTTCCCATATCTGAATGCATGATGACATTTCATTCCATCTACGTGCTGCTTGGGGTAAATGTCTTTCCATGAAATCTTGCAATTTTCAAAAAACAGTCTCCTCATTTTGTTAAAAAACAAAAAGTAGAATTGTAGTAAAATTAGAAGTAGAATTGATTTGTTATGAAACTTTTAATAACAAACCTCACTGCCCAGCCGGTGTACAATATTCATATAGTCCTCAGTGCCATGTCTGTCTGAGTGGTGGTTGGCAGCATTGGCCATCTGCCCTGACACTTTGCCCTCATGAATGTTTCTTATGCCACCTGGAACCATGGGACTGGCCACAGATACTACAAGACAAAGACAGAGAAGAGGGTATTTTGATCCACTGTTACTGAGTTGATCATAGCACTGCAACAACAAAAAAATAACAAAAGGTTCTCTGTTCATTTACACACTAGTGCTGTGTTCAACAAGAAGCCAAAAAAAATAATATCCATTATAAACACAATGTGTTTGCTTGAGACCAAGTCAAATGGTATTTACCAAATCACTTTACTTATAAAATGTAAATTCAGCAACTACGTTGAACTTGTAAACTGCATGTGAAAATTCGTATCAATTTCTACACACTTTCTTGGAATGCAAGTCTCTCCTGACTATATAATTTAACAAAACCTGTTCTTCCTGCTTTCCTATTACATTCAAATATTTCACTAGTGAAATAAGAATGTAAAACATCACCATCACTAATTATAGGACCCACAGTTGTTACATTCATTGTTTTGGTTTTCAGAAGACATTAATTTTCTTGCCAAAACTATGTCCATGATCCATTTATTTAATAACACTTTTTTAATTACCAAAAGGTGCTGGTAATAAGATCTCCATATAATTAGTACTTTTTGTTTTGTAGAACACTTGCAATTAAAATGTTCAAATACAAATGCATAGCAAAACATTCAACTTCCATCATAAATACATTTGTAAAAAAAACAAAGATGTGTCTTTCAAAGTATGTTTTTTCCTCATTCCTTAAAATTAAGAACACTATATCTTCAGTGTTAACTGGATTAAAAAAAGAGAAAAAGAAAAAAGAACTTGCTGTGAGTGAAGAAAAAATGTTGGTTTAAACTGAAAACATAAAAAAAAAAAAAAAAAAGAAAACAACACATTTCAGTTTGATTCTCAGACTGGATAGCACTTGTTGCATGTCAGTCCCATTCTTTACTGTCATGTCCAGCCTCAAAAAAAGTACAAATTTCCCAAAAATAACATCAAAAAAATTTTTTAAATATGAATTAAGGCTTGTGGATATACAAAGTCTCACAGAGGAAATGTCTGATGTACATTGACTACAAACACTCATGTGAGCCTGTGCAGTAAATGCTTCTTACCTTGCTGTATCTGTTGGTGTTGGTTGTAGCTGGGTGGTTGTTGGTGAGAATACTGCTGTATGTAACCAGTGGCTGGGCTCTGAGGAGTGTAGGGGCTGGGTACTGGACTGTTCTGCTGGCCCATATACCGGCTGCTTGAACCAGTCTGGGGTGCCACAAAGCGACTGTAGGAAAATTGTAAAGATGAAGTGGTGAGAATGAAGAGAGTCAGGGTGTATGATCATTCAATTATTACTGTGGAAAAATATCTAATTACTTTACAACATAATAAATTCAGGTTATTCCTAAATCTTAATTTACCTTGTTGAATTGGGAGAAATTGCTGCCGGCTGGAAGTTTGCTGACTGGGCCGGACTATGCATGGAATTTTGGGTGATCTTGTACGGTGGTACCATTGGCTGCTGCATAACATCTGATTTTTAAAAAAAGTGAAAAACAGGATGATGCATTACATCTACACAATTCTACAACAACTGAGAAAATATCATGTTTTGCTATCTATTGATTTTAACCCGAAGTTGCTGTTTATGTGAAATTTGCTGCAGGGTTTTCCATACTTTTCTCCCTGAAGATGCCAGGGTTCCTGGCCAACATGGTCTGCAGCAACAGTGGTGCATCTCCCTCTGGCTCATCGCTTCCCAGGTTGTCCTTCAGCTCTCTGGAAACAAAAAATAAACAATGTGTTCAACATTGCAGACATTTATTTACATATGCACCTGACTTATTTTGTAGATATGACATTTATATAACAGAAATAGGAGATGTAATGATATACAACAAACAGTACATTCAAAGGAAAAACATATTTTCAAAGTCTGTAATGAATAGAGTTTGTAGCTGTATTGGACTTTTGTGCAAGCTATTTTTACACTTCCTTGTTACAAAAGCAATGTTACTACACTTACATGTGCTCTGTGGAGACCTGGTTCAGACCATGGGCTAGCTGGGAGGCTAGATTCTCATCCCGACAGCCCAGTAGGCAGGTAACTTCCTCTGCTATCCTCCCATTGTATAGGAGGCTCTTAGTGGTGGTGGCCGGGAGAGGGGAAGGGAGGGGAAGCTGGTTCAACACTGAGGGAAAACAAAAGAGATATGGTGTTGGCAAAAGAGACATAACTCAACACGAAAGAATTGATGAAGTACATAGGGCAAGAGGTAAAAGTAAGCAACATGAAGTCAAAGAATATGAAATTGCAAATGCAAATTTACATCATATTAAAGCTCAGCATTTTACAGATCAAAAACTGTGACAATGTATTTCTGGAACCGTGTGTGTCACTCACAGTCTGTGAGGCTAGCGATCCCAGCAAGAGTGGTAATGGGAACATGAGGCATATCCCCATTCATGCTGAAGGTGAGGGTGGGGGAGTGTGTTGATACACAGGTAGATCAGGGGGTCAATGGACGACACCCGTCCTCACATCTCCTGACACCTGGAAGAGAGCAAGATAGATGAGAGAGACAGAATTAAAAGTTAAAGCAATGGACAGGAATTAGGCAAAAATGTTGTTGGATTCAATAACAGCAGCAAAGATTTGCAATGGAAAAGTATCGGAGATAATAAAAAGACAGAGAAATAAGAAAGGAAATAATCATTATTATTTAAAAATATCCAAAACATTTATAATATATATACAGCTGCAATGCACTCTAATGCTGCAATTCTCTTTGTAAAGGAAAAATAGGGTCTGCTTCTTCAGTGCAAAGCCCCAAATAGATGCGTCTCATTAGATCTTGTCAATCAAATCTATTTACATTCTTGTGGTAGAAGGAATGTTAACTGTCTTGAGCTAATTTTAAGCAAAAGAACACCTTTTAACTTGCATAACTCTGAGAATATTATTTGATAACATTATTCTCTAAATGTTAATTATCTCCCATGTTCTTTTGACAATAAGTGAAGCCCTTGACCTTTCTGATTTGAATACTGTGATGTAGGTTTCAGAGGACCATGGCACAGATTTTAACAGACTGTGTTATTTACCTAAAAAAAACCTTCAATATTCAGGATTGCAAAAATAACTGAACCTTCGGGATACAAAACCGGTTCAAACTATTGAGCCACTATTAGGACAAAAAATAAACACAATATAGTTACAAAAACGAGTTGACAATCTGCTTAATTCTCTAGTTTTTATATACCACAACTGGAGATTTTTATGCTCTCAATGTCATGAAAATATATTGCAAAATGTAAACAAAAGACAATTTTTCCGCATGCATTTGAAAGTTCCCTCCTCTGATCTGATTACATATTTTACAGCATCATTAGTGTAACTTCTGAAATATTGTGAATGATTTATATGTGTACTGGTAACAGACTTCTGTTAACAGGTCCCTATCCTTACGACTGGTTACCAACTACACCACGCATTTTGAAAATACACTGTAAGGCTACAGAATCATACAAAATATCTTTCTCAACTTTCCCTCCAAATCTTCTGTGAATGAAATCTGGATATTAAACAAAAACTTTAACCCATTATTACAATTGACCTAGTAGTTAACTGATGTGTCATCTTCATATAATTACCTTGGATGTACATTCTGCTGCACTGTATAGAAATAGATAATGTATTTAAAAAATGTTGATTCTTCACATGAATTTCAGTACTTGTGAAATGTCACTGACATCTCAAGAACAGCAGGGAGCCAAAAAGAAAAGCTTAGGATTAGTTGGTATCTTCATAGCATATTATTAACATTTTCCACATCTGTAGTTCAACAAATAGATAACCCAACATGGCAAACTGATAATTAATTCAAACGGATAGTGTTGCCACTACCTGTTATCACAAGTACCTTTTTGAAGAATGCTGTGCAGTCTCGGGTGGACTCAATGACATTTCAGATAAAAAGTCTGACTCCTACAGTCTGCTGAAAGAGAACATAGCACTGCATCAGAATTTGTCACATTGGACTGCATATTATAATACATATTTGTAATAATTATTTAGGACAATTAAAAATGAGACTATGTCGGCAGAAATTAAACTAAAAAGTATCCCTACACAGAAACACTGTAACAGAGAGCGTCACAATATTCCCTGCAACATGTGCATTATTTGCAATAATAGTATAATTACAACTCTTCTGAATCTGCAAAACTGAAAGTCTCTAATGCATGCCACTGTTAAGCAAACGTGAAACACCATTTCTACTTACTTATAAGGAAATATAACATCTTTTTTCAGCAACTTCTGCAAACTACTGACGGCATGTAAACATAGTGTTGTAACTGGACTTGAATGCAATCTAATCTTTGAGGTCAACTTGGAAATACACTACGCAGACTGCACGACTAAACTATTACTGAGATTCAACTGCTGGATATTGTAAACATAACATTAGCTAGCCGCATCGTTAGCATACATAGTGTGAGTGCTCTCCTTCAGTACGCAGGGGCTTGGCTGACAGCTGTGAGACTGACAGGCAGGAGGCAGCACAAAGGAACAGATGCACTGTGATGGTGGCGGCAGTAGCGGGGGGCTGCATCCTGTAGTAGCCAACAGCCGCTGTACGCTTTCTGCAGCTTTCTGCAAGCTGGAGAGCTGCAGAAAGCAATTGTATTTGTTGTGATCGGAAAGCAAAACCACTTACTATTCCCATTAGCAACATTCCCATGCCTTCCAAACTCCGATAGTTTAGTTATTACAGCTAAGGTAACGTAGCTAGAGCTTGGTTCAGAGTCCGTGAAAACACTGCAAAACAGGATAGATACCAAAATCCCCATTAGCCCAATAGGTTAGTCAACAAAAACCAAAACGTTAGTCGCCAAATAATACAAAATAATTACAGGATAACTGTAAAGGTTCGCATTAATGTAACTGTTTATCTGAGCAACCAAAGCAAACTGCAGCCGCCACTGTTGAACAAAACCATCAACGTTGCACTGCCAAGAAGTTGGCTGTCTAGGTCTTTGGAGTTTACCGCGAAGGTAATTTCACCACTTATGATAGTAGCTAAAATCACTAACGCTAGCTGATTAACATTCGCTAACAACAATAGTTGTGTTTTAAGAGCTAGCTAGTAATGCTAACTAGCTTTGACGTTAACTGTTGTTAGTTAGCTTCTACCGCTGCCCCCGTCCAAATCAAGCGAAGGCAATTCAAAAATCAGAAGAAGCGCTAGTCGGGTTGGGGAATGTTAGCCAGTTTCGCATAACGGGGGGAAAGGGTGATGAGATTGTGTGAGTAGACGTAAAGGCAATTGCACCGATTCTAATTCCGTGGCAACGGCCCAATCCTCGGGCTCGACAAATGACATCCAGTTGAGGCCGTGCGCCTCGGCAGAGCAAAAACACACCTAGCTAGCTTGGCTGGCTAGCTCGCTAGCTTCCGTTACCTCCCGGTCAACGATTAACGACGCCGTAGGTGGTCTTGCAATAGAACATTTATTTATGTTATTGTTAATAATCACAATTCAAAAACTTGACTTCACAAAGATAAGTATGTGGATTTATTTACCTTCGGATGTTGCGTTCAAAGGGAGGGGAATGTTTTAGCTTGGTTTGTGTCCGTGTCCGTATCTCTAGCTCCCCCTTTCTTCTCTCTCGCAGCTCCTCCAGAAGGAACTCGATTGGCTTGCCAGCTAGCTGGTGAGCTAGCTTGCTAGCTATCAACAATAATCCGGGTCGGACTGATTCGTTCTTCTTCCGTCTCTCAAGGGTGAATGTTTCAGCATACATTCATGGGGAAACATTCGTTCTTCGGTGTTTTAGTCGGACTGCGCCGACATAAACAATGAGTATAGCCAATTTCGACAGTAAATGAGAAATATGACGATTGTTGCGATGATCAAGAGGCTCTCCTCTCGTAGAACAAAATGCCGACCGGAAGTTCTGCCGTCTGATTGACCAAAGATCTCAGGAGTGACTCCCTCCATCGGCGCCAAACAAAATGCCAGGCAACGTTTCATGGTCGAGTCGCTAGAGAGCACTGTAAGACAAGTTTATACATAGACGTTTCTGAAGATTAAACAAGCCGTGGCATGACTACAGCCGTCTTTAAAATGCCATTGCCAAGAAATCGATCAAAAACTGAAAACAATTGGAAATACTGTAAACATGCAATTATTTATTGTTTTAAAAAGTTATATAATACACTGGTCTACCTACTTGGATTACAGTAGCCTTTAGCCTTCTCTGCTCTTTGGTGGAAAACTTTCATATCTATTGCTTAAAAAAAATCAACCACTAATAACACACACACACAAAGTTAATAAAGCCCATTATCACTCAAATATGGGTGAAATATATAAGTAGAATACAGAAATCAAAATAAGAATTATGCTTAAATACGGTGTAAAATTAAAGTTCATCGTGTTGAAATTTAATTATGTGGCCTATTGTTGAATTCAGTAAATCACAGACACAAACATGTATAATACACAAGTACAGAAGATTTTACAAGGAAAATAAAGTATGGTTAACACTCAAACTGAATCATACTCTGTGCTCCACCGTTGTGATACATGATGTATAGTAGCACATCTTTTTTTGTAGTTTTTTTTCCCATTTGCATTTGTATAACTGTTATAGAACATTTAATAATAATAATAATAATAATAATAATAAAAACTGTATTTCCATGGAACATAGTTGAATGAGACAGATGCTTCAACAACTATGTGGTGTCTTGTTTTTTGGGCTGATGTCATATAAAATAGATAGTTTATATTAATATAACAATAAAAGAAGAAGAAGAAAGGTCTCAGCTAAATTTCAAAGCAGATATGTACAAACTTCATCTAGAATCTTAAAATTTTGTCTTCTGCACCCTCATGATAAATTCATAAATGAATGAATACACAACCATTGATTTCATTGTTTTTTATTTTTAAAAAATCATGCAAGATAAAACTACAATTATCATCAGACCTTTGTATGTTTGTGTGCATGTGTTCATGTGAATTAGTAATAAGAGTCAAAAGAGACTTTCAGCAACTGTAAACAGAGGAAATATAAAATTTCCTCACATGTTTAATAGAAAAACATTTGGTCCTTTAAACCAGCCAGTTTTGCATTTGTCAAAGAACTGAAGGATTTGTAGGATTTTTTTGATAGAGGCATGGTTACAGCATCTTTACATTAGTAATCCTCAAGTAACCTTTTACAGATTAAAACTACAATTAATATACAAATGTATCTACATTTCTCTATACATGTACAGTATATTCAGACAAATCTTCTATACAAGGTCTCTTATATTTAAATGTTACATGTTGTATGTATGATGAATTCAGATGCAAAACAGCACAACCTCAAGCTACATAAGAAAAAGGATGTAAAGGAAGTCAGATCGGTTATTTTACAACATGCATTTGAAGTAAATCATATGAAATTAGCATTAGATTTCATTAACTGGAAAAAAGGCTAGCAAAATTTTAAACATACATATCAAAACTACTTTAATTTTTTTTTTAAAAATTAATACAAAATATGTTCTACACTGAATGTTGCAAACTAAAAAAAATGAAAAAAGTCTTTCTAGGCCATATTACAGTTATGGGTTAGCCTTAAAAGGCGAGCTGATCAGTACAGATACGTAAATCATTGCTGTGTGGTAATTAGTAATTTTTGGGGATATGATTTGGTATCAAGGAGCATCTGGAAAATTTGGTGAGTTTTGTTTTGGTAATAATTGAACTGTCTAAAATCCTTATTTGATGACTGACCAGATTCTCGTGAATTTCATTGTTGAAAACATGACTGGATGATTTTGGTTTATCAGCCTTAATGATTGTAGCCACTGGTTTGGGATTTATGCTAAATATTTCACAAATAAACTAGAATTGTAGAGCAGGTGTGATGGCATTTACCATAGCTCTGTGCCAATAGTACTGGTTTGAACAGTTAGGATTAAAAAAAACAAAAACGTGCATTATTCAGTTTCTACCTGTACAAAAACAAGAAAGCACAGAAAATAAAACCACATCTGTCTGTCCAGTTGTTTGCACTGTAAATTAAAAGCCCTTGTTCCCTAAAGTGGTCAGCCTGGTAAACCCAGCATATGTGCATGATATCCAACTATTTTGGCATCTGTGTACAGATTTTTTATTTATTTTATTTTTTTTTGCAGTTTCTTCATTGTAAAAGCAAGTCATATTTTACACTGAAGCAAAACAAACGCAACAGCTTTAAAGCCAGCACTGTTTGTACAAGACAGTAGACTCACAGCAATACTGGCCTCTAGTGGGTGAGATTAGTCATCACAGTTCTGACAAGAGTTGGATATGGCATATAGGCCAAGGACCATCAGGCTCCAGAGAAGTTCAGCTGTAATGCTAAACAGCTGCCACCCAATGGCAGATATGTGCATATACACTAAGACACATCAGCTCAGACCCTTGGAAAAACAATGCAACACTGAACCATTTCAGATGCGTCTTATCAAAGAAAATATTCACCCTCTTATTTAACCTAATACATTAAATAAACTCATCTTGGCTCATAATGATATTTATACTGTTGGTAGCTTCGGTCATTTTAATGTGAACTTTCCAGTTTTCTCAGATTCATACAGTGGCAGGTAGCAAACAAATCAGAATATGGATCAAAGGTGCAATGTTTTCCTAAGAATGTACATATCTATTGACAAAGTTTCATCCCTACATCTTGGTCTCACTGTTAGGAGGCCTCTCATTCTCATACTCATTCTCTTGGCAGATGAGTTGATATGGCTTCTTGCTGGTCTCCTCCACTACTGAGTTGCCTGTCTCTGGGTCCTTGTTCTGCAGCTCATGGCGAGACAGATGCTCCACTATACCTGCACCAATAGAGTCTCCAAGGACATTGGTGGTGGTACGCAATCGGTCCCTGAGGAAATTCAGGGGGCACAAGAGGATGAGAGATATGAGACGAAGATGATACAAAACAGAAGGTTTGAAATATTTAATATTTCCCCTTTGAAAATGAAATCTATGTGGGTTGCCTTAAGTAGGTGCTCATTACAAAATGTCACATAAAAACTGAAGGCATGTTTTTAATTGCCTCAGGCAGTTTCAAACCACATGAAGCACATCCAGTGCACATAAGGAAGTAAAGCTTTGCAATGGGACTGGATGCCGGCTGAATAAAAACCAGATGGATTGAGGGACATGGAATGCAGAGGGAGTGTCTGGAAGCTGTCCGGTAATCCACTGGGAAGTTTACACCATGCCACTATCATCTCATCGAGCCAATATCTTGAATCCTCTTTTTGATATGATTTTTAACTTTCACATAGGTAGTGTGAAGTTTCTAGTACAATAAACACTTACAAGAACCAATCGACAGCAATGATGAGTGTGATGTCATCAGTGGGAAGGCCTACAGACGTTAGAACTATCACCATGGTGACCAGTCCTGCCTGAGGGATTCCAGCTGCACCAATACTGGCTGCTGTGGCTGTGATACTGATGAAAAAAAGAGTACAACAAAAGAGAGAGAAATTTGGCTGTATTTTAATTTGTCTAGAAATTATTTACTCAAGTGTAGTTTAGTCTAATCTGTAGAAACAACTGACAGATGTGTCCTAGGATTGACCTCTTGAGTTTCTTTTATTCAAAGGTGGTCATTTAAATCATTCTGTTTGTTGAAATACTACTATCCTCATTATTTCAAGCAGCTATACTGGTGGTTAGTTCAATAGTTCATCTCCGCTATTAAATAAGAATGTGTGGTTGTGTGGCTTGGAAATGTTTCATTTTGGTTTCAGTTAGTAGCATTTCTTGCTGTACAATTAAAGCCAAATGGAACATTATTAGGCCTATACATATACAACATATATAAACTAAAATCAACTCTCAGATCAGGTAAGTTTGATTAAATCTTTCATGTCTTAAATTGCAGGAATGTTCATGTATCTGTCAAGACTAACTAATAATTATTGCATAAAAAATGTTTAAGCAGCAAAAAGTGAAAGTGCATTGTATTTTGCATACCTAATGGTGAGAATCTGTCCGAAGTTAAGGTCATAATCATTAACCTGTGCAATAAAGATGGCTGCCAGGGCTTCATACAGGGCTGTGCCATCCATGTTAATAGTGGCTCCAACAGGGAGCACGAAACGAGTCACGCGCTTGTCCACTTTGTTGTTTTCCTCCAGGCATTTAAATGTAATAGGCAATGTGGCAGAGCTAGGAGACAGAGGGGATAACATAAAAAAAAGTGAGAGTGAAGAGGCATATCAAATAAACAGGGATAAATGAGTTAGTTGTTGGTTTCCTTTGACTGGTCAACTCAGATCAGCAGTGTATTATAGGCTTATAGGTAAATTGCTGCTGCATTTATCTAATTCCTGTTAGTTTGTGAGCATTTCAGTTACAGAAATGACTAGTAAGAACATGTACCTCGAGGATGTCCCCAGAGCAGTGATCAGTGCCTGCAACAGCCCTGCGATGAAGACGAAGGGGTTCTTCCTGGTGACAACAAAGTAGAGAGTTGGCAGGACAAAGATGGCGTGGATGAGCAGGCCACAAATGACTGTCACTGTGTACATGCCCAGCTGTCCACCCATGGCTGAGATGTCGTCCATTTCCACTATCTTACCGGCAATCAGGAACAGGATACCAATGGGGGCATACCTGAGGGTGATAGGTGTTATTTAAATTGATATCTGCAAGAACCATAAAGACTGGCTCCACTCCTGCTTCCCTCTTTGCACTTACCACATGATAATGGCGACCAGTCTCATGATGGCCTCATTGAGACAGTCAAAGAAGTCCTTCAGAGGTTGCCCCTGCTCCCTCATGCTCCCAATGATCAGACCAAAGCACATGGAGAAGACAACCAGGCCAAGTGCGTTTATTCCATTTACAGCACCTGGGACTGGGATCATTTCCTCTCGTGTAATCTCCTGACTTCCATTGAGTGTGAATATTGACTCATTCACAGTCAGTGTCACTTGGACAACTCTCTTGGCATACTGCGTCTTAAACTGGATTAAGCAGTGAAAGGAAAAAGGGTAGATTACATGGAAGCTGATGCACAGAAACAGTTTTCTTAATGGCACCACTAAATGGCAAGTCTTATATGCCGTTAAATAATATCAAGGCACTCTTGAATTGTCAAAACACTTGTTAATTCTAAATATAATATCTAAATTCACTGTTATAAACGCTTAAAACAATGTACGTCTACATAAACACTTGTATTCTGATGATGTTATGCTGCCTTTTATGCAATATCAGTCTGGGAAGGACAAGACATTCATTTCAATGAATGAATTATTTTTTTCTTCTTGGAGTCTATTACCCATTTCTCAAAGTTTACAAATTCACACAGTGGGTTTTGTGACTTATAAAAGACAGACCTTACCTGTTTGGTGCATGCTTCCACAAGGTTGGGAGGAAACATGTTTCTGCAAAACATAACACAGGCTCAGCATTAGTGGATAAAACAATCACTTTCAATTGCAAAACCAAACTAGTATATTCAAAATATAGTGTTCTCTATCTGACAATAAGTGGCATTTTGCAAATATCACAGAGCCTTTGTTATTTTATGTCCATGTTGAATAGTGTGATCTGTATTTGAGTTTTGTTTCACAGAGATGGTGCATCTCACTTTTATCACATGAATTTATATGTATCAGTGAATGTGTGTTTTGGAAAGTGTGTTAATGTATTTTTGTCTACAAAAAAATACCTGATCAGGTCCAGGAAGGCATCGGCAGGGCTAACCTGCTCAATCTGCTGCTGTTTGGTAAACTCATCCTTAGATCCTTTTCCAGGATGGATAATGAGCACCATGACAATACCAATGAACACAGCAATGACGGTAGTGGAGGTGTAGTAGACCACTGCTCTCATACCCATTTTACCAGATGCCCGACTGTCCAGAGCAGCCATACCTGGAGAAGAAACATCATATATAAGTATAGTGGGATATTAGTTCTTGATATTCAACGTGATATCATGAATTGCATAAATATACACGCCACTTTTAATTGGTGTGTTATCTGTACACATTATAAGCTTTCTGCATGTATGTTCATGCCGCGTCAAATACCACACGATTAGCGGTTTGGAGTAGGGTAAGGTTTAGGGTTAGAGTTACAGATATGTAAACCGGAGATCTTGACATAAATTGACACATGATCAAATGGCGTTGAATAACATGCAAAAGGATAAAAATGTGTACGTATAGCACGCCAAATGCCATGAGAACTGGTGTGACATACAACACGATTTCATGAGGATATCAACAGGTATTGGCGTTCTATCTGTAGACATGGCTATGTATGCATGGAGAAGCACATGCAACATGTATGATACTTCTACACATGTCCTGTAGATGGAAACGGTGCTTTAAAATGTAAAAATCACCAAATAATATCAAATCCAATGCAACAGCATTAAAAGAGAGACCTGGAATGAAATTAGTAATAAATACACTTAGTTTACTTTTTTGTTTTCTTTTGCTTTTGTATATGGAAATCCATCCTGATGAAGAGTAGTCATGCTGTCCCATGATCTATAGGTCATATATGAGGAACAGCCAACTGTCCCTGTGAGAATAGAATTAGCCTGGGAAAAGGCACTATAATTATAAGTGGAACACACCCATATGAATTATCTAGTCAACTATCTATGAGAACAAAGCACAGCAAGAAACACAATCTTACATTGACCTTTACTGGGGGAAAACAATATAAACTGCACAACACCCATTGGCACATTTTATGGGGACAATATGTTCTTACTGGACAATTAAGTGTATACAAGCAATTTAAATCAAAGCTGAAAGGTTACATTATGTCAGAAATAAAAGTAGGAGAAAAACGCAACAAAGAAGAATTTGTACACACAGTGTTGAAAGTTATGATGCAGAATGAGGAATACTGAAACCAAGGCCAAAGCCCCGATTTCGCTATAGAATGTCAGCACACAGTGTTTAAAACTGAAACAGTTCATTGTTATAAATAAATCTTTCCTTTCTTTTGCAGCCATTGCATTCCAACAACACTGGATACTTTGAAATTATACAGAACACAAAAAATGTCAAGATTTATTTATTTATTTATTTATTTATTT
>JAPQRP010000030.1:28675794-28695158 GCA_037367295.1 Apogon hyalosoma
TTTTTTACATGCTGCTGAAAAAAACCACAAGTCAAATTGCTTTGATACAAAAAACACTTCTGGCAAAACTGGGTCTTACAAACTACCGTTTTACAAATATAAAACACAGTCAAATATAAAACTGTGTTAGACGTTAGCTAGAAAATAACATGGGACCAATAGTCCAAATAATGTTAAAACAGACTTGTTGAGAATAATAGTTGTAAAAGAAGTATTACCATTCAGCAAAGTGGATTTGAAAACCGATAAGCTGCCTCTACAGGCAAGACAGTGGCAGTGAACTGTATTTTCAAAGTATCAAGTCCTATTATAGGCATTATTTTTATTCAGCGCTGAACAAGGCAAAGCAGGCTTTGTGTGATGGGAGATGTATGTGCTCCTTTCATATGAGGCTCTCTGATATTGTGGTGACCGTGTGTGTGTGTGTGTGTGTGTGCGTGCGTGTGTGTGTGCGTGCATGTGCGTGTGTGTGCGTGTGTGTGTGTGTGTGTGTGTGTGTGTGTGTGTGTGCATGGTTTACACTCTGCCCCCTCTTTGGCCCTCTATGCTCCTCTTGTCTCAACATGCTTAGGACTTAAGCTTCCATCCACTCCTTTTTGATCCTCTTCCTCCCCTCCTCACCCTTTCCTCCTTCATTCTCCTCTCAGATTCTTCACCTCTTCTCTCTTCCACCCTTCGATCAAAACCCTATTGTTTTAATGTGCTGTTAGTCCCCTTCCCCAGGGCTTGTCCTCCTCTTCACCCCCACATCTTGCCTCCTTCTTCACTTTTCTCGCTGATCTTATTGCCACAATCCTCTTTCATTACCTCCCCTTTTTCTTTCCACTGCTCCCCCACCTTTCTCTTGCTCTCCTCCTATGCCTTTTCTGACAGCCCTGGGAAAACTTGTTGACTTAGTCAGCCCCACATGCACACAATGATCCCCAGGCTGTTGTCCAGGCAACAACGGACGCAGCCTCACCAATTCCATCCTTTCAAAAGAATGAAAGAATCAAGATTGAAGGAGAGCTGGGAGAATGACTTTCTTTCTCATATAGGCAATGTTCATCAAACACAAAAGTAGGCCTACTTCAGGGGGAGAAAAGTTAAAGCTTCGAACGTAGCAACTGCAAGAGGTCCACCCCATGGGCAATTAACATTCAATGACTCTGTGAAAACACTGGCTGCACACTTCCTACCTGAAGGCACTTTAGTTAGAAAATCAACAGAGGAATCAGCTCATAAAATTCAATATTTGAGAAGTAGTTTTACTTGACTCACCAGTTAGAGACTGAGCTAGTAAGTTACGTGGTTTGGCATGTGAGTTACCATTCAAACACAATGTCCTGCTTGTCTGCTTGAGTAAATAATTAAGTTTTGGGAAACAGGACAATGCCTAACAGCAAAACCTTTGAATTAAACAATATTTGCATCTGATTCAGAGGAAGGAGAGATTTCAATTAATATTTACTGAAGAGTATTTTATGTTAAAGATCCTCCAGCTACTTCTAGTGGCAGGTCCTGTAGATTGATAACCATTAAAAAGGTCTTGCATTTCTCTATTTCAGAACCTCTACTTTTTTTCTCTGACCAGAACATCCCAGCATCACTTTTAATCACTTCCTCCTTACTTGTTTCTACATGCTTTGCTAGCTTCACAGTTGATCACCCATATCAATTAAAAATACATGATTCACTTTTTCATTTCTCAACAGAACTCCTTGTTCCAGACTTCCCTTCTGATTCCCATTCTACATCTGCTTTTCCCTTCCAATATACTGCTCTGTAATCATCCTTTGTTTCCTTGTTTTATTGGCCACATCTCGTCTTTCTGTCTAACCCATTCTTGGCTCTATAAATGCTCTGCGGCGGACTTTTAGTTCATACAATGAATGCCTGAAAGCATTTTGGATTTTGTGGAAAATATATACTGAGTGGTTAGTTTGAAGTCTGTTCGTGAATTTGTTTGTGAGTGAGAGAGTGAGTGAGTGAACATTATTAAAGAAAAAATATAGGAAGGTTAATTATTTTCTTGTCATGTAAAAATAGAAAGTGTTAGCATGAATGTACTGATTCCCATTTCAGTTGTACTTTTAGCCAAGATCACAGTTAAGAAGGGAGTCTTTTCTAATTGTAACATCTTTTCACTTTCACTTCACACAGAGGCAGAATTCAGATTTGGGGCCACGACACTCTATTTGCACAAGGGCCTCATGTTTACAGATAAGTCATAGTTCACCCTACTCAAAATTTCTGCACATTTCTGACTGCCTGATTACTTAATAAGAATGTAAAGTTGCATTTTAACTCATTTACTTCATAGTGCCACAGTTTATCATGTGCTAGATCTTTTGTGAAAGAAGATAATGTTCAAGCCAAAGCAAACAAGCTGAACAAAGTCTTCTATCTGTGTCCAAATAACACAGATTAACCTACATAGTGTATTCCATTGGTTGGATCTACCACATCACTGAAAATTAAATATTATCTGAGATGTTGGGAGGTCTATCAAACCCTGCTAGGCATACGTCTGAATTACTTTGAAATGTTACATGAAATACAAATACAAAAATGACCCCCTGTCTTTTTTTACATGATGTTTTATCAGTTGCAGTCATGTAAAGTTCTGTATGTCCGATTTCCAAACACAAAAACACCGCTCTTTTGAGTCGGCAGCGTCTTGGCTATCTTCAGGATGTACGTTACTTCAAGGTTTCTTGATAATATTGAAATCTGAGAGAGATAGGAGCTGTTTGCCTGAAATCCTGACAACAGAACAGCAGTCTTTGTTGGTTTCCACGTGTTAGCTGTGGTCATGTGACATGATGTCATAGGATGCTGATGTTACGGCATGCTGCAGCACAAAGTAGGTCATTATCAGGCTTTGTGTCCGCGCCATCCCTCAAACCCATTGGTTGCTCTCGCTGTCAGTCATTACCCTGTAACTGGACATTTGGCCCTGCCTTCATGCGTTAGTCTCCGCTGACCACTGTTTTTGGAAACTCACACATTTTGAGGAAAACAAATCGTAACTTTTCTCAGTTACTATAATGTGGGCCTTTGCCTTGAGAAGAAAACAGCCATGTGTGTCTGGACAGATTTATGAACCATTACAAAAGTGACAAATGAAGTTACTACATCCCTGGATCAGAGCCACAGTGTCATGTGTTTGTTTGTCTGAAAGCCCTCGAAACATGTGAGCTGTACAAGGTACTAAATGTACGACAACCATCTAACCTAATTAGTCTGAGGTTAAGTAACATTAGTCATATTGCATCAAGACCCTCACTCCCTGGACTAAGCATGTGATTGAGACCAAGTTGAAAGCAAACTGTATCTATCCTCCCTGTCTTTCCCTCTTTCTCATGCGTAACGTCATCCTAACCCTGTCCACTACTGGAGTCAAAAACAACAAACAAGAGCGGCTGAACAAACAGCTGGCTTACTGTGTTACTAAGGAGAAATATATAGGGCAGTTGATCAACAAAACAATAAACAGCATTGATACTGGCAAAACATATAGCTCAGATTTCTGTGGTCCTGCTTTCCCAGATGTTTTACCTGATGCCGCCTTATTTATTCTAATTTCAGACGAGAAAGTAGAGATTCTAAAGATTTTTCTGAGGTGGGAACTACTTCCATAGTACCTACCATTACCAGTGAATGTAAAATATGAATGAGACCTTTGTGAAGATAGAGATGTCTAGAGATGTTCAGGTGAAAGAAAGAAAGTATTTTAATAGTGTACCCTGTGTAATATTGACATACACTGAAATACAGTATAAGTAAGTAGTCAACATGGTGACTGTGTAGTGTTTTTTTATACAAATTTAGAACAAGGTAATGTCACAGACAGTAGAATTGTCAGTGAGTAAGCTTTGTGGGTTTATTTTAGGCTTCTGAGGTACCTTTGAAGCAAAAATAGACAATGACAAGTCAGCACATTTTTTCCTGCAATGGTGTTACAGCCTTGAGCAAGATTAGCAGCACAACTGGGCTGGACATGTGCAGTTAATCTGTAAATATCAGTAAATAAGTAAATTATTTCCTTCTTTTGGACTAGTCAGGGAAAAAATTTTGTCCTGGGAAAACTGTAGAAAGACAATAAATCCCAGAGCCTAACAAAGACTAAAACTTGTGAATTAACCGGATAAATAAATAAAACCAAGTACTTTTTGATAAGGTACCTGTAATGAGACTGGAAACTAGCAGGGGTAGCACCAACATCTGCAGCATTCTCATGAGCAGCTCTCCAGGGAAAGAGAAGAACTTCACTTCACGATATGACATCTTATAAGGCCGCAGGGCAAATCCTAAGATAATACCTGCGAGGATCAGATATGCAACAATTATCAGGTTATTTCAGCTATTGTGGAAATGGTCAGGCCATGTCATTATGTGACTCCCAAATTCAATAACTGAAGTTGAAATTACAGCATAACTATAAAGAAATCATGAAATCACTGAAACCAAAATAACAAATGACACCAAAAACTCATGGTATCATATCATTGCTCTTGATTACAGGAATCCAGTAAGAAAACCAGTTGTTTACTCACTGCAAATTAATCAACAGACACGCACATTGCACAAGTAGGCTAACTCGTGAAGGTGAAATCATACAATTATTCTGTCATTACTGGGAATAGTTGTATTGTGTAACATTGTAAACACTGGCATTTTGAAAGGAGTGCAGGGCAGGAACATTTATTTCCTTTACTTTCTAACATGAGTTGCACCAGTTGTGCAATAACTGTCACTACTGCTATGGTCTCTATTTTTAGATCAGTGAAAAATGCACATGTTTTTACTACACTTTTGTAACTGCAACACTAATCCTGCAAAAGCCTTGCCCTGGAGTACAATATATCCTAAATTTAACAATTCAGCTCTATCTTGGTATGGTGTAATTCTACCAGGGCTGCAGATGTGCAGGCAGTGGGTGGGCCTGACTAACTTCCTACAAAATAAGATTCAAAGGTTAATGGCCACAGGTCAGGGGTCAGTTAAAGGGTCAGACAGCAGCCAGTCTGCTAAGTTCATCTGAGTTCCCTCTATTCTCACATCCGGACTGTTTGTTTCTGTTCTCTTCCTTTTTCTATCCTGTCTGTAAGGAAATGGCCACACAAGATTGATTGATGGGGGAGAGGAGAGGAGAGGAGAGGAGACTCTTACATTAATCCATTATTATAACACGTATATTTTCTATCAGTTAAAGTATTTAATTTAACAACCAAAACGATACAAAAAACATACTTACCGAGGATGACAGCAGCGACTGTGAAGATCACAAATGCATTTCTTATGAAAAATCCTTTCACATCATCTTTTGTGATACTCTCCACTCTTTTTTTGGCCACTAGCGAGCGAGCATGGATTCCAGCTCTGATCCGGTGGAGACCTCCTTGGGTCCTCTGTGGGTTCTCCCCATTGCTCTGAGTCATAGCTGCTGCTGATATTCAGATCTGCTACAAACAAACAAACAAACATACATGAACTTCAGTGTCACTGCAGTGTGCTGTGTGTGTGAACAGTGAGAATGTGCGGCACTTCTTACCTGTTTTTGTTTCCTCCCTCTGTCACACTTTTCCTTTGGTTTATAGTTGTACGTCTGATCTAGAGGGATTTATGATGCAACAGTTAACATTCTGGTTTAAGATGAGGTCAAAAAATGAATATTGTATGCTTGCCAAACAGTTTGTCACACCCTGAATATTTCCTGGACTGTTTGTCAGAGTACATTCTCAGTATTGATTTTAAAAAATTATTAGAAAGTCTAAATTTCTAATTTACTCAAATCCAATAAAATTATGTATATTCCAACATGTATAGTAAAAATACATACAAAAGTATTGTGCAGCCAACCCAGAAATGTAATATGGAACCCATGTGTTTCAGTCCCAAGTACAACAGCATGCAGACTTCATATGTAATTTTAACCCACGTGTGCAGTTTGGGTCTGACGGTTAAACACTAACAGATCATGTCTGACACACACACGCATAAGCAGAAGCACCACAACAGTTTCTTGTTAAATGTTAAAATGCATTTGTAGACACTTCAGGCTGTAAAATAGAATTTGTTTCTGTACCTGTAGACTTGAGAAATAACTTCCTTTGGAGTAATGTCTCAGTTTTTCAGGGGATGGTTGTGCTTTAAAGCTTGCTCAGTAGTAGAGGGACACGGCAGCTCTTTGGTTGTGAGCTGGTCAGTGTGAGCGACCAGCAATGAGATGAAAAAAGAGAGAAAAGGGAGAAGGGAGGAGAAAGGAAAGGAGGGAGCAACAGCAAGATGAGGGAATAAAAGAGCCAGTGAGAGAAAGGAGGCGGTGCATAGTAGTAGAAAAACTAGTGTTAGTCACTCTCACAGTGTGAGTCTGTGGGGAGGTGAGGCGGGGACTAAAAAAGTGAAGTAAGGTAGAGGAGGGGGCGCTTTTCAGATAGAGGAGAGCTTGAGGAATAATGAGCTTTCCAAGCAGGAAAAAGAGAAAGAACCTTCTTGTTTTCTTCTGTCTCTCAATCCTCCTTTCAAATGGTTTTTCACGCTTGATAAGTTCAGGCTGATTACAGATTCCTGTGGAGAGTCAACAGAAAAATAAGAGCTGTCCACCCACAAAAAATATGGAAGTGGATTAGTCATTCATACATTTATTTTGGCACATCTCCAGCTGACACAGTCATCAATTAATTCCCTTCACTGCAGTTAAATATATCTAGTAGGCATTTCCACCAAGTCCACTGTCATCTTTTCAGTTTTAGTTTGTTAAGCTAAACAGAGTAGGTAAATATTTGCCAAGTGCCAGCAGGGCAACTGGGACTGCCACTTTGGCCACAAAAAAACAAATCTGTGTAAACATAGACAAATGTTTTAGGCCTGGAGGGCTTTGGTATTTAATGGGCTACTGTACTACTGTGAAAGATAGCCACACATATACCATGAAAACATAAGAGCTACTTATGTTTAAGCACAGGAGACGCTGGTTTGAAAAAAAAATAGTTCAGTGGCGTGTGATCCAAACACAAATAAGTTGCTTGAGTGTAGCTGTTCTTGGAGATGACACCAAAGTTTGGCGCAATATCACTGATAAGAGTGATATGTGGGTGAAAGTGTCTGAGAAAAGTAGGGAAAAGATTAAGTGAGGGAGGCAAAGCTGGAGGCATCCTTTCTGACTCATACCACAGGAATTCATGTTTGGCAGAGATGCTGTGAAATGGAGTCTGTACCTCAAACCGTGACCCTGGTGAAATTATATAACTTATGACTTTGTAAACCACAACATACTAGAATGTTATTGACCATAAAATGACATGGCTGTAGTTTGAAACTTTTTTTTTTTTTTTTTACAATAGCTGCACTTGAAGTTAACAAATGTCCTCCTGCACCAAATTACAAGAATTCAACCAGGTAGTTTTTATTTGTTTTTCAGACATATCATATTGAAGTGCAGGGCTTATTTTTTTTTATTATGCCTCAACAATCTTGTTAAACAGATCTTGTTGCCATCTTATTGACTATTTCCTCCTTTTGTGTAGCAAAAATCACTTGCATAAATGCCGGTGCCACTATTTTAAAGTGGAAAATTGAAATAGATTTTTTTCCAGTTGTGTTTTCTGCCACTGTTATTTGAACTACATTTAATCGCTCTCTTTTTGGCATTTTCACTTAAAGTATTTGCATGGAGAAAATAGCATGGGAAACTGTTGTACTAAGACTCAAAGAGGGGTTAAAGGTTGCTTTTTTACATTAATAATTCAAAAATGATTGAAAATTAAACAGGTCTTAAATCAGCGTTTGTGAAAGAGTTGGTGATTTTTTAACAAAAATTATCAATGAAAGAGAAGAAAAACAATTCAGAGAATTCAAGCTAAGCAGAGGAAAACTAACCAACTGCAGCCCCCTCCTCTCTCTTCAATCACTAATTGTTACACTCTCTCACTCTCACTTACATGGACCATGTATGTCATGCACAGGGAAGGGGAGGGTGAGCACAATATGGAATGAAAACAAAAGATTAATATAAGTTGATTTTGGCTAATGTACACCACACATATAGCCACACCTAAGCATAAATGTCCCTAGTCTAAAAGATGGTCAATAGCTACAGAAATCTTTCTGTCCTCAGTCTATCATCCCCTACTACTGACCTAAACATCCACACGTGAACTCAATCTGTGATGAGCAGCAGACCTCAAGGTAAAACATTAAACTACAAACAAAAACTTAAACACTGTTTACTATTTATAAAAATGTGAACTGATAATCTAATCAGTAATTAACACGTAGGTCATGATGTTGGGTGAAGGAGGACACCCGTTCACAACAGTAAAGAAATGAGTCTTGTTTTTTTTATCCTTTCAAATTCCCAAGCTGGCACTGCTCGCCTTGATTTCTCATGATTCACCAACAGCTCAGAGCTTCTCCATGATTCACCGTCAGATGCACTTGGATAACCATCATTAGAACTGAACAAACTGGCAATTAACTGCTGAATTGCAGGGAAACAGAATCTGCACCGTGTTATGGTCATCATCTGTTATCCCCGGAGTCCCAGAAACAGTGAACAGTTCCTCTCAACACTTCAGTCTAAGGCATGGATGTCAAAGTCATCTTAGTTCAGCGGCCACATACAGCCCAATTTGATCTCAAACAGGAAAATAACAGCAAATTAACTTTAAAATAGTGACAACTTCAATTTTTTTCTTTTAGTGCAAGGTGAAATTACAGTATGAAAATGTTTCCATTTGCAAACTATCCTTTCACAAAAAATGTGAATAACCTGAACATCCATGAGCAACCTGAAATTCCTAAAAAGATATGATCTATGATCAAAATAACCTGTCATGACTCAGTGACACCCTGGACTGTCAATGTCTTCTGTGTAATTTTTGGCCCACGGGCCATATGTTTGACACCCGGGGTCTAAGGATTCTGGACAGAGATACTAAGTATTATCCTGCTTATATTTAGAATATTAGTATCTGAACATGTGTGTCAGAGGTGTTAGCAAACATACAATTCATTAGACATGCTGCTTTGAAAATAACATTTATGGGTTAACAAGTGACAACATGTGAGTCACAGTTTCATAGGAATTTGCAGTGTTTAAAAATGTCACTGCTGATGGTTGAGGTTGTGTTAACTGTTTTTGCACAGATTTGAATCTAGAAGTGAGGGGCAGATCATGCTTCTAGAGCAGAGTTCACCACCCCTGATCCTCCACTATCTTGCATGTTTTAGATGTTTCCTCTTCCAAACACACCTGATGGTTGTTATCAGGCTTCGGCAGAGCTTGATGATAGGCTGATCATTTGAATCAGGTGTGTCAGAAGAGGAATACATCTAAAACATGCAGGATAGTAGATATCGAGGGCCAGGCTTGGTGACCCCTGTTCTAGAGACAGGTACAATAATGAATAACATTGACGTGTTTTTTCTTTTTTTTTTTTAAAAAAAAAATCATTTATTGTTTCTGTAGTCAAATCAGGAAATACAAAAGGGTTGCAGAGAAACATCATTTTTTCTGCTGCAAAATAAACATGAAAGCAACCAATTAACCTCACAAACTTTCCCATAACCTTCTTTTGTCATGACAGTCTGCCAGCCACTAAAGGTTTCAGGATTCATTTAATCTCTCTTTAATCTTTGCAATTACTGATAAACAAAGCACTTCCAGGCAAATACTCCAAAATAATCCCTCATATTTGTGTTTATTCGACACAGAGCCTAACCTCAGCTCATCTGGAAAACTTTAAATCACGATCCCACAATTCTTCAGCCTCACCGCACTGACCCACATGGCATCCGTCACACAACTATCCCAACAAGCAACAACAGACAACAGCCTCCTTTGTCTCCAATGAGCAAAGCAGGGGATCGGCTGATGGGGTCGGCCGAAGAGCACGACTTGTAAATTAAGCAGAGGAAAACACAACCAGGGATCAACAAAGGAGAGGCAGGTGAATGTGACACATTGCCATGGCTGCTGGGTGGAAAATATGTTACATTTGGAGGGTGTCTGTCGGTAAATCTGTTACTCACATAGAGGGCCAGGCCTCCCATTTGGGGCCAACGACTGACCACCATAGGGCACAGGGTCAAATTGTGCATCTTAAAAAAGGATTAGGGTCAGAATTAGGGTTTGGCATGTCACTTTATTTGGTTGTAATCATAAATCTACAAGGAATTACTACCTGTGTAATGGCTACTTAATATATTTCTTTGTCATCTTCACACAAATGTTAACATAATACAGCAGAGAACTACCACACAGTTTTTGTTATCTTAAAAGTAGTTCTAAAACATGCAAATGCCAAAAGTTATTTTTTCAATATATTATATGATTTCTTTAATCCATACTACCATGTGGTTAAAAAAGAGATTTCTGCACCTCTTCAGGTATTTCAGAATGAAGTCTGTTCTCAGTTCTGTTAAATAGATTATAGAAAGAATGTGGAACAAAGTGGGTTCCTTTCCAATGTAGTGATCTGTTCTTTCATAGTTAACTATGAGAGCCATATGCCTTTAAAAGTATCACATGGTCTGCCAGGATTTACTGTACAGGGATTAAAGTGGAGAATCAGGTCAGAAATATTGGCAAACACATTAAAATATGGAAAAATTGGAAGAGATTATGTTTCAGCATCTCTTGGAAGAAATGGGGCTGGCTGCAATCCTTCTTTAAATCATATAAACATTTGGTTTTTGGATGTTGTTTTTTTTTTTTTTTTAAATGCTTCATTCAATCTCCAGTTTAAAATGTTATGAAGAGTTTTGTGAAAATATTAGGGCGCTGGTCTCATAGAGTCTTATTCACAGACACATACATTTTATGCACATGTACACCCAGGCCATGCCCTCAATCTCAGCATCACTCAGTGTGTGTAACTCTAGCTTTCCAAGGCTCTGCAGGCCAGCATTTTCAGATGGGAGTGGTCCAATCCCAGGGGGGTGATGTATCCAGGACAGGTTATAAGATCTGTAGTCTACAGTGGCCCTCCAGGGACACACAGAACTGGGACCACATTGTCCGCCAGCATCATTGTGCACAAGGGTTTCCCATGGATCAAATGTTACAGACTTCAAACCCAGGGGTCTCAGCGCACTCGTAGCTGTTGTTCAATGGGCACGATGGGAGACGAGGCTGTTCACACACTGTTTCTCACTGAGCTGAATGAGGCCACACTGGATGTGGTCCCAGCGGTCCTGGTTGTCGTCTGGATGTGGAGAGGGGGATGAGGGCAGTGGAGGTAAGGAGAGAATAAGTCTGCAGAGCAAGACGGTGAGTAGAGGAAACGGAAAAGACAGAGGAAGTCTGAGCACTTATTGGACTCAGACGGAACGGTTACCACACAAGAAAACACACTTCCCCTGCACACCAACAAGACATCATTCCTCTTTCAAAACAGAAGCATCAAAGACGAGGGAAAGGAAAACAGCTGTCTAAATTTCTGTTGATTGATTGTTGCTGATTAAGTGAAAAGATGTGTGTTGAATTTTTTTGAATGAAAACAGCTGAAACATTCCTGTGAAATGTGTTGTGTTATAGATTGTGATCCCACCCTGATTTTACAGAACTATTTTTGTCAGGAATTGAGCAAATTTTTATTTTTTTTCCCCCACCACAACTATTATATAATACTACTGTAAAATGCACAGAATCAACAAATGGGGGACTAATTGTATGGCAATTCTACTGTATGATGAGTCTCACATAGCAACAGGTTGAACATTCATTAACTCTGTTTCACACTTACAGAAACTTATAGAATTTCATGGGACTGAATGAAAACTTACTGAATGAGACTGGCTGTTTCACCTTAATGTCATTTTATTTATCTCAGTAAAATATAGGTGAGTTTTGCTCAGTCTTTTATTTATAAATGCTGACGATCATGGCAATATTGCATTTACTTTACAACCCTTTATTTTAATCTCAGGATACATGAAACAATATTATGAGAAACTCAAATAAAAGAAACTGAACTGCTTTGACAATGATTTTTCTATTGTAACCAGTGCAACACAGTTTATCATGTCACTCAATTATAGCATCAAGATTTTTTTTTTTATATGCACTTAATATTGAGTTAAATCTTCCCAATCTTTCAATCCAGCACTTTAGTTTTTTTAAGACACTTCCTTGAAGGAAATGCTGTGTATTAGCTAAAGTTGTTTCTATTTCCCTATAAGTACCAGATTACATCGCTGTTGCCTGAAGCATCTGTAATCCCTATGAATTTTAACGAGTCAAAATGTATTTTACAAAATTTCTGAACCAATAGTGTTACTACCGCCACCTCCCTATTGAAATTAACCTTAAATGCACATTGGAAATTATTAAACAGATATAACTGACTGAAAATATAATTGCAGGAAAAACTTATTGCAGATTTTGGTAGGAGTTTTAAATTTCCCAAACAACCCGCGCTAATCTGTACCAATCTGTGGTGTGTGTTGCCAAAGGGAGTGAAACCTGACAGAGTCTTTGTCCATTCAGTGCATTTGAGGTGATACTCTCTTCTCAGAGATTAAAATATGATACCCGTCTTTTTGCACAGAAAGACAAAGAAACTTTTTTTTTTTTTTTTTTTTTAAATGCACAATTACAATGATAAATGGAATCAGAACAAGAGGACAATGACAATGAAGGAGACATACTCCAGCCTGAACAGTGGAGCTTAAGAATTAGTTCCTCATGTTTTTGTTTCATGCACTGGTTATTGTTCAACTCTTATGGATGACAGATTCCAAAAGGGCATGACTGGCTAGAGCTGTGTCTATATTTGGTGCATGATGGTCATTATAACTGGAATCACAATGATTAATATGCCTGTGATCACTGATAACATGCAGCTTTGACATAACACATAGCCTTAGCATGACAAGGTAAACATGATATCTTAAGTGGTTTTATTTAAATGATTACATTATTATGATGTTTTTGTTTATATTTGTTCAGCTTTCTAACTTTTTTAGTTTTGCCTTCCTTGTTGAGTCGTTACTAAATATCAAGTATGAGGATGCATGTATTAGCTCTATCTAGTGGTACAACTGGGTAACTACCATTATAACTAAAATTTCCATAAACTGGCAGTTTAACTAAGATTTGACAGCAGGAATTTCCAGACGGAAACAGTGATGAGTGATATTAAATTCCAATAACAAAGTAAAGAGAGGACTCATAAATATAACATACAGACAAAAAGTGATGTAATTGCTTTATTTCCTGGCCCACATGAGTTTATGTATGTTACACTGTTTATTGCCTTTATGTGTGCACATTTAGTGAATGGACTGATTCACTTGAAAACTGAGTGTGCATATGTATTGGACACTAATCTGAGAGAGGGGTAGCGGGTGTTAGGGTGACAATATAGGCTGACAGATGGCCTAACTAAGCACCTGTCAGCCCTGCCAGGTTTTATCTGCACTGTAACTGTGTGGATGAGGGCAATTAGCTTAGCAGTGCACATACACGACAGACTCAAAGCGGTGGAGACACAGTGAGGAGCACTGTGACAGGCTGCAGATGGACCAACACAGAGTGGATATCTCCTCTGTATTCATTTGAATCAGAAGATAGGAGTTATTTCATTGATGTGAACTCTAAACAGCTAAACTAAATGGAGCTGATGGACAATCTTCTGGAGGACTGGCCAGAATCTCTGGATGTTTTTGGGTCAGTTTGGATGGACGCACTGGGCGTGTCCAGAGCCGTTGAAGACTGGTCTATCTGTCTGAACGTTGTGGAACATCTGTGTCTGGACCTGCTGGGCCAGGTGGACTTTTTACTGGAACACCAAGATGTTTGTTTCAACTTACTGGGCCCACTGTACACTGATGACCCATATGTGTGGATGTTCCTCCAAAACTGAATTGATATTTTTCTTCCTTTTTATTTTTTATTTTTCCACTGTTTTACTTACAATATAATACAAAAGGTTTGATCATTGAGTTAATGCTGATATTTTAAGTAAATCTGTACATTTGTCATTTCTCAATTAATATCTGATTTAAGTGATGGTATAAGATAAAAAAGTGTATTTTAGCAGCATCGACTTTGTAGAATGCGGTTAAATTATACACCAAAAACTGGAAGTGTTGTGCTGAAATATTTCGTTGTATAAATGTTTTTACAGTGAAATGGAAAGATTTTGTGCTGCATTCATGCACCATCATCATTGTTTCATGGTAAACAAAATAATATGAAGGATTATTGGACTAAACTTCAATGTGAGCCTTCAACTGCAAACTGGGATTGGTTCTGGTGTCCTGAAGAGAGACGCTTAAATTGAGGTGAACCATCGCAGACTGAATTCTGTTGCGCAGTTCAGTGAATGTTTAATAGTTGGGTTATGGATGAGTATGAAAAAAAAAACTAAAAACTGTGACCATGATGTAACTTAGTATGTAATTTAGTTTCACAGGCCTGTACATGCATCTAATGTGGCCATTTACACTGTGTTGTCATATACAACTTGATTATGTAAGGTTCACCTAGATCTCTCACCTACTGTGTCTCAGTGAAATAAAATTTTTCAAGTAGAAATCCTGCCTTGAATCTTTCACCATTTGCATAAAGTATTTCAGGATCATCCAATATAATTTTACTCTTCATTACTGCTACAAATAGATGTCCACTTTCTTGCTCTAATGTACAATAATACGAGTTACAGAGTGTCCTGGACCTGAGTCCTCATTATTGATGGGTTCATGAGTTATTTTACATGGAGAAAATTCATAATTTGATATCAGTGGGCTACATTATAGGATATCCACACTAATATCTTGAGGATTTAGATAAAATACACAGTTGAAATGTTAATTTTAGCCTATGGCCTATCAAAAAGAGGTTGTGTAAAGCATATTTTAGCACATTTCCACACAACCTTGGCTGTTAATTTCTTTTAAAATCTGGGGTTCCCTTCTCACGAAAGTGTGGTGAATTTCTATGCACCAGCATTTTTGTATCAGTTCATTGTGGAAATGTATGTTAAAAAAAAAAAAAAAAAGACTTGAATATTCAATGACTCAATCTGTTTTAATGTCTAAAAATAAACCTCTCAGCTTCAACAGATATGTGCAATACTGTGTAAAAGTCTGAGGTCACCTTTAGCTTTGTTGTTTTTGCAGGGTTGAAATGAGCAAATTTATTTATTTCTCTTTCTTTTTTCTTCAGATATAGTAAGAAAATACAGGAAATAGGTGCACAGCCTTAAAAGACAAAAAACTGATCTAAATGGGTTCTGAAGGTTAAAATGACTATTTATTTAGTGTTAACTCTGACCCTATGACAAGAAACAGGACAGTTAGAAACAAAACATGTGTTGAATGAACCCTGGTGTAAAACATCAGAAAATTAATGCAATAAATCTCGTATTGTTGGACCAAAACTGTTAAAAGCATGTTAAGTGCAAAAGGACATCACTCTAAATACTACCTCAGGTTTATAGAAGGTTTTTTTTTTTTGGTTTTTTTTTTTTTTATGAAACTTTTGTTTTTACTGCTGTACACACTTCCCATATATATGGAGATTGTATCTTAAAACAGAGACTGAGAAATGTATATGTGTGGTCATTATAACTTTACTAAAACAACAAATTTAATGTTGGCGTAGGAATTTTACACTGTTGTGTATGGTGATGACATTTTGTTTGTATCTTTGAATCTTCCTGCACATACAAAACACATCACATTTGTATTTTGTGATTGTTTTAAAGAAACAGAAGATTTCTAGAAAAGTAGAAAAGACACATAATTTTGCACTAATGATGATGATGATAATAATAATAATAATTATTATTATATTTTAGTCATTCAAATGCAAATGTATGTGTCTATTCTATGTTCTGGTAATCTTCTGTTTCTGTAAAACAATCACAAAACACAAACATGACATGTTTTTATGTGCATAAAGTTTCAAAAAATCTCAAACGGGGGACCAGGGACTGAATATAGTGTATGTTTCTACTACATAAATTATTAATTAATCATTACATATATACTTGATTTATTTATTTACATATTTACTTATATTACACTTAAATTATTTTGCACTTAAATGACTAAACTATTATTATTATTATTATTATTATTATTATGCAGTAGGAACATACACTATATTCAGTCCCTGGTCTCCCGTTTGAGACACGGTTGAGACTACAATACCCACAATCCCCCCTGGCGAAAGCACGTTGTTTCGTAGTTACGCAATGGCAAGTTTCAAAGGTTGTGTACATCCGTTGAACTCAACGTCTGAGGAACATTGTGTTACCAAAAATTAACCGTTTCGCAAACCTCAGCAAGAAAGAAGAAACTATAAAGGTAAGATCCACTGCAACACTAATTTAATAGGTTTTGGAGTAAATCTTAATCAAAACATAAGGAGACGAAAACAACAACTGAGGAAAGAAACACTAGGTATTTTGCCTAAAGGATTGTTTTGTACTAATAAAGGAGGCATAAGTAACAGTAAAAATTTCGATTTTGCCTAATTGTCAAACAATTTTAAAGCCATGAAGCAAACGTAACATGTTATTCAGCTGCTGTTTAACATTATTTATGTGAAACTTCATCCCAGTGCAGATTTATCAAACGTAGTGGGATATGTCAGGTTGTAGGATATGTCTGCTGGAAAATAAACACGTTTGAACAAGCACAAGGCATACTTGTTCTGCAAATAGTTTTTTAAGGCCTGCATAGTTTTTGGGTCTGATGAAAATCACTTGTACTGAAGATGAAGATGGAATGTCTTGTCAGTTTTGGAATCAGTATAGTACCAAAGGAGACAACTTATGAAGAAGTTATCTCTGCCTTCAGTCTAGTCTCTACATGTCTCTCTCTCTCTCCTCCCCCCATTACATCTCCTTTTCACCTCTATATCATCTGCCTTTCCCTGTGTTTCTTTCCATCTCCAGTCTGTCATCATGAGTCCCTGACATCTGCCTTTCCATTCATCACAATGAGTGGTGCTGCACTGGCTATTGTGGTCATAGGAGCTTTTTTTTTGGCTCTCTACCTCCTCCAGCGCTATGCAGATCTACGAAAGCAGCAACGGATGGTCCTGTTGGGCACCCTGTTGTCTTGGTACCTCTGCTTTCTCATCGTCTTCATCCTGCCACTCGATGTTAGCACGGTATGACATTATTGCAACTCATATGCATGCCAAATTGGACAATATTTGTGGATTATTAAACATTACTTTATTTCCTTCACTGAAGAGATTAAAATTCAAGAGTAACGTGTGTGTGTGTGTGTGTGACTGTGTTTTTGTAAAGGAAATTGATACATGAAATAATAAATGTTTTTATTTCGTGTCAACTCTGCTTCTGGTGTAGACCATCTACAGGCAATGTCTTCTCAATGGTATAAACCATTCCACTCCTGTACCTCGGCAAAGACATATTAATCAAACGGACACCAGATTCTCTTTTTATCCAAATCGAAGGTAAGACAGATAATACTTGGTGTAGTTTGTACAATTAAGTTTGTGCATATGTCACAGTTCAGTATCAAATTTTGTGGGTCATTACGATCAGTACTTTTTATGTCAGTAATTTTTCAATCTTAAACCTAATTACTCCACCTCCTGAAGGGGAGGCAAGGGGTATTGTTTTTGATTTGGTTTGTTTGTTTGTCTGTTAACACTCTAGCAGTAAAACTATTGGTTGAATTCATACCAGATTTGGTTTATAGATTGCCAGTGACCCAGAATAGATGACATTACATTTTGAGGAAAGTAGGTCAACGTTTCAATATTTTATGAACTTTTTAGATTTTTTTTTCTCTATTTACTTAGAATGGGTGAAATTTCACATGTCTGTAGCAGCAAAATTATTGGTTGAATTCATACTAAACTGACATTATAGACTGCCAGTGACCCAGAAAAGATCTCATTACATTTTGGGAACATTTATGAATTTTTAAAATCTTCCCATTTACTTATAATGGGTGAAATATGTGCAAGGGGCGGGGTTTGTTGGGCCTGGCACCACTTGTTTTTTTTGTTTGTTTGTTTGTTTGTTTTGCATCACGTTGTAGCATCATAGTGTTGTCAAGCATAGTAAGTAACTTTTCAAAGGAGTATAGTAATAAAAATAAAGTGTCAGAAGCTCAGTAAGGACATGTCAGAACATAAAACATTCAAGTGCTAATAGATAAAAGTGATATAAAGAAGAGATTTAACAGAGAAGAATTTTATAAGCATGAGTTGGTAAGAGGAAAGCAAAATGTTGTCATGATAGTGTAATAATTCTAGTAATAGATGTACAGTTTCTATAAAATCCTGTTTGTGTTGGATGTCTGCTGATGAGCTCATAGATCAAGATTCAATGCTCAGATTAAATTTTCTCTGTGGAGTGAATAACATCTCACCAGGCCTTCAGCATTTAAATTACTAAAAAGAAAACTTACTCAAGTACTTCAGACAGTATCAATACATGCAGGTAGATTTAATGTCTTGTGTGAGATGTGTGCTGGACTTCAGTACAGTACAACTGAATTACAATAAAACAGGATATAGTGTGTGTCTGGTGTTCACAGTACATAAAATACAAAATTTGTTTTTTTTTCTATTTTATAAAATTCACCAGCTTTTTTGTGATAGAAGATATTCACCCCTACAGCTCTGTCTCATGCAGGTGAACTGGAATAACATAAGTTTGTGATGATCACAAAATGAGTCTGCAGGAATATGTCTTTCAAGAAATACTGACCATTTAAACACTTGCCTTGGGACAGTTTTCACCAGTGCATTTTTGATTAAAAATAGTCGTAATAGCATTGTATTACAAATCATTGTATTTGACGTTTGATGACATTACACTTTTAAGACTTTGCTGACACCAAGTGGTAAAGTCCAGAAAGACACTGTGACTGTGTTCAAGTTTAGAATGTCATTAGTCATATTACTAGGATAAGAGGTGTAATGTTTTTGTTTAAATAATCTTAACTAAAAATTAGTCCAAGTATTTGATGAAGCGGTCATAAATTGCCCTATCACTGCTTTGGTTGGACTTTGACTACACATGCATGTTTTTCTGTGTTTTGCAGTGAGTCTAAGTGTGTGCAGCCATGGAGTCACATCCCAGACGGCGTTCTACCAGTGCTCTGGAGAGTTGTCTACTGGACTTCCCAGTTTCTTACTTGGTGAGAATTATAAAAAATATTATACTCTTTATATTTTCTCTGTACTCCTGATAACATTTTTTCTAAAATAATTGCTACTTACTCGCATATGCAAACATAACCTACTTATTTGTTATATTTTATCAGCTTTGTTTTGTTTCATTGTTTTGGCTCTGCTTTACAATGTGTTTGTGTGTGTGTGTGTGTGTGTGTGTGTGTGTGTGTGTGTGTGTGTGTGTGTGTGTGTGTGTGTGTGTGTG
>JAPQRP010000030.1:28699896-28725778 GCA_037367295.1 Apogon hyalosoma
CTTGGACAGAAAAGATGACTGTCTGAAACAGAATCAATACAGTTTGTAGGATCTCAGATTGGAATTCCAGCAGCCTAATTTATTGTGACATTTTTTGTTATTTCAACTACTGTGTACTTGTTTGTATGAAAGACTGTATGTTTTATAAATGTGTATCTACTTTTGATAATGAAATAAAATAATAACAACCAAAATAGTTCTAGTTCGATTCATTTTATTGAAATATATATAGAATAAGTATGAAGCACTTGCTAAAAGTAATGCCAGTGTGTGAATATGTATTTCTATGCAGGGGACTTCCAGTGGATAAATTAAACAGGTCTGGCCAGGAGCCACTGAAATACTTTGGAATTTGCATGGAATAACTTTTTCGTGGAATGTTGAAACACTTCTAATAGTTTCATTGTATTTAATAGTTAATATTAACACGTCGGTCTTTTGACCTGTATTTAATAGCGGCCAGCGCTGCCTTCATGGTCCCTCGTATAACGACCGACTCGTTAGAGTACGTTACCAAGTCAAGCAATCTAATAAAAATGAAATGTATTAAGAAACATAACCTCTGCATATAAATTGTTTTTATTTTACTGTTGAAGTATACTTTCATCTAAATCGAAGGTTCATACTTTATTTTGCCTGTTTCATAAAATCTTTGACTCAAAAATACGTCAGTTCTACAGTAAGTGAAGGTAGCACGTTGCTGTCCCTGTCTTAACCCAACAGTTAACACAGACAGACGCTCGGCTGTGTTTATGGTAATAATGGATAAGCGATAATTGTGTAGTTATTGGTAATTGCCAGTCAAAGGTCGCCAGATACCGCCAAGCATCACTTCTTTATCTTTGCATCAACTGGGTCCAACCTTCTTAGTCTGAAGTCTCCCGGGTAAGTTCATGATTTGGCTGCTAATGTTAGCTAGCTACCTTAAAAAGCAAATGGGGAAAAGCTATGTTGCTAGCGACGTTAGCGTTAGCTTTGGAAATATAGTGGCATCGCTGGAGTCATCAGCACTGATATGAACAATACAAATTAACCAGTGGGAGATCGGTTAATCACTCTCTTTCTCTCTCGAGTTGCCTAGGTTATGATTATGGTTCACATTTAGACAGCTTTGTCATTGTGTGATCCACGTCTGAGTGGTCGCCGTTAACACCGAATCTAACCTTACGATGTCCAGTCTCCTTCCTGACCTTTATTTTGCAGATCGATTATACAAACAGTCTGAGTTTAACGTTAGCTGTCTGACGTTAACAGTCACTGTCTGGGGAAAAAGCGTCAAATCTGTCTACACCTGACTATAATATGTTGTCTGAATGACGGCGAGTTTACTTGATTAAATATTGCAGATTCCTCCTTATTTGTTTGTGATCTTCTTCTGAAGAAAACTTTGCATATACTGAAGACAGGATTCATTTGTCTATAGACTGACTTATATAGTATCAGCATCGCTATATTGTTACAACCTAAATTACTTTTTTCTGGGTCCTTTTGAGAATTATTTGGATGTGGTCTTTCATGAAGAGTAATAGATTTGTCTGAATCATTGACTTTGCATTTAGTCTGTGAGAAATGCATAGAAATTTGCCTCTTACACCTGGGTTATGGCCGAGTAATTTGCATGTGGGTAAAAACAAAAAAAAGCCAAGGTAAAATCTGGGTTGACATAGTAATATGGAGATCATTGTCCATCTTAATCAGTAATAGTTCAGCTCTTAGATCTATTTGCAGTTGGATACTGTGACCATTGTGCAAGGCCTATGAAACCGTGAGAATGTCCTGATAATGTGTGCTTTCTCAGCACGGTCCTGCATTGTTTATAATTGACTCAGCATTGCTGTGCAAAGTATGACAAAACATAAGCTTCAAGGTGTCTTTATGGTCTTTAAAGAACGATCTGTATATCTTCATAAAAATAACATTTCGGCTTGTATAATGAAATGGTTTAACAGAAAAATGTCTTAACAATACTCAACTACTGCATATTGTTAGTATTCCTGTTGTAGATGAAGGTCAGGGCTGACCCCTGCTGTGATATGTGTCCCCAGTCTGTGAACAGCTATGGGTGGGCTTGGAAACGGGCGTCGTGGAGGAAGATCACCCCCTCTAATGATTGGTGCGCTGGTTGCCTGCATCCTGGTGCTGGGCTTTAACTACTGGATGTCCAGCTCCCGCAACCTTGAGCTACAAGTAGGTGGATCTGTGTGTGTAACTTTGGTCGTATGACTTTATAATGTATAACACACAGTCAATTCCTTTGCTACTTTAAAATCAGCAATGAAACTTGAATGTACCTCAGCTCAACTTAACCCTATGATGTGTGATACAGACAAAACTTTATGAGCTAGAAGGCCAGGTACGCCGAGGGGCAGCAGAGCGAGGAGCTGCAGAGATAAAGAAGAATGAGTTCCAGGAGGAAATTCAGAGACAGAAAGAGCAGATCACCCACATTGAAAGCCTCTACAAGAGACAGCTGGAAGGGGCCCAAAATACCTGTAACCAAGAGAAGGTGCGCACACCTTTACTTTTGTTTCCTCAAGAATTTGAGAAACAGCTCATCCATGTTTCAGGCACTCTACAGTCAGCAAAGGTGGCTACTGTTCTATCTGGAATTAAATTCAAACTGCATGTTTGCAGTGACTATGCATTTTCACAAGAAACACAAATGGATGCAAACTTCAAAGTAAATGTAAAATTAAGTTTTGTTGTATTTTTCTTTCTAGAGCACACTACAGCAAAACATTTCTTCCAGTACAAAAACTATACAGGAACTCAAAGGTAAGTCTTACATTTGACCTCAATTTCTCAAAAGATGCCTTTCAACATAACAGCAGAAAGTGCTAGAGGAAGGACATGATACCCATACACAAAACTGTGTTAATTTGTGTATGCAGGTCAGTTGAATCAACTCAATGATGATCTGGGGAAGCTTCAGAAGGAACTGCAGAGTTGCCAAGCCAACATCAACACTCTCAACAACAAACTCACTTATGACATGTAAGACTAAAAAGCATTTCATTAGCCTGTAGACATTGAAGGGAATGGTTTCATGTGCTCTTTTTTGCCGCTCTCTTGATTAGATTAATTTACAAAAATGTTTGACATTAATTTAGTTACATGATTTCATATCACAGTGTTGGATATAATTCGGTACTGGTTGATGTTCCTGTTTTCCATCCAAGTCAAGTGACTATGACACTGTGCTTCCTGATTGTCGTGTTTCATGTTTTTGTTTTCATTCGCATGTAGGACCCACTGTCACTCGCAAGTCCTGTCTCAAAAGGAGCTATGTGATGAAAGAGTGGCAGCTGCTAAACTTGAAGTTCAAAAGAAAATGGAAAAACTTATCCCTCCTCCAGGTGTTCCCTCACAGGTCAGGTGACCTTCCATTCTAACATGTTGAAAGATGTAAACGTGTTGCATGTTCTTCTTAAACCTCTTACACCCGGCTGCCCCCGATATCAGGGGTTTGTTGCCAAGGTATTACTATGCAGTGCTTGTAGTGGTATACACATGCTATGCATCCATGCAACCAGAAGAACGGCAGCTAGAAGCTCAACAAAACCAATATTCAGAAAACAGAACACAGTTCAAGCAACACACACTTAAATGAGCAACTATCAAAAGTAAGCTAACATTCTGAGACCAGCACATGCCATGAATAATTTCTTTAAACAAAAGACCAATGCAACAAACTTTGGACTGCTAAGCTAACACTAAGCAGAACAGTACAAGTATTTTTTCTCCACTGGTGAAACTCACTGAACAAATCTTGCTTTTGCTATTTTCTGATCATAACTTGGTTTTATATGAATGAAGCTTCTGCTATTGGGTACCTGTTCCATTGTTTTGTGTTAAATTGAAATGATTCTAACTGGAGAGAAATGGCCCAGGGTTTACAGACTAGGTTTTGAACTTACATGCCAAGATATTTTGTGATCCAATTCTTGTAATTTTTTATTGCATCATTATTGTCTGTCAGAACATCCTCTTGATTTTGATTTTGTGATCAACTAAGCATGTGTAAAGCACAATCCTTGCCTACCAGCATCTTCTTTTGTTAGCAAAAGGGAATTGGAACTGATGATTATTACCTCCTCAGCAGGAAAATGGAGGGGAAGGAACAGTTAAGGAAAAGGAAGCACTGACAAGTGAGCCTGACACAGGCAAGACATCGCTTGTTGTAAGCCACACACCGAGCATTTTTCAACCCAAAGCAAATGAACCAACAGAGTTACTGACCAATGAGATCATCGAGGAAAAAGGTAAAAGAGCTGCAAATATGTTTGGGTCACTCACTGTATACAATGATATAAACAGAAGTGTACACTTAATAGTTTTTGAATGCTCCTTGGTTAAGCTGGCTTTCTCCCTTATTACCTAGGTTCAGATACACTCTCACCGGTGAAGGGTCTTGCCAAACTAGAGTCCCAGTCTGTTCCCTCAGCTGCTCCAGTCAAGCAGGATGACATTCTTCCACCACCAGAGGGAGATGTTAAAACACAGGATGGTGAGGCAGAGACCAATGATCCTTTGGAAAATAACCTAAATGGGAATAAAGAGGATAAAGACTTGGAACTGATGGATGCCCATGAAGGAGCACAGACAGAGGGTGAGGGATTTTGTATTTTAGTGGGAATGGTGTCACAGATCTTCTATAACTTACTTGCCTCATTCAACTTTTAGTGCTGAATTAAAAAAAAAAACAAACAAACATCTGACTTGTGTCATCAGTATGAAAGAGTCCAGTGGGAAACAGTCAGGTTGTTCATTCTCAGGTCAAATGACTGCATTAGTCACTGGTATTTCTGAGCTCTTGATCAAGACAAGAAACCCAAGTGTATCTGATGTTTTTCACCCCCTTTTCCAGTGTGACACTATAACACGCATGACTAACCACGGAGTACTGTTATTTATTGTGTTTTTACCCTGAATAACAAAATGCCATTGCAATTTATACTTTTCATGTAAGATACAACAATGGCAAGACAGCGAGGTGAAAAAAAAATAGTATTAGTGGGTTTACCTGCATATGTGCAATTGTTTGATTTGTAAAAACAGCATTAGTAACAGGTTGTTACAGGTTGTTTTGTAAATTGGTCCTGTTTTTACAAGCAGATCCTGGGATGGAGGGTATGCTGATCGGCCAGGGAAAAGCAGATGAGACTCCTCAGAAACCGGAGATGGCAGATGAATATGACACAGATGACCAAGAAGTGGGTGAAGGTGGTTTAGAGAAACAGCAGCTGAACAAACAGGAAAATACTGGTATGTGTGTCTCCATGGAATAAACATGAGAATGTTTTTGACATAGCTGAAGCAATTGTGTGAATGGGAAAGTTCCTGGCTAATAGAGGTTGGGAAATACATGCACCATGGGAGGGCATGTTCCATGCTAAATGTCTTTGTTCCACATTTTATTATTTAATAGATCAGGACATGGAAGAGGAACTAGCTAACTATAATGGAGATGACGAAAACGAAGGCGAGTTTGAAGCAGACAAACAAGCTGAGCTTGCTCAAATCTAAGGTAAATATTTTCACATATACCCTCAATATTTGCACAATACATAACAAATATAAAGCTGATGTGAAGTGGTAGCTGTTGTTAGTCATGTCGGCAGGTTATATTTAACTGTTGTCTTTATACTTATTTCTGTATTCAGTTCATTAATTTAGTTTATTTTCCAGATTTATGATAATTGCTTCTGTTGACCATTGGTTCACCTACTGTTAGTGAAAGTGAAATATATCATAGTAAATACATCAAACTTATTTATTACGACAGTTTCCTTGTAATTACCTCATTTCCCATTAGATATGTACCAGCTTTAATAATTGTAATGTGTTTCCTGTGGGGCGACATAGTGGTGCAGTGGATAGCACTTGTGCCTCACAGCAAGAAGGTCCTGGGTTCCATTCCAACACCAGTCACACCTTTCTGTGTGGAGTCTGCATGTTCTCCCCATGTCTGAATGGGTTCTCTCCGGGTACTCCGGCTTCCTCCCACCATCCAAAGACATGCAAAGACATTAGTTGGTTTATCTAAATTGAGTGATTGTTTGTCTCTATATGTCAGCCCTGCAATGTACTGGCGACATGTCCAGGGTGTACCCCACCTTCGCCCGTAAGTGGCTGGGATAGGCTCCAGCAACTCCCGTGACCCTAGTGAGGGTTCAGAAAATGGATGGATGGATGGTGTTTCCTGTGTAAATATTTATCAAAATGACAATGAATCTGTACATACTAAATTCATTTTTTTTTTTTTTTTTTTTACAGTGCTGTAAGATGAACTACATACACCAAATTGTGACTAGGACATTTCAACACTGCAAACACAAAATGGAAAAAAACAGGTTGAAGATCTGTGACATACATTTTACTTTTTTTTTTTTTTCTTATAATTTGAGACTTATTTTGTTGCATTATGTTTTGTCAGTCTCCATGATGAACTGTGCTGTACTGAGGATAATACATTCACAGCTAAATACCATATCTAATTTGCAATATTCTGAAACACTCTAAGGTCTCACATACTTCATCACATACATTTCACTGTAAACGTCTGAAGACAGGAGATGTTTACAGTGATGTGGAAATACTCAATTCTTTAATATTTTGCTGTACGTGTTCTTCTGACATGGAAAACACAGCTTAAGACATCACAGGTTGGTAACTATTTTGGCTTGAATAACTGAACATCTCAACATGCCTGGGAATCAGTTGTTTTTCTATGTTTAGTGTGTCACATTCACTCGTTCGTAGGGTTACAGGTTTTTGAAGAGTGGAAAGGATGCTGTATTTGGGTCAGATGTCGAGTATCTCAGCAAACACAGTTTCTATATGTACAGAAGATGAAGTTAATGTGCTGAGTTACTTGTTAAACTGCTGACACCAGGTATTTGACTGACGTAACCCAGTCAAATGGCAAACGGCTTGAGTCCCAAGTTGCCAAAAACCCTTTTAAAACGATGGCTTCCTTCACAACAGACAAGCCAATATTAAATTATTTTCTGATATAGCTTGGTCAGGGTTCAGTGTATATATTATTGTAACTGCTGTAACTGTAGATGTTTCAGAAAGGCAGTGAGGCGGTCGTTACTGAGAGCCCACTGTCTCAGCTTCATTAGCATTTCACTGTCGACAACATTGTTGCTTCTCAGCCAAATGTGGCACCGCTGAATGTTTGCTATAATGTACATTTGGAATCAGTAAAACTGTTATTTTTAGGAAGAAAATACTTTGGAACATGTGGATGAGATGTGTAGGTCAAGATTTTAACGGATGCCTTATCAGTTGTGTATACACCTGTTCCTCCATGAATTTGTACAGGTAAAGCTTTTTTTTAATTTCAGAAACAAGTTTTTAATAATTTTATTGTTTACTAATAATTTGATAGTCATTGTAATATTAGGAGAAAGCAGGTAGTATATAGAGGTGGGAGTCCTTTTTACTTTGTGGAGACTGTCCCTGGTCTGTTGATTTGATATGTTGTATAGTTTGTAAAGAACGAGGAGAAGAAATGCTGTAAAATAATGAAGGATGTTTCCTTGAAGGGGAACAGTGTGTTGTGCAATCCAGATGTGAACTATTCAGCTACTGCCCTACAACGTATTAGTCCATGAAAGCTGTACTAGTCTAACAAGCGAGCAGGTTGACACAGATGTAAAAGTATAGGCATCAGAAATAAGAAAATATTGAACTTACTGCTTTTTATTTCATGAGAGACAGGAGAAACTCAAAGGAGTTGATTTTACTGTATAACCACATTTAGTCCTTGCATTGCAACACTTTGACTTATCAACGGTTTATTCCCGGAATCTGCAGTCAAGTAGTGGAAAGTTGTGTGGTTCCGGTGCCATGATCTGACTGAGCTCTTTCCATGAAATGGCAGTGATGCACTGTCAAAGCAGCACAGATCTGAGAAATATTACAGGTACAGGTGTATAAGAAAGAGTTTATATTAGGCCGTTTCAATCTCCTGGCCATTTCAGGTGCAGCCTTTCATTCACACACTTGCTTTAACTGCTGTTGTGTCCATTACAGCAATTCAGCAGCCAGGCATTAGTCTCAGATCATATTTTATACCCAAGGTTTTCAAATCTGGAATGTGTTTCTAAAGCATGTGCTACAATAATTAAATGTGCTAAACAAAGACATTGTCTTGTCAAAGACTGAACCTAATGGTTTTATTCAGCAGTTTCCCCTCAACATTTCTTAGGTCTTTGCTGTTGAAGGGATGTCATATTCTCTATTTCATTACTTTTATGTCTTTAGAAACATTAAGAACTTGACGAGACCTTTTAAATCCATGTTTATTTGTACATATTAGATTTATTGATTTATCACTTTAAAATTCTAATCTACTTGTTTAGAGCTCAAATTGTATAAAGTAAGTTAATTAAAAGAGAATGTCTCAGTAATAAATACAGAGGAGAGCTAATGCTGTGAGAGCTGAAGCAGAGAAGTGCAAGATAAATGATCTTTATTTTGGTCTAAATCGATGTCAGTCCCAGCGGTAGAGGCTGTCGAACAGCCCCACATCTGCCCTCCTGCTCAAACTCAAGATGTGAACCCTTGTTTGTCTGTGTGGTTTTTGTTTTTTGTTTTTTTGTTTCCCTGCTGGTAGATCTAGCTGGGAACACGTTTCCTGTAAAATATTATTTCTGATATTTTGTAAAATGTGACTTTGTTTTCAAAATGGTCACTGTTCATGTTACGTCGACACTGCAAAGCGTGCACAGTTCCTGCTTTGTCTGCCTCTTTGTATAAACACTTCTGATTTCTGAGTCTGTGTACTGCAGATTTTTTTTTAAAGTGGATGAACATTTTATTTTGACTTTATTTAGTCCTGTTGAACAAATTTTGATTTAAATAATCCTAGTTTGGTTTTTTTTGACTATCAAAAATAAACTGTTTTATTACAATTACTGTCTCTTATGTGATGTTTATTTTATAAGACCAGCATCATCCACAACAGAAACAGAATTAGTCGTTTTAGCAAAAGTGTAACAGATCATGTGCATATATGCATTTCTTAGTCTCTGTAATAACTGAAATATAGAACAGCATTTAAAAAAAAATCAGACAAAAAAAACTGAAGTATTCTGTATTTAGTGTGACCTTCCTTTGTAATGTTAATGCTTTGAACTCTTATGCATTGACATTTACTGAATGAACCTTTTAGTGTTTTACACCAAGTTTCATTCAACACATGTTTAGTGTTTCTTATTGTTTGGATTACTTTTTAAATATGTCTTATTGATCCCAAACTGGGGAATTGCAGTGCAACAGCAGCAGGACACAGTAAAAAATACAAAACAAGTGCAAACAACACTATACATATTAAATAAGTATAAAAATGGACCTGGATTTAAAAAAAAAAAAAGTGACATTCAGTATAATGAAAGCACAAATTATCATGGGAACAGAAATCACACTAAATACTGTTTCCTGTAGGAGCTGTATAGTTTTTAATTTTTGTGATTTTTTTTTTAATGGCGTGAACATTATCTTCATTTTATTTTAATAATGGGACTGAGAAATAGATATTATGCTCATTACAACCATGCAAATACAACATAGCCAAGGGTGATTTAAGACCTTACCTTGGTACCGTACATACCACCTGAAATGACTTTTGAACTTCAACAACTGAAGATTTAACATAAAACTGAATTCCAAAAATCTGTTTAAAACTCCTGATCCTCTTGAAGGAGGTTTTTAGTCTCTTCAGCAATTTTTTTTGACATAGAACATCCTTATCATCCAGCTTAAAAACGTCAAATGGCGTCAAGTTAAAAGAATTCAGTTTCAAAGTATCTGCATTGGCAGTTCTCACATAACTGATTAAGTCATGAGAGCTGATGTCAGTTATTAAAATGTCCTCTTCTTTTACATAAACATTTGCTGTTGCAGCTTGATTAACCGTGTTTAGAAAGTACTACATTTTAGCAAAAGTTTTCCGTATTCGCACATATAGTCCCCTTTGTGAACTTGTTTCAATGAGTTTGTATTTTTGGCAGTGGGGTCTAAGTGTCATTAATGTGTGTAATGGTAAATGCACTTACAAAAAAAGCTGAAGATATATTGAAAAACCTGATAAACACATACATGGTGAGGGTTCACATGTTTTACTGATATGCACCTGTCATTACATCAGTCATTTTCAAACCATCACACAACATTGTTCTGTGGGCAGATTATAAAAATTCCTATTGGCTAATTCTCTGTACCAAAGCACCGCGACTTGTCTTTGTGACTGACAAAACAGATACTGCTGCACACACACACACACAGTAGATACATCTGGGATATTTTACGTTCTGTTGTGATTTGTGTTGAATGGTTTCACAAATCCCATCTTTAATTGACGTGAGGAAAACAGCAGGTGTATCAAACACTCCTTTACTCGACAGTAGAGACAGATGTATCACACACAAACACACACTGTTGTTGAGACGTGGACTGGATCAGGGCCATCGCGCACTTGTTCAGGTGAAGGTATGGTTTTTACGGCCGATACGATCAGATAATCTTGACCACGGGGAAGTATTTGTGAGCTGAGAAGTCAAACTCCGGGAGCACCTAGGGATGAGAAAATTACAATTTTACTCTAACGCCTGAGGATAAAGCTTGAAAAAAACACCACCGTGCTCACATCAGCGACTTAAAAAATACTATTCACCACCTATTTTAGAATCTTAAATCAGTCTGTGTTTACAGCCACCTAGCAGTTGCAAATTTTTTGTTTTAACCACATAAATAATGTACCAAAGTGTTTTCAGTGTTACCTTAGTCTCCTTTTTGTGTCCACCAGCCAAGAGCTTCATGACTACAATATTGGGTTTTGCCACCTTTAGTATACGGTTCACCTGTTATCAATTAGAAGTAAGAACAAGCTTAACTACAGTAAGAGCTAAAAGTTTATTTTACAGTAATTAAAAATTCCTGACCTCGGGGTCTGGGCTGGGTACATTTTCTAGGATAAGCTTAGCCTGCTGGAAGTGTTTACTGGCTGCCATGTAGAGGTCAGCAGAGCCTGGCGGAGGATTGTACTTCTTCAGATCAGACATCTCCTGGAAGAGGGTGGACGAAAAAGTAAACATTAAACAAGAAAAGTGCAGGGCTTCAAAATAATTGGACACAGAGGAAAAAGCAGACACAGTAGTTGTTATATAAGACAACAGCGTGCAGACCACTGGTATATAATACAGGTATCATACACACTTTTTGTTTTGCATCTGATACAATATAATAATGATAATAAAAACAACAATTAAAACAAATTACACAAAAATAAACTACTCAGTACTACTACTCAGCCTTGTGAAACAAGGGGCAGCCTATGCCATTGTCAAAGTAGGGTGACTGTCTCAGGGTTAGGGTTGATATTTAATCATCTGTCACCAGCATAAAAGGTAACAAGAATGAAAGAGAAAACTTGCACCATAAGGACAAAAATACTGGGACACACTGTAGGACTGTCCATTCCTTTTGATTTGAAATATTATCACATAAAAAAAATGTATTGTTGATAATTACCATGATAAATGCGAAGTCAGTATTTCTTTTAAGTTAAAGACTGATAAAGGTTGAAGGGTGAAGAAACCAGATGGTGACTTGTTATGGTCAAAACATAATAAGAAATATTTAAGAAATCTAGAAGGCAAATATTTGTAACAATTATGATAACAAAAAGAAAAAAAAAATCGAGTAAAATTAGGTAAAAACTCATTTTACCTAAAGCATTTTGTGTCCATACCGTTTTTTTTTGTTGTTGTTCAATTTTAGGCATTTTGCCATTATCTGACAGATTAAGTAGAAGACAGGAAATGAAGGGGAAGAGTAGGGGAAGGACCTGCAACTAATGGTCTCTAATAGGAAAGTCTCTACTTGGTGAGCCACCGGGGCACCCCACAATGTAAACAAAATTAACCCCAAGGATGACATAATAATTATCACAATATAAAACATTTATCAATATTATTTCATAGTGCAACAAGGAATGAAACACCTGAATTTAATGTGTCCCAATACTTTTGTCCCCTTACAGTATACAAGTGACTGTGACTATAAATGACTCTTGAAACAAACAAAAAAGTACCTTAAACTGGATGTAGTGCACAGGTGGGGGTGTGACCACACTGTTGAAGGGGGCGAAGCGGTGCTCATAGCGAACCTGCTCGCTGTCGAGCTCAAACTGAGGCTTACGCACTTTCCCGTCCATGTCCAGAGCTACCATGGTCTGACAAAAAAAAATAAGAGGTAATAACAGGATGGGTTACACCTTGTTGTGTCGAACAGAAATGGAGAAGGGTCATATTTATGAAGTGATACCTTGTACATGCCGGCACACATGTTCTGGTATGCTTGACTCATTGTTATCTCTTTACTCAGAGGACGAACTGCAAAAGAAAAGCAAACACAGCATCAGTATTTACGCTTTAGTCAACCAACTACAGAGAGATAAGACGTCACGACAGATTAAAGGCATTTCTGAATAAACTTTGGTTTATTTGCCAAAGTTTATGGTAAGGACGCAGGAGAGTGTACCTTTCTTCTTCTTCTTAGTCTTTTTGCTGCTGCGTCCTTTCAGCTGTTCTTCCAGAATCCGCTCCTCTGCCATCTGAGAGGAGTCAGCTCTGCTCAAAGTGGACATCAGCCACGCATAAAGAAACTCTGACAGGTACCTACAGTCAAAGCAAAATGCATATATAACCATATTTAACCAACACGAATACATTTCAGTTTTATCTCCTCCCCAACACCTTACCAGTAGATGTAGTAGTATTCATGCATGCTGTAAAGCTCCAGTTCGAAGCCACTCAGCAGGTACTGGATCATGATCCTCAGGTTATGATAGAGGATCCATGTACCCAGACAGGCTAAATGCTGCCGCTGAGGCTCCAGTTTCATCAGCAGGCTATGCAGTGCTGCATCAACCTTCTCTGCCTGCCAAAAGGGAAACATTTTGGAACAGTTGGGTTACAAAAATCAGTCAAAAATCTAAATCTAAATATGGATCAAGAGTTCTGTCTTTAACAATAAAATAATTAACTGTTAAGTTTTACTTCACGAACCATGTGTCTACTTGTCTCAGTAACTGCAATATTAAGCTTCATCTTCACTTCCTGACATTTTACTGTTGTACACAAGCAAAGTGGTCAAGCTAATCAATCTGGATAGGGCCTGTGCAAAACCAATCAAATTATGGTGATACATTAGAATATAAATTGTCACATATATCACCACCACCTCGCTTCTAGTGCTGTTACTCACACTGGTGTATGAATGCGTATGAATGTTTGTTTGGCGTGGATTGTTTCAGCCATGCTTCCGTCAGTCTGCCCCAGGGCAGCTGTGGCTACATATGTAGCTTACCACCAGTGTGAATATGCAAGTGACTGAATAATGGATCCACTGTCTGTGCTTTGAGTATGCGTTAATGGAAAAGCGCTATATAAATTTAATCCATTATTATTATTATCGATTTTAAACACTCTAACTAGTGCCTAATCTAATGTGGATATAAATACAGAAACAGTTCACCTCATCCTGTAGAGTTGCAAACTCTTCAAGAATATGACCCAGCTTGTCTCTTTGCCGAGCTCGGTTGTGTCCATGGATCTGGATCAAACTACAGAATGGCTGTAGTAAAAATGAAGACGCAAATCATTTTACAAATATGAGCAATAATAATTACCAACAACAACAACCAAAGTTTCCTTGAAGTGTCATATCTAACACACATAACATTACATCTTCCAATAGCGGATAATTTATGTTCCCCAAGGTTGTGGAGAAGTGCTGCAAGTCTTCTACCTGAGCAACAAGCTTTTTGTACATTCTGAATGTACAAAATATACAGACGACAAGAAAAGTAACACACCCTGGAACAGTGAGTAACAAAGGAGTCGATGTAGTCTTTGGCCTGGTGGTTGTTGAACAGACAACATCTGGAAAGCAGCAGATACACACAAAATAAGCTCAACACAGCTTTGGTCAATACCCAATAAACTCACTCATGAGAATCAAATCAACCATCACTCTGTTAAGACTGACTGAAGAGAATCATTTGATCATTTGCAGCTTACTTGTAAGAGAGAACAGGTGGGCTCACAAAGTATCTGAGAGCATCTTTGATCATGTCCTGCATCAGGTGGGTGCCAAACACTTTCTTATTATCTATCAGGAAAGTTGTCTTGATTGTTAAGAGAAAAAAAAATGTTTAGTTGAATTAAAATGTTATTTTTTCATTCCAAAAATATCAGAGACATTAATCTCACTAGAAACTTCAAGCTCACCTGGAGTAAAGATCTGGAGAGTACACATGGAGACTGTTCACTGAATTCACAGAAAAAGTCCTGCAGAGCCAAAAATATTCACATTCCAATACAATATACCATTCTCTACATGGATGGATCAATGAAGCATTTATTATACCTTAATGCAATTCATTTCTAACAAAGGAAAATCCATAAAACACAAAATGATGCTTTTTGATGTAAATTCTACTGAGACATTTATTTTTACCAGTATGCCATGCAGGTTGGTGGTGTTGATCACATCACACACAGTCTTGATACGTTCTATGAGTTTACTAAAGTAGGCCACCATGTCTTCTCTTTTAATGATTTTGGCGTAACGTGGAAAGGTAGGTGGCAGCAGTCTCTGGTTGACAAGAGGCTCAAAGCCCATCATGATAGGGTGGTCTGTAGAAGACACAGGAAACACACAGCAACAGTAAGCCACTAGTATGAAATTTATGTGATTTTGAGTTTTCTGTTGCCATTTTTATGTGCCTGATTTGGAGGTTAAATGAAGTACATTTGTAGTGGACAGTATTGTAACTGCCTTGGGTGCTAAGATGACTGAAGAGTACAAAAAGAACAGAAATAAGGCTGCAAAATCAATCAAATCACAGTCATAATCACAATATAAGCCTGTGCAAGTATGTAAAGTAGCTGCAAAGACTGCGATTTACAAGGATTCACTATCTAATAGAAGAAATGGGGAAAAAAAATAAACAAACACAACCTCTTTTGTCTGGTGATGTTTTTGATTTAGTGACACTGAGCAGAGAGAGGTACTGTGTAAAATAGTTGACATGAAAGTCACAACAGCAAGAATTTGAAAATACACATACAGCTCTCTTCTTGGTCCAAATCAGAAAACTAAATATAGCTGAACTCAATGTGTTTCATGCTGTTTTGGAAGAGAGAAGCCACTTTTCCAAGCTTCAGTGCTGAGATACCTTGTAGAACAGTAGAATTGTATCCAGGTCACATTTGACGGATTGTGATTAACGACTGGTACTCACAACAGTCAATAATGTGTTTAACCTATCAGAAAACACCTGTGATCAGTCCTACCTCCTTTAGTGGTATCATTCTGTGACTGGATACCGTGCTGAATACTGGAATGTATTGCTGATAAAAGGTCTGCTGCCTGAGCAACAAGCTTCTGGGCTTCACCCACAGAGCTGGTCTGATACAAATACAAACAAAAACACGTGAGAATGTATATCCCTCAAGCACAAAAATACAGTTGTAAGAACAGTAATACAGTGATTTTAAAAGTCACTTGATATTTGTGACCTTTGCCCTCTTCTGTTTGTGTATGTTTGTATGTATATTACCTCTTTCTTGGTAAAGGCGATGAGTACAGTCAGTAAAAGGCGTGTGAATTTGATTCTATTGAAAAGTGCCAAACACTGCTGATGCTGGAAAGAAAACACATATAAGGATATTAAACACATGTGGTTACAAAGCTCTTACAGACTTATTACCAGGCTGATCTTTGAAGTTCTATAACTGTAAGAACTACAAAGGCTGAATGTTATTTTTATTTTGACCACCCAGAATAATTCCATTTTGGGTGTGACTTTTTTTCTTTATTCTTTATTATTATAGTAACTATCATCAAACAGCTGGGAATTCCAGAGTAGAATCTCTAAAGGTCGTATCACTCACCCAATCTGAGACGATGGATAAATGTTGACAAAATATGGATATAATATAATATTAATTTACCTCCAGCTCAACCTCCGGGTCTCTCTGCTCACCCTGTCGACTACGTGTGCTCTAAAAAAGTAGAAGAGAAATTAATTTAAAACAAATAACAATCGTTAAAAAGCTAGCAGTGTTAAGAGACAAGTGGGACTGGAACCAGTTGAGAGCAGTTACCTTTACTTTCCTTTGTAACTCATCTTCCACATCTTTCAGCATGCCTAGTATGACAAACATAAAAATAAACAAGTGAGAGAAAATATCAGCTATCTTCTATACTGATCACACTGTGTGAACGGAGTCATTTTGGGCAATTCAAAGCTCACAAGAACCTACAGACATAGAAAACAATCATAGTATGTTTGTACAGTACCTGTTACTCGCAGGTCTGTAACATTATTGGCCATCTTGAAGCCATAGGTCATCGCCTGGAAATCCTCCTACAAAAAATATGAGGCAGATTTGATTATACACACATTCATATATCACAGAGTAATTAACACACCACATTCCAAATTTAACTCTTTTTGAAGATATACCTACCTCTTCAAAAACAGCTGCTTTGTTGACTTTCTCTCGTGCAATGTCACACACCTTCAGGATGCCCAGAGCAAACGCTTTAAGAGCAGGTTCCTCAATCAGATCAGGGTTGTGAACATATAAACAGGTAAACACAGTCTGTGCCAAGGAGTGGCCCTCCAGCCATGTGATCTGTACATACACAACACATATGAGTGAAACAGCACTGGAGGTAACACTGATTAGGTGAAATAGGGGGCTCTCTTGCTCAAGAAACGCACCAAACAGCAGAAGCATGTGTCTATGATACCAATGAGCTCTGGAAGACTAAGGTCTTTCACTTTTATGGCCCCTTCCTGGAACACACACAAGAGAATATTAAACTTGGGTGATTGATTTTGCTCTTGAGACTGGAACAAATATAGATGGACAAAGAATGTTATTTTCATTACTTTAAATTTAAAAATTAGCCATTATGCTATGGTTTGTCATTCTTTGCATTGTGTAGCAGCTGAACTGCAATGCCGTACCTTGATTGCTTGTTCAAAATTGAGCACCTTTCTATTAACCTGGTTGCCAATCATTCCTGCATCCATCTTTGGATCCATCATTTCTATGGCTGACATCGCCTCAAAGAGGCCAAACCTGCAATCAGACCATCAAGAATTTAAGAGCTGACAATGACTAATACACAGTACTGAATTTATTTACCACTGGAGAAATTTGAAACAATTAAATGTTTTACAGTGTCAATCTTCAAAAAGCATTTTTCCATACTTACAGTTTGTCATGAAGCAACTCCCCAAGGTTCAATTCTGTATAAATACAAGGAAAAGCAGAAGGCACAGATTGGGTGTTCAGTACAAAGACAAGGAGAAATAAATAAATCTCTTTAATAACACAAGTATATACACATATTACAGCCTGTACCTTTGCATGCTCCCTTGAACTCATGTGTAATGTCAACCCAGTTGGCATTGTTCTTCATCTTTTCTGGGATGCCCAGCCCCCAGCCAGCATCATCATCCTCAACTGCAGACTTCATCACCATGGTGATAACTACAGAAAAACACAAACTGAATGTGAGGAGTTAATATACACTTAAAAGGTGTTACTCATTAGTATTACTTTTTTTGTTTGTTTGTTTAAATGAGGAACTGTTCCAGGTCATAAACTCTTGGAAATGTTTTTATGTATAGCAGCAGTCAACACAGAAGTGCACTGTTAATGATGGGGCTATTTGTTTAGGTATCACAATATGTCAGAAAGTCATCTCCAACAGCAAAAAGCTGCCATTATTTTTTTTAAAATTAAACCTGTGTTTTACAAATCAGTGTGCACACACAGAAACAGGATATAATAATAAGTACAATGCACATAGGACAATAAATGTGCATATGTAACGTGAATGACAATCCCCAATATAGTATTAGAGCCAAATACACACAAAGCTAACATTCTAACACAATACAATAACCTCAACTGTGGCCTAATGACATAGCAATTATTAAAACATTAAATATTGAGTTCAGTCAGATATCTTCTGATAATACATGAATTATGGACTGAGAAGTTACAGTCACACAATCATTTACTAGAATACTTCACCTTCTGCACTGGACATTCCAAAGGATAGTTGGCAAACAGTCACTTGGCTGATAAAGTTTTACACATCCCTTGTACTTGGCATAGTCAGGCTGCAAGTATAAGCTAATGTACACTGGGTAGCCATGGATATTGTAACAGACTACTGTACTTAATTGTCTTGGTGTGTCCTAAGATGAGTCAGCAACTTTGCTTCATTGCATGAAATGCTATTACCCATTTTCTTTTGCAATATGGCATCAATGAAAAATATTACTTTTCTCTATAAAAAAAAAGCAATACTTCTATATTGCTTTTTCATATTTCACATGTACTGCATAAAATTCAAGAACAAAGGTGGTATTTTTCCACAGGTTGGTATACATTTTTCAGAAACATATACTTGACCTCTGTATCACAGAGAAAGGCAACTTATTATGCCAGCAACAGTGAAGGATTATAATCATGCTCTATGACCTGACATGAAGGACTTAAGTTACCAGCCTAAAATGGTATGAAGAAGATGCTTGAGTGCACATGAAATGCTTAGTAAACCAAAAGCAGGTCAGCACTGGAACAGCCGAGTGAAAATTTGGAACAACCAGTACAATTTATCCACAACCGTACATAATTCCTACAAAACATCTACCTTCTCAAAATTTAGAGTGTAATAATTTAATCATGAACTAAGGATGACAGGTACAGTGCACACATAGGCTTGCAGTATAGACCTATTTCACTCCAGACATTTTGACTCTTTATGACAAAAATGAACATATGTAATATAATTCATAGTGGTTACATGATTCCATAGATGTGTTATCAGTTAAATGATTTTGGTGTGTACATTATGGCTCTGCAGGGCATTTAAACGTAACATAACATACATCTTCTGTGTCTGTCCTTCTGACAGAAGTCAAAATATTGTGAAACATGTCTATCAGCATTTTACAGTGTCATCAAAGAGCTGCTAAAGCAGTGTAAACGGATTGAAATGATCCTTCTTTCTCAATAACAATGCATATGTAACTGTAGGTTAAGGCATTGTTGCACTGCCCTCAGTGTGATAAAACTTTTTATTACAACAGGCTGTGGTTTTAACGTTAAATATCAAGCCAACGAGCAGCAGTCAACAATTTATCTTAATGTGCACTATCATCAGCAGCACAGGGTTAATGGTAAACAATCCCAATAGATTACGTGACACTTAAAGGAAAACACCAGGGCAATATGTAAACACACTAAGGCATGATTAGGGTATTCGCTTTAAAAATATATTTTTCCAAACGTCGTGTTAGCTAGCTATCACTTACGTTAAATTAGCTTGTAATATCGTGTGCTATCGAGCTAATACTACTCATAGTAGACACTGCCTGTGGGCAAACCTTGAACATCCTCAGTTTAAGTGCAAGCAATTTTATAAATTATCCAACAGATGTATGATGTTACTATAAAGTCATATTTACGTTTTAAATCCACACATACCTTACTATTTTGTGTTGACCATGTAGCTAATGATCCCCTCGACGTCTGTGGAGTGTGAGACGCATAAAAATAACGTCATAAGTGCCTGCCACTCTGGGACGTGTAGTCCTGATGTGCTTTAGTCGCTATGTAAACGGTGTAGACGCTCAAAAGGTGGCGGGTGCATAGAGACAACTAACAAATACTGGATTTTGGTGCAGGTTCGTGTCACACAAGTGTTGCAAACAAATCCTCGTTGTCTACACCTCAAATAACGCGGGTAGACGTACTCTCGCGTTGTTCAGTGGCAGCCCATCTGACAGTTGGGGATGGTCTCATCACAACATCATCAGGGCGTTTCAGGCAACGCTCAGACTCTCAGTAGCTTCACTGCTTATCCTGGACTCGATCCACCCTGGATGGGACAATAGTTCCTTACCGTGTAGGTTTGTACATTTTTGCTAACTTTAGTATTACGTAGGCCTGTGCCTTTAGCTGTCGTTGCCCCTGTTTTGTTATGTATCATTGTTAGCATATTTCTCCGTTAGCTATCCCACTGGCGCAGACAGGCGGCCGTTAATGAGTGACTAGTCCAGCAGGTGCAACAGCCACCAGCCCCGGCTGGTTTAGCTAATTTAGCATCTTGTAAAACAACTTTGCCTTGCTGTTTATTTTACTACCAACAGTTAAATGTCAGGGACTGCCCCGGTTTCCCTAGCCGGAGTCACCAGGAGGGGATATCGGATTCTGGTTTGTCTAGGGAGACGGCTCTGTGGGCTTATTGTGGCCAGCTACCATCTGTCCTGCTTAAGCTGGCCTGACAACATGCCCTATGTCAGTCCGAACGCTGCATCGATTGTTGAAGAAAAAACAGTCGATAGATTCGTGAGATTTTTCGCGATGTTTAGGTCTAATCTCTCACTACATCTAAGTTGTCCTATTTCCTGTATGTTTAAAGGCTTCACCTTCCCCACAGATCCCCAGGTTTGTTATAAACCATCTAAGGCTGATGTGACAGATTTGTGTGCTCTTTTTGTCCTCTGTGTAACTCTACTCCGTTATTTTGTAATTTTTTGCCTTGACAATGACATTGAAATCATATAATGTGTTATCTTTATCAAGTGCAAGTTGTCTAATGATGTAACATTTTATAATCACTGTGTTTTGAGTCACCTTATCTGAACCCATTGCTTCTCTATTTCTTATCTGAGCTGACCTAAAATTAAAGTGAGACTGGAGAAAATATATAATATGGGTCTGCAGTCACTATCTAGACCTTTCTAAACTTTTTACTGCTTTTCTGTCTATATTCATTGTGTTCAAATAAAGCTCCTTTGTCTGTAAACATCTAAGATCTGCAGCATGTAGGGCACCCCCTTTGTTGCATTTAAGATACTGGCTATCCGATAGGAGACTCGTCTATCTGCAGCTGCAGCCTCTCCCAGTATTCAGTGTTTGACAGTGCAGACATTTTGCAGGTCACCAATCTATCATGATCAATACATATGGGCAGTTACAGACAAGTCTACAAAACATGCATACCTTTTAAACAGAATATGCAATTACAGAGGAAAGAATGTTTACAGTGCATGCCTCTGGCAATGGGATTGCATCTGAAAGGTCCTGTCAGTGTGGTCTGGTTTTGGCATAGCTCTGGGGCTGTCCACAGCTTGCCACTTCAACAGAGAGAGTTCACTAAAATCTCTTTGGGTACCAGGGTCAAAGGTTAATTATACTTTTTGACTGTTTTTGTTAGAGATTCTATTTTCTTTCTCTTTCAGACGACATGAAATGTTGATGTGGCAAAAATGAACAAACCCAAGATGGCTACAGAGAAGGGGTGAGTTGCTTTGGCACAAACAGATGTCATTTTATATGCAAACACACTCAGCCGCAGACAGCAAGTGAGTCTGTGTGAGAACCTCTCTGTCACAACCACCTGTTAATGTGTTGTCTCTCTTTTTCCCTGAGTGATAATCTTTGGTTCTCTGCACTTGCATTATTATACCTTTTCACTCCCTCTGCTGAACAGTTTATCTTGACTGTACATGTTTTTAGAAAGAAAAAAGAAATGGTGTGTTTATACCACAGGACACTGCTCCTGGAATTCTTTAATAAGGAGAATATAGTTGTAGATATAAGAATGTTCTGATGATTTATTATGTTACAATGTGTTATAATGCATTTATTTGGTTTTATGTTGCATATTAATGCTAACTAGTTGGATATGTTTTAAAGACTTTCCAGTGATGCTGTCTGGTGTTGATAAATTACCTTTAATGCAGACACGCTATGCTGGGGAAAACATATTTTTCCTTTTCAAGTTTGAATAATCACACATTGGAGTTAATCTCTGGTCATTAATTTATAATCTGGTCTTCATTTTGTCTGTGCATTTAGGCTTCATTTCTTGTTTTCTTTTGCTCATACTTGGATGTTTTTTCATACATTCTGTCTTTTTTCTTATCTATGTTCAACTATCAGTCTCTCTCTCTCTGTCTCTCTCTCTCTCTCTGTCTGTCTTTATAAGGGCATATAAGAAGCCAAATTCTGCTGGGTATAATCAGAGAGTTTTGATTTGATCTCTCCCATGTTTGCATTTGCTGTACCAACAGCTGACCTCTAACCCTGAGTTTCCAGCTGAATGACACAGCAAACATTCTAAAAGGAGCCAGAGTCACTAACCCTGAAATAGCATAGCATTAAGAAATAACAGTCTGTTTTATTAAAAGGATTGGCGTTAAGTTGGACCTAAGTGGTATTTTCACATGATTTGTTAGTAACAGTGTACTATGTAACATAAATAGACCAGACATGTAAATGTCTGAAAGGTTATTGTTCTTGTATCGTTAATATTCTTAGCAAAGACAATAGGATAGTGTTTATTTGCCCCAAAACATAATGCTTTTTTTTTTGTTTTGAGCCCATGTGTTATCATTTGCAATACTGCATTTTTAAATTTTCTGGTTACACCTCTCTGTGCAGTATTTTCTAATAGCCATTTCCCTGTTTGAAACAATTTTACCAAAGTTTATTTAGTATTTGTACATGTGTTCTCAGTGTTCCCAGTAACTCTAGAGTGTTGATGCTGCTGGGCCAGCTGGAGAAGATAAATGGCGAGGCAATGGTGAGGGATGCAGAAACTGCACGGCAGGTCACTGCAAAGATACTGCATCTCATACAGACCCAGGGTGAGAGCGCTCACACACCTACATATCATGCAACATTATACAGTCTGGTGTATTCAGAATGATACAATGTCCAATCTCTGTGTGTCATCAATCAATGTCTGGCACCACCAATTGTTATTTAGAGTTTTTGTTATTTTAATGCAACACGTTTAGTGGTATTAATGACAGACACGGATATTTAAGTTGTCAGGTCAACTTGTACATGCATGGCCAATGTAGTTGCTGTGTAAAAAGAGATGGGATAGAGTATCAGTAGTTAAAGTGTCAGTGTTTTTAATATAGTGTTCCCTGATCTGGTTTCTCTGGTTTCAGTTTTGAAAGGAGAGGAGAAGATCTGATAGCAGCGAATGACGGCAGTCTGTCACATCACATAAAAAAAAAAAATTGTCTCTTTTTGCCTGGCTACTACTTAAATGATAAACATCTTTGCAGCGTTATTACTTTAGTGATTGTACAGTTGATCAATGAGTTGACTGGCCTAATGCTCTAAAACAGTTTTGAGAATCATTTCTATGTCACTGGTTCAAGGCAGTATCAAAAATATTTGCTACTTTTCTCTGTTGTATATTACACTTAACCATGTTTTTTGGTCTTTTGTTTGACAAAATGAGCACTTTGAACTGTTAACTTTGAGTTCTGTACAGTTTTTGTGAGCAAGGACAACATGTAATTAGCTGACTAAACCCCAAAGGTGTCTTTGTTTAAAGTTACTCTAAAGGATGTTGGTTAATCATTACAGAGTATTTTAAGCCCACTGGCATGCTTTTAACTTTGTGTTACGACCTGCTCCCACTTGCTTTTCCCAATTGTCCTCCACCAACAATTCTTTCCATCTACTCTATTCAGAGTCCACCCATGGTTATTCCATCATGATTGATGAGAATAGTGGAAAGGCTGTGAGCTTTTCAATCGTGATACATCAGCTGTTCCTCTTTTATCTACTGCTGGATGTCTGTCAGACCCTGCCTGCAGCTTAACTTGAAATGTGTATGACTTTGACGTTGAGTAGGGGGGTGGGGGCTGTGCTAAAGTAACTGAACACCCCAGGATGGGCTTTGCTGTACACTTGTCTCATGTTCTGAGGCGAATGATCATAGGGGGCAGTCAAGACATACCAAGAGAAAGAACAAGGGTGTTGGGAGACATGAACGTCACAGTCTGTTCGTGGTCAAGGAGAGGACTTTTAAACTGATATGATGCAAATGAAAAGACACATTCATGAAAAATAAATACATCCTGACTTTTCCATTTTTTGAGAAAAAATAGTTCAGTTTTAAAGACAGCAGTGCCCTTTTCCTCTCTTTGACATCAAAAATAATCTGTGTATGTTTTTTCTGTGTCTCCTCCCTCTGTACTGGTCAGGCCACAGTAAAAAAAAAAAAAAAAAGTGGGGGAGGAAGCAGAAAGAGGAGTTGAAGCAGGAGGAGAGGTATCCTATACTGTCTTTGGAGCAGGTGTTGGTTTAGTTTTCCATTGGATGCAAGGGGAAACCCTGATGGCTAGGTTTATAGCACCCTGCAGTCTCAGTTCAGTGTGCTTGCAAACAGTTTAGATTTTACTTTTAAACTTTTTAGTGTAATGTAATAGACCATAGTAACGTAGTAGACTCTTGGTGAACTTTGAGACTTGTGTTATAAAATGGACTACCACAAAACCAGGGGATATTATGGATCAGCGATCTTTCCAGACACACCAGGTAAGGTCTAGAATCATGAGAACATAGTAGAAAAATAACCTCAGGTTACATGTTCGTATTTTTACTTGCACTTTGAAACCCCAAAAGGGACAATAATGTTGAGTTGAAAACCGGGAGCATGGTCAGAAAGCCCACTCTGCTGCGTCCTCCACATTATAATCATTTCAACACTCAGGCAATGACTAACTGCATTCACATGAAAAGCAAGAACTGATTCCTTTCTGGGCAGGAGGTCATTGTGCAGATGACAGTTAGCCCTGTGTCCTCTAAACCTTCAAATGGACTCTAATGACTACACTTAATTTGTATTTGCTTGCATTTTTGCAGTTTTAAAAGCAAAAATAAAGTCACTCCAGGGATTTTGGAGGTAGTTACTATGTTTTTTGCCTCAGATGAGCTCAGGAATGGCAGTAATGAGGGGAATGAAACATGCCTATCCACGTGATGTATTTACACTAATTTCATGTTGATTTATGGTACAATATGATGACATGAGTTGGTTTTTGGATTTTTATGCGTTACTTGAAATTGTTAAAAGTTGTTCTCGGTTTCTAACATGTCGGTGTATTGTCTTCCATGGATACATTTCTGTTCTTTGTCTCATTAAATTATTAATAAGAATATGAATTAAAAGCTTATTATGCAAGTCACAGTTGCTTATTTTAACAGTTGTTTTTTTTTTGAGTTATACCTCTTTAAAACTCAAGTCATTTTCTTTTGAAGTGCTTTAAAAAAAGTCTGGCATGACAAAAATGTTTTTTGAGGTCACAGTGCCCCAGTCCAGAGAACTGTGTGTGTGTATTTGTTTACATGCCCTGACATGCTTGTAGTCACATGTGGTGATGGAAAGTCTTTTTTTCCAGGCTGTAATTTCACTATCCCATGCTTTTTTATGAAACATGAATCGGGAGACATTCATATCCTTTACATGAAAACAGTCCTCAAGGTTAACATGAGGCCGGAATTAACTACAATGAATTCATTTAAGTGATCAGACTTTGACCAGCATAGAAGAAATCACCATAAATCAGAAACCAACACCACTGTATTAATATAAAGTTTTTGTATTTAGTAAACTTGACCTATTCCAGTTTTCATTTGGCAGAGGCAGATGGGAAAGAACCACTTACTGAGAGGGCAAGAATCTGTCACCTCCAAAATAACAGGACAAACACAGTGTGATTTAAAGGGTGATGAAGTGCAAGAGTGGAGGGAAAAAGATGGGCACAGTTGGAGCAAGATATCCAAAACCAAGTTACATCTGTCAGATGTTTTTGCAAGAATCCCCTCATTTACACGTGTAATACAGATTCCTGCCTTATATTTCTGATGAATATATGTGTGTGTGTGTGTGTGTGTGTGTGTGTGTGTGTTTTACAGAGAAGAGCGGCAAGGAGGTGATGTCTAAAGGTTCCAGTGGC
>JAPQRP010000030.1:28725878-28737445 GCA_037367295.1 Apogon hyalosoma
TGTGTGTGTGTGTGTGTGTGTGTGTGTGTTTTACAGAGAAGAGCGGCAAGGAGGTGATGTCTAAAGGTTCCAGTGGCATGGAGGTCATCCTGGCATCACTGGAGGTCAGTCAATAAGACACTTGGACAAGACAGCTCATCTTGTAGCAAGACTTTGAACCTATTCATACACGATTTTTCATCTGCAGAAAGGAATACTGTTTTAAATGAAAAATATAAATAGAATAAAATACATCCTTGTACAGTATATTAAATGAATAAACATGCAGTGTGATTTCACAGGAGAATGGACCTTAATGATGTGCCACAGTGTTTTATATACCAGTAAGATAGTGACAACAAAATGTAAAACTATGACATTAGAGATGTTAGAAATGCATCTGTGGTTTAATGTGAACAGTTGCAGTGAGACACCCTGCTGCAGATGTCACAGTGACATACCGTATGTTTGATTTAAACAATACACTTTACAACATAATGTCAATAAATGAGTGTGTCTCCAACAGAGAAAGAGGAAGGGATTGGGTTGACTGAATACTCTATGTATAGTATTATAAAAGCCATTTTATATCTGACTTTGACAGAATACCCGGGATGTCCAAACCATTCTAAACATATTGTACATTCTCAGTGAGCTGCTCACTGTTGGTAAGTAGGGTTTTTTTTCTTTTTCAAAGCTAATTTCCTCTGTGTCTAAAGGTTTTAGTAGATTATATTGTTTTTAATGATTGGTCATTAGTTAGTAATCACGTTCATTATCATTACAATAATGTAGTAGTGTTCTAAGTTTTGTGTTTTCCAAAGGTTCCAGTCTTTATATATTTTCTTCCAACCAACTTGTTCATGTCCCATCTCAAATAGTAAATCATCTCATCTGACCGTGTCTTCTGTCTTGTCTGTTGTTTGCTTTTTCGGTATTAGGCAGAGGTCGCAGGGTGGGAGTATTTGTTTCTAAAGGAGGAACAGGAATATTGTTTCAGATTCTCCTCACAAATAGTAAAGAGTCGCCTCCCAGTGAAGAACTCATGTTGCAGCTTCACTCACTGCTGGCAAAGGTTGGATCTAAAGGTAGGCTAAGTTTCAGAGTGGTACAAAAACACAGAATAAATCAAGACACACTCATTTGCAGATTTGTTTTTTGGAATGGTTAGGTTTCTTTAAGTGTTCAAAATGGCATGTCTGCACATCTGCAAGGTAAAATACAGACGTCCGTATCAAACAATGATTAGATGCTTATTGACTTTACAACATCTTTGTGTTTAGATAGAAAGTTTGGAGTGAAGGCTCGTCTGAGTGGAGCACTGAATGTCACAGTTAACTTAGTGAAACAAAATCTACAGAACACCAAACTCCTTTTGCCCTGCCTGCAAGTTCTCAGGGCTTACTCTACCAACTGTAAGTTGTTTGTTTAAATCTTTGCCCTTCTGTCTTTATCAGTACCCCAAATTACTACAATTTCATACAAATGTATCAGTTCTGTTACTTATTTTTTTGTGTTGTCTGACAAATCTAATCTTTTGTCCATCTCTGCAAAGCGGTGAATGCTATTTCATTGGGCAAAAATGGAGTGGTGGAAGTCATGTTTAAGATTATTGCACCATACAGTAAGAAGAACACCAGTCTGCTCAAGTGAGTGTCAGTCTGACATCCGCAGGCAGTAGAGCTCCTTGACTTGTTCTGTCATTGGTGTTTAACAGGGCATGTAACCTGTTATTTCTAAATCCACAGGGTTGCGCTGGATGCTCTGGGAGCACTTCTCAAATCTAGTGAGTAAATTCCCTTTTACCAATTGATGTTGTAGCAGTGATCTATAGATGGTTAGTGTTACCTCTGTCTTTTTCACCTCCATCAGCATGATTAACACTTTGATAGTCTGGTTTCGACCAGGTCTGTATGTAAAGTGTCCTGAGATAACTTTTGTTATCATTTGGCACTACATAAATACAATTTGATTGATTGACTGACTTTGTGTACTGTTTAATGTTTTTGTACTGTGTTCCACTGAAGCAAAGACACTGATAGATTATTAAATTCCATGTTGTAAAGTACTATTTATTAAAACTACTCCTGCATCCTCCACTTTTTCTATTCAGAAACCAATGCTCGCCGTGCAGTGGATGGTGGTCATGTTCCTGTCCTGCTAGCTTTGTACCTAGATTGGCATCGCAATGACACCCGGCACCGTCATATGCTGATCCGCAAAGGGCTGCTGGTCTCCCTCAGGAACATCACCAATATCAAACTTGGAAGGAAAGCATTTTTAGAGGCTGATGGCATGAGGATCCTCTACAACTCCTCTACTGTAAATGAGAATTTGACATACATATGACAAGTTATTTGAGAAGTGAACACATACAGACTGGACCTACACACCCTCTGTCACACCTACACTCTACTTTCTGTCTAATTTTTCTCCCTAGGAGTGTCTCCCAGTGCGAACTCTGGATCCTTTGGTCAACACTTCAAGTCTCATCATGAGAAAGTGCTTTCCAAAAAACCGTTTGCCCCTGCCTACCATCAAGTCAGCTTTTCAGTACCAGCTGCCACATGTCCCTGCTGCAGGGCCAGTGGCACAGCTGTACAGCCAGCCTCCAGGGGGTGAGAACACACACACACACACACACACACACACACACACACACACACCCTTTGCCATGCAATCACATCACTAGTGTGCCCCAGCTGATCACTTTAAATGCGCATGCCTTTTCTTGAGGATACAGTCCAGTACGTCCAGTATAGACAAATACACGATTTCATCACAGTTATACGCATCAGTTTCAGTCTCATGCGATTGTTCATATATCGCTGGACACGCTCAATGGTTAATGGCAACACTATTTTGACACTGCTACACACAATGTGCCTTACAGGAAGAACAAGTCATCAGCTCTGCAACAAGCCCTTAAAGAAGGGTAAGACGTACGTAAGACACAACTTCATCTTCAGAATATAGAGACTCTCTCACTACTGCTTTGTTATTCACCTCATGTCATACTCTAATCACTCTAAACTAACACATCATAGTATCGAAAATACTCAGCCCACATTGCACAGTGCTTGCATGCTCACTAGTACACATACCATTTGCTTCCAACATCATGTTACAGGCTGAAATATCGGAGCACCTTTCCACCTTTCTTATTCTGATCTATGATGTGTTTTAAAATAAATTGTGATGTTTCTTTTTTCCGTCCATGAGCATTACACTTGGTGACGATGTAGCGTGTCACACATTTTATTCAGTATCTCTCCTTTGCGTTTTGCAGATTGTAAAATCACAAAGGCAATCCATTTGGATATACAGAAGTAAAGTTTCTGACAGCTCTAATTGGCAACAGCAACCAAATAATTGCCTCAGCAATGTCTTGTCACTTCATCTGTCAGTAAAGCAACCATGGAGAACAGTGCAACACTTTGTTATTATATTGACAGTGAAATCAGCAACTCTGTATATTAGAAGGAATTCACACAATATTTCTGAACTTCCTAATCTCCCACTCATCTCTTGGTCATGGCTGCTCACATGTGGTGTTAACATTTCCTGTCTTACTGTCACAGCTGTGAAACTCAGCTAGCACAATCAGCTGAGTACTTCCAGTCTAGTTATGCGCCAGTGCTATACTGCTTTGGCAAAATGCAAATCCTCCGCCTTGATACAAAACAGGAAAATGCACATCAGTTTGTAAGGGTATCACCTGACGATTCTTTTGTGTGCACTCAGTGGATGATGTCGTGGATGAAAGTGACGATAATGACGAGACGGAGGCAGACACAGAGAATGATACTGAGAACGAAGAGGATGAAAAGGACCATCACACATCTGTAATAGTTAAACTCACACACGCCACCACAGTTTTGTGTGACTCTGATTATTTTGTATTAAGATTTAAATGAACTAAAAATGATGATGATCTGTGATATAACCCCAGTTGTATGTAATTACACATTAAGTCTTGAGAATTACATCAACGTGCATTAATGCATAAATAACAATGCGTTAATTTTATATTTAATTAGGTTTTTCGTAATGCACTTTTGAATTTTTGTGCTGATTCTCTTCTGACATGTGGAAAGAAATACCTGAGATTACTGAATGTTGAGTTGATAGAGCCAAACTGCATTGCTTATAATTTCCAGCAGAAGGCAGTCTAAACTCATAGTCACTCACTAAATGTCCATCATGTACTGATTCTATTGTACTACACATGATACATTTTACTCATAAGCTTTGCTTGAAATACAATTAGTGAAATGATGCACTACTTGAAGTGCCATTTTGATCTGTGTTTTGATTCCTGTTGTCACCTGTGTCCATTTTGGTCAGAATGATGACATTGAGACAGACCTGAACAAGCTGCATCCTAAGAAGTGCCCTGGTCGTCCATTTGAGGAGCTGAGGGTCTATGAGAGGTTCTTCTTGGAGCTCTCTGAAGACTTTCAAGTAATCCTTTTTCTTACAAATGGTAGTTTCACTGACTAAAGATTAAAGGTTGTAATAATGAATGAAAAAAAAATGCTAAATAATCACTAGTAATTTCTAAACAACATGCAAATACACTACACAGCCTGGACAAAAATAACCTAGCAAAAAGGTCAGAGCCTTCCATTGGATATCGATTGCCTTTAATATTTTTCAGCTCCAACAAGTTTTTTTTAACTAACTGATGCAGTGAGTAGCTTCTCATTTCTTAAACAACCATCAGTTTGATAGAAAACACAAAGATTGGACTGTTTCAAAAGAAAAAGGTTATGTGGTCTGATGAGTCCAGATGGCCCCTGTTCCAGAATGATGAATGCATCAGCGTAAGAGAGGTGGATGAAGCAATTACCTATCATGCCTAGTGCATATCAATTTATTACAAAATTATCACAAATATTTATTAAAATCAACAATTCATTAACAAAATACATTTTGTAATAGGACACCCCAGAAGCAGTCCTCATCTTATAAATGGGGGCCCTTTAAACATGTAATAAGAGACATAATTTACATTACAATGTGAATCATTATTAATATATAGTACAAGACCTGGGGGGGGCAGTGAGCCTGTTTACATGATCATAAAAGTCCAATAACTGTCTGAGAGTAATATGCACTTAAGAAATGCAATAATCAAAAAAACTGTGGTTTGGACACTCCAGTCCATTATCAGATTTCTTTCAGAGTACATACGTATGTAGTGATGGTAGACTTAAACATCCTGTTGTCTTCTGCTCATGTTTGACTGCCTAACTTCTGTTCTCTACGATTTTAATTATGTTTACACGTGCAGATGTAAAAGCATGAAATAAATCAGATTAACCTGTATACACACAGGAAGACATCGGAGTATTGGGGAAAAATCCAGGTGTGTTAATTTGATTTCTCATAATCAGATAACAGCAGTTATCTGATAAAGCATATCAGATTATCCTGGTTACATGGTCGCTTGAATAATCTGACAACTCCAGAAACTAGATAATGATCAGCATATTGGCATTCATGCAAATAGGCTTAGATATGATTTGGTGTTGATTCACTTGGTCAGGTCTGTGTTCTGCAACGTTGTTTGTCATTGCATAAGCAAAACAAAACAATGCCATGAGGAATACATACCATAATCAAAGACAAAAATGGTTCAGTGAAATATTAGTGTGTGGCCTTTTTTGATCAGGCTCTATGCGTTTCATTTCAAATAATTCAGTACCATCTTTGAACAAAGATTCTCTCCTGTGAGCTGCAGATTTTAATTTCATCAAGGCCATTCAAATTTTCAGTGAGCTTGAAATGTATATTTTATAAAAAAATAAAAAATAATAAAAAATAAAAAAATGGTATCAGCTTAGAAGGCACTCATTTCTCATATGCTTATATAATGTTATAATACAGCAGTAATTTCAGTAATCCAGCGAATATGGAAAAAAGATGCTGAGTGTTCAGAGTGAATATTTTTGACTCATATTATCAAACAACTAATAATTGATATTTCACATTCTACACCACACTACTATTTGGAGAATCAGTTCAAGTGGCCAACAATTGGAAAAGGTTGATCGATTTATTTATTTATTTTTTAATTTATTCATTTTTTTTTATCATGTTAAACATTTCAGTTAATTGTAAAGGTTAACTTGCTAATGTTGACAGCACTTATCTAAATGTAATGAATATATTTGAATATATTAATTTAAATGTACATTGCCACTATTTTAATAGTATGTGTATTATCATCTTTTCCTGCAGGGTTATAACTTTGAATGCTCAAAGACTGCCTCCAGCACATCTTCGTCATCACTCTTCTCCTCTTCAGCTGCTCCACCTCGGTCCCCTCGACCCATTATAGTCCCCACAGCTCAAGCACTGTCCCCAAAGCGTGTTCCTACGTCGAGTTCTCAGGAGGATGTTAACCCAACCAAAGGACAAAACCCACAGCTGCCTCCCTCCACTTCCACTTCCACATCCACTCCCCCCACTCCTCTTACCCCTTTACAACTGGATACCATCCACCTTTCCAAGGACCAAGAAACAAAAGACGAGGCCCACATTCCTTCCACAGACGGACACACAACCTTGTCCACCCTCGCCAGGCCTCCTCCTCAAGGCCAGACCATAGAACAGGAACTAGCGCACGTGTTAGAGTGTGTTTCTTTAGATGTGGATGTTCCTCTAAATGCAGGGGAAGGAAATAAGGGAGTCAGACAAGAAGGATGTGAAGTGAATGCTACAAGACAAATCCAGTCTCCTCTGCTGTTAGGAGGCATTGCTACTCGCCGTGTGGGAGGAGGAGGAGGCAGCAACTGGGGTTCAGACTGTGGCTCAGAGGGACCTGAGGATGAGGCAGGTGAAGGAGCAGTTCTCGAGGTACCAGATACAGCTTTGCTCCTCCCACTGCATGATCCCGACCTCTATGTTGAGATGGTGAAAGGAACACATTCAGTACCCCAGTATGCTGAGGTGGCTTACCCAGACTACTTTGGCCACGTAGCCCCAACATTTAGAGAACCTCATCAGGAGAGAGTATATGGTGTGCAGAGGTGAGATATTTTTGTGAAATTGGCAATTCTTGACATATATCGCAAAGTGCGAGATTGTTAAGAAACATAGTGAAATGAAATAGTAATTTATTCTTGTGCATCTCATACAAAAAATGTACAAACCAGATTTGTACACATATTTTGTTTTTGATATCCTGCTTTGTTCTATGAGTCATGTTAATTAAAAGCTGACTCAGAAACAAAGATGCTTTAGTTCATTTCCATGGAAAAATTGTGATTCAAATTTCCAAGCAATTTGCAGCAATTTACCAAATGTAATCTTGTGGTCTCATTCCGGGATGTGTAACATTACAGTCAAAATTGTCCATTTACTTTTTAGTTGATGAAAGCATGTGGGCTACACTTGATATTTTCCTATTTTGATTCAAAGTAGGCAGGCCTTTCTTCTAGGTTCTGTGATTCACTGCTCACCTACTTAGATTTTAATTGAAAACACAGTGGAAAACATCTGCTTTCCTTGGATTTACATTTGTTTGTTTGATGCCTTCTAACCCTGCAGGTCCAAGATATTCCAGGATATTGAGAGGTTGATACATCCTAATGACATCTTGGATAAAGTAGTTTATGACCTAGACATTCCCAGGTGAGAGAACATAGAGCATGTTCATATCAGATATTTACATCAGGGTGTCTGTTTTTATTTCAATAATGCCTCCTAAATTGTGTTGTGTTGCAGTTGTCCTGTGATTGAGGACGATGGAGAATCACTGAAATTTAACTCTCAGTTTGAGTCTGGCAACCTTAGGAAGGCAATTCAAGTTAGAAAGTGAGTACTTCTAATTATAAGAGTACATTAGTGCATTACATTACATTTCTATTAAAATATCCAAAAAGCAGCTCATGTAATCTTTTTGAATCATGTCAACATCATTTTTTTTTTTTTTAACTGAAAAGAAAACCTATTGACAGAACTTACATACTGCACAATAAATAAAGTGTAGGGTCATGATCAATAATCGCTGTCTTATCTGATTTTTTTTTTTTTTTTAAATTAAAGGTTTTTTTCATTGACTTTTGAAAAAATTAGAAACAAAATTAACAACACCGACTAAACAAGACAGATGATCTTAACAGTCTTGGTATTCCTCAGTACAAAGCCCAACAATCACGGGAGAAAACCAAAAAATAAATAAGTGAATAAATAAATGAAAAGTAGTGCTTTATGTCCAATCAGAGACTGGAGTTTATGTGTATACATAAAACAAATGAAACATGGCTAAAATAAAGAAACACCAATAAACGCAACAAACCCCACCCCTTGCACATATTGTAGCCTATTTTGGCATCGATCCAGCTGATGTCATCATGTCTATGCATGCTGCTGATGTCAGTTTATCAATTACCACTATATATGAGGCAAGTTTGAAGTAAATTGAAACAACATTGATGTTTTATAGACATTTGAAATGTTGCCCATTATAAGTAAATGGGAGAAGAAAAAAGATTTTAAAAATTCATTAAATATTTGAACTTTTACCTACTGTTCCCAAAATGTAATCAGATCTATTCTGCATCATTGGCAATCTATAAACCCAATGTGGTTTGAATTCAACCAATAGTTTTGCTGCTAGAGTGTTAACAAACAAACAAACAAATCAAACCAAAAACAGTACCCCTTGCCTCCCCTTCGGGAAGCAGGGTAAAAATACCTCAAGAGCACCAATACTGCCAAAGTAAAGTTTAACACTTATTGAACATTTTCATTTTTAATAAAAACCAAAAATTCCCCCCTAACCATTAAATATGAGTCTTTGCTATGTATGTAGTCTTAGTCACATTTACAATCCAATATAATTGACAGTTGTTGTGGTATTTCTTCAGGTATGAGTATGACCTAGTGCTGAATTCAGACATCAACAGTAATCACTACCACCAGTGGTTCTACTTTGAGGTGAGCGGCATGCGCGTTGGAACTACCTACCGCTTCAATATCATCAACTGTGAGAAATCCAACAGCCAGTTCAACTACGGTAAGATGTGTAGCGACGTCAGATGAAAACAAAGTGAAGGCTCAAAGCCCAAAGAGTACATTTCAAAATGATCTACAGAAGATTTTTTTGGAAATATAACTGTCTTGAACATAAGTCGGGACTCATTTAATTGGATTTTCAGCGAGCATTGTGTTTTCTTTGCTTTTGGCTGTGCAGGTATGCAGGTGCTGATGTATTCTGTGCAGGAAGCAATCAGTGGCAGGCCTCGCTGGGTCAGAACAGGAACAGACATCTGTTACTACAAGTAGGTAGAGCCATTGGTTATCACGACGCATCACATCTTGGGATTCCAGTTATTTTGTTTATTCAGGTGCAGGCATCTCCTGTCTGAAAATCAATGTAGGAAGCAAGTTACTATTGAGGGAGTGTGTTGGAATTTCTAATCTGGGCACTTTAATGCCATCTAGCTTGAGTGAAAATTTCAATTTTGCGGCCTATTTTCATGGTATTAATTAGTTCAGTCAGATTTCTTTTATTCTTGCAAGCTCCTCCATGCAGTGATAGTTGTTTATGGACAACACAGAGCTACTTCATTATGTTATATAACTCACGTATGCTCTGCTGTAACCGAGGAAGGCCATCTGCACATGAATAAAACACGTAACTGGAACACACTCTGACTGCTGATTTTTAACAGACCATACCTGTGGAAAATTGAGAGACTATATTTGTTGCTCTTCATCTCTGACATGCTTGCAGTTTAGCATTTTCTGCCTTTTACAAGTATTGATTGTAAAAGCTTTACACTCAAAGTTGATTTTGAGTAAATATTAATGTATTAAGTATAGCAATATATCTAAATATGATGTAATTGTGAGTATATCAAAATATGAAGATATTTATTTTGTTTGCTGTATTTACTTATGTAATCATTCTGTCACTAGGAACCATTTTGCTAGGAGTTCCATTGCAGCTGGTGGTCAGAAAGGAAAGTCCTATTATACGCTGACCTTCAGCACAAGCTTCCGGCATAAGGATGATGTCTGCTACTTTGCCTATCATTACCCTTACACATACTCTACACTCAAGGTACCATCATATGTACTGTTTGCTATTGCCTGATTGCTCGCATTTTTTTTTTCTCCATATCCACAGCGTAGACATGTTAATGATTCAGTGAAGCAGAATGCTGACAACATCTTTGAATCCGCTGCATTAATTAGTACTTTTGTTCGTCTCCCACATCCTTAGTGACCTCAAACGCATCTACCTCATGACACATTCCACTGATTTGTTTCCATTGTGTAATCTGTATGTCATTCAAAACTGAGGTCTTATAATTACATTCTTTATCTCAATAGTTTTATTATTATAATTACATTCCTCTGCCTTTATGTGGTGTACCTATGCAGAATTGATTATAACACAAGCAACATCAGAGGCCAAATGTCTAAAATGTTTTAATTGCAAGCGATTTAATGTGAAACTTGTGTGGCCAGCAAGCTGCAAGATAGTGATTAGTGGGATGGATGGATGCTAGATGATAATTTGGGTAATTGAAATGTTCAGTTGGTTATTTAGCCTCTGTAACTGGATTTTCAGATGCACCTGTCCAAGCTGGAAGCTCTGAGGACTCCTCAGATCTACTTGAGACAAGACGTCCTGTGTGAAACCCTGGGGGGCAACAGCTGCCCCCTTCTCACCATCACTGCCATGCCAGAGTCCAACTCCAATGATCACATCTGCCAGTTTAGTAAGGAAAAAAACAAACGGCTGTTTTGTTTAAGTGACAGGCTTATTTAGCTGATAAAGCTTTGTAGTTCACTGATTCGATTTCTTAGCTCTGGAACACCTTATTTCATCATTGTCTTTTTGTGTCTCTGCTGTGCTCTCCCTCTTTAGGAAACCGTCCATTGATCTTCTTGTCTGCCAGAGTGCACCCTGGAGAGACCAATGCGAGCTGGGTAATGAAGGGCACGCTGGAGTTCCTGATGGGCACCAGCCCACTGGCCAGCAGCCTTAGAGAGGCATACATCTTCAAGATAGTCCCCATGCTCAACCCTGATGGAGTAGTAAATGGAAAGTGAGTAAAAACAATGAAGCGATCACAACAAATCACCACACCACACCAATAAACTTTCTAATACACACACACACACACTCTGCTGAGCCTGGACCTGCAATGCAGTCACAGCTTTGTGTAAATCCAAAATCTTGTCATGAAGAATTCCTCTAGCTGTTGCTCTGTTCTCCACTCTGTATCCTTCCCTTTCCTTTTCCTTCCATCTCTTTTCTGCTGTAGTCATCGTTGTTCTCTGAGTGGAGAGGATTTGAATCGCCAGTGGCAGAATCCCAATCCTGAGCTTCACCCCACCATCTACCACACTAAGAGCCTGCTGCAGTACCTTGCACACATACAAAGAGCACCACTGGTACGACTTTTATCAACTGGGCTTAAATAACATCAAGCAATTTTGACTTTGTCACTTTTTACTGCATAATGCATTTTCTTTTGGAAAACGTATACACACGTGGTCAAAATTGTTGGTACCCCTCTGTTAATGAAAGAAAAACCCACAATGGTCACAGAAATAACTTG
>JAPQRP010000030.1:28737792-28756440 GCA_037367295.1 Apogon hyalosoma
GTAAGGCAGTTGTATTCCAAAATGACTAATATCTCTGAAAATATAGGTCCTATCCACTTGCTGAGATATTTAATGTAGAGATGGGACTATTCCTCAACTGTAGGTACCAGATTGGCCAGTTAAAAACATCTCAGTTTGTCAGAATCGTACCAACACACACACACAGATGCTCTGAGACCTTCCAGTATTATGATTATGATATATATATCCATCCAGTGCTACCACTGGCTGACAAGAGCATCCAGTATTCTTCCCATTTCAACAGTTTTCCTTTATTTACACTAGGTACATTTCATCTAAGCAGCGGTTACTGTAACCATTTCCGTTACAATCAGGTCCTTTGTGCAGGAAGGAAGAGAAGGAACAATTTATTCACTGTCTTGTTTTAGAATACTGTATGTAGTATATATTATGAATTCAGTCTTTTCTTATCCTCTTTACTTTATATATTTGTGCTTTGTGTGTGGCACAGGTGTTTTGCGACTACCATGGTCATTCCAGAAAGAAGAATGTATTCATGTACGGCTGCAGTGTGAAGGAGACAGTCTGGCAATCAAATATAAGTGCTACATCCAGCGACTTACAGGAGGACCTTGGATACAGGGTGAACTCAGACACACACACAAACAAACACAATTGCATCTGTATTTCAGTGGGGACACGCTGTTGATGTCATTATAACCCTTTACCTGACCCTTAACCTAGTTCAAACCCTGAAACTAAGTCTTAAACATAAAATACCCATCACTACCTTGTCACTGACCTCATTGGTTGCTGCACCATCAAATTTAATATCAGGATATTAAATCAAAAAGACACATACATCAATACGTCCTGTGCTTTTAATAAACTTATCTCATGCACTCTTACATACTCACTCAGTTTTTCTCTCTGTATCAAATTAGAAAGAGATGAATGTGTCTGTGTTTATACAGTGAATCTATCAAAATTTACTTGAATTTTTTTAAATTCTTTTAAACTGAGAGATTATTGTGATTATTAGAGGCTTTAAGACACATAGTTGAAACAGTACTTCCCAGCAACAGGCTTTCTTGACACGCTTATTGAACTGTTACCAGTGAATAACATGTGAAAGATTTTTTTTTTTTTCTTTGAGTTTTGAGTTTCAGTGGGAATGCATATTGTTTTCTCTCCATTCACCAGTCAAGCCGGTCAGGTCAAGAGCACTTGGCTGTCTCTATCTGTTGTGGGAATGCAAAAATATTTTTCCACAGAGCAGAATACTAATAAAGAAGCCAGTGTGGTCCAGAGTTTCCTTGTGGACATTTGGCTTCAGACTACAAACCCACAGCAAACCTTTTTGGCTGGAGCATTCAATACAGCTTCATCCCCAATCAAATGTACATAATGCCTTCTGTGTTGCTTACACTTATTTGTCCCTTGTATCAAATGTACTCAGTGGTGTGGTCCCAACCCACCAAATGTATGCACACGTGTACATAAAAATATCTCTAACACATGATCTTTTCTTTTGGATTTATTTTTCAGGCACTTCCTAAAATCCTGTCCCAGATTGCCCCAGCTTTCAGCATGGCCAGCTGCAGTTTTGTTGTAGAGCGCTCTAAAGAATCAACAGCTCGCGTTGTGGTATGGAGGGAGATAGGAGTACAGCGCAGCTATACCATGGAGAGCACACTCTGTGGATGTGACCAGGGCAAGTATAAGGTAAGCATGTATGTATTTATAGATAACCAACAAGTAAAAGATGTAAAGCCTGTATCGAGTGCTAATATCATGCATGAATTACTAAGCGTCTTTTTTTTTTTACACCTCCAATTAAATGAGAGGAAGGGTTCTGATAAATCCTCCAGTGTCCACCAGGTGGGGCTGTAGTCCTTTTTTCGCTCCCTTCTGTTTTCTTTCTTCTTCCTATTGACCCCTTTACCTCCCTTTCATCTCTGCTTGTCTGTCCATCTCAGTGGATTTCATTCCCTCTGAATTCTGCCAATATCAACATCTGAAAAACCCAGAGGCAGCCACGGGATGCGATTTTTGGCTCCGATTAGTACCCCTACTGGTTTGTGTGAAAGTATTTGTCCAGATGTGCAGGAACTATCTGCTCAGTTGTGGTTGCACTTCTCAGCAGCCTGTCAAAGTTTAGATGTTCGGAACTCTGCTCCAGAGACAAGAAACATAGAAGTGTTTATTCAAGAGTGTGTGTGTGTGTGTGTGTGTGTGTGTGTGCAAATTTGTGTGTGTCCTTGCGTGAATGGTCATTTACTTGTATGAGTGAACACTGGTGTACAAACTATATTAAGGTTGCATGTGTGCCTGCATATGCATTTGAGTGTGTGCGCTTCCTGTAAATGAAATATACTATCATGTTTCTACATGAAACGTTTCCTCAGCAAGTGCATTTCTGCATTGAAAATTGGAGTGTTTGAAGATGGACAATGGTTCCGTCCCCAGGCTCCAGAGCAGCTATAAAACTGACAGCGGCAATTTTTCTTCATTTTATTTCCGTTAAACCTTTGAAACTATTTTGTCAGTATATATTGGAAGAACACGTATATGTACATTATGTGCATGTTTGTGTAATTTGGGAGTTGAGCTTCTTTTTCGTGTCTCTTTTGGTGAATGGTTTTATAGCTCTCTTTTATGTGCATGCATATGTTTTTTTCAGGGTCTTCAGATTGGGACCAGAGAGCTCGAGGAGATGGGAGCCCAGTTCTGTGTAGCCCTGCTGAGGCTGAAGAGGTTGACAGGCCTCCGCAACCACCAACACCTGCTGGATCTTGAGAGTGACATCATTGGGAGTCAGTCAAAAGTCGTCAGGTGAGAAACCCAGATGCACACATCGATGTCTAAATTGGATGAATGCATACAGAGAAACTTGATGATGTATATATTTAGAACTCTTTCCTCTTTGTCATAATGTTTTCAGCTCAAGTATCTGTGTTTCAAAAACTCTAGTGCCAGGAATCATACCTGAAAAATGGTAAATTGATTACAGGCTGTTTTCTTTTACATTTGCACAAAAACCTGCATTACTGCCAGGCATGTCCCCATCGGCACTGATACTCAACAGTCAGTCTGTCATTCTGGCTCTCTGCTGAAGCACTACTCAAGAAACAAATGAAGGCCTGCATTTATGCAGGGCTGTTGTGAGCATCATTGAAATTCTATCAATGATGGTGTGTGATGGATATAATGAAAACTCTGGAGGGAAGGGAGAATGGGTATGAATAATAGCCGAATTGTCATTATTTTGTCCAAAATGGAGCATAAAGCAGACAGAAAAGCCTTATTTTCCCTCCAGACCTTTCAGACTTACACAGTGGGCTTGTTTAGGGTCACAGTGAACACTTGTTGTTGGGGATACTAATGTCTCGGTTGACCACACATGAGACATGTAGGTCGAACTTCAGACACTGAATCAGTTTTACTCTTGTATGTCCTAATGAATGATACATACCTTCATATCTAATCACCTCCCTCTTTGGAAGAAGGAGGTCTAAACAGATTAAATGTACTTCATTTAATCACACCAAATTAATTATTAAAGTTAGCCAAACCCAAGCGCTGACCACTGAGGTTATCTTAATTTCTTTTTTAAAATGCCAGCCTCCTAAGATGTGTTAAAGCAGCTGATTTGGAAGAATGGCCTTATACTCAAAAACCACTTAATGCTCTCGTCCATCTCTCTCTTTGTCTCACTCCCCCGTCTCTACTGGCCTCACTTCTCCTAACCTACTCTACTCTCATATTGATATATTCATTTATCATTTATGTGTCTGATCATTAAGGGACTTGTGCTCGTCTTTGTGCAGTTTATGGTTTTCTGCGTGGGGCTTGGTATGGTACCACTTACCTTTTAATAGGTCATCATAACAATGATACAGCACCCATAGGGAGATGTTTGTGAGTAACTGGGTGTTTCAGGTGGGTAAAAGGCTGAATACCCATATGGATGTGTTTTTTTGAGAGAGTGCAGTAAGGATCTGAGATATGGGGATTTGCTTACATGTGAATTAAGAAAGTCTATCTCTGGATGAACATTGATGTCTATTTAAAGGTGGACTGTGTGTTCTGTTGATGCAGTAGGTGGTTACTGAAAATGTTTTCCAAAGAGAGAGAGAATGGGATTTGTTGTTACTATAATGGCTTGTAATGGTTGACTCACAACTCTCATTATGTGTTTGGACAACACTGTGTCCATCTAAATCATTACACACACACACAGATTTACTGCACATATGCTTAGCACACACAGTTTCTGTTTCTGCTTCTCTCTCATGCACTCACACTGGTTAGCTTGGTGGGAGATCATTGTCTGAACCCCTGATCGACTGTCTCCCTGGGATCACATTACAGACCATTAACACCATTAAAAACCCACTAAAGCCACTAAAACCTCAAAGAACCAGTAACCATTTAACCATTAAGACCCACAGGAAAAAAGCAGCTTCACTAGTCATTGCACACAAACAGCTGCTGTTTTATTAGAAAATATAATTGTTCTTCAGTATAATAGTATGTTTAATATTTTAGGTGTTTTTTTGTTTCCCAGAACTTTTTATAGGATGTTAGTTTTACATGTGTAACAGAAGTCATAACATGGCCTCTGTGCTGATTATGTTATTGTGTTGTTGTGCAGTAGTTGCCCCACCACCTATGTGATGGACGAGGATGAGCCATCCTTTCTGGAGGCGATAGACTACAGTGCAGAGAGCAACGATGAGGATGCTGAACCTGAAAACGAACACGGCAGCGAAGCCCACGAGAATCCTGATCACCTCGACCAGTTGTCCGACTCTGAGATGAACCACAGGGACTAACACAGATAACCGCTTACCAAATAGAAGTTCATTAAACTCCTCATACATGGCAACTTTATCATCTAAGCAGCCATTGCTTAAATTGTAAAATAATAATATTCAGAACTCACATTTCTCACTTGACTGTAGAAGAAGCAGCATAGATTTAGATTTACACCTGATCCTATTATATAGACACTTTATAATGGCACATAGCAACACTCAAGTGCTTTTTTTCCGATATGGATTGATTTTTGTTGGCCCACTGGAGCCGTCTGATCCTCCTGAAGGTGTGCTACTCATGTGTTTTGCTTCAGGCTGATTTTAAAAACCCAGAGTAAGAATCAGGGTGGATTTTCAATGAATGTTTTCACCTAGGACTCACTGTCACGCTGTAACCTTCATAAACTATTAATTGTAACCCCTGACCTCAGACACCATATAGCCTCTGAGATTCACACAGCTAATCAGAGCAGCAGACACCGCCAATCCTTAACTAAAATCCTTGTACACTTCTCGTTTTTCACAGCCACTCTCACTGAGACTACTTGACAAGGCTGTGGTTTGTAGTAGAGGTGTCGGTATTGTTTCCCTCAAAGTCCGAGCCACTTTGATCATCACTGGACACACAGTTGGGTTCAGACGCTGTGTTTGATCAACACAAAAATGATTGAGAGGACTGGATTCCCCCTTCTGACCAACGTAGAAATGCAACCAACCTGCCTTCTAGGTCTTTTCCTTCTTTTCTTCTCTATTACCTAGCACTTTATGGTTTTTCTCCCACATATTTTGTTCTTGGAGTTTGTTTTTTTCTGGACTCCTTCCTTTCTTCCTGTCTAGCTCTGTATGTTACATTATAAAAGCTGTGGATTAACTTAACATGCTTAAAATGATTAAGAAAAAAAATGTGATTTTACTACACAAGAGCCTCCTCACCTCTTTAACGTTTTGGACTCGGTTCACTTGGTCTGATAACCCTTCTGTTGTTTATTTTGCTTTAGCCCAAACTTTATTACATAGACACAGTATTAGAATGTACATGTCTTCGTCAAGACACACCTTGTGTAATACATAGAATGCAAACATAAAGACACACCTCAAACTAATGACGGTTTTGTTTCTTTGTTTGCTGCAGTAAAACACGAAAGCGGAATGTAATATAGTCACATACACAGTAGCTGTTTTCATTGTCTAAAGTAATACACAGTATTATATCATACAAAGCAAATATATTAATAATAAACAAGAGCATGAGCTGCAGAGAGCAGAAAACCTTTTTGCACTTTGGATATACACTATTACACACTGCTATACAAGAAAAACAAAGACGGGCAAACTATCACTTTACAAAATGTCAGTTTGTTAACCTCAGAGTTCACCTCATTAGTTTAAGTTTCTCAAAGCTCAGCCCAAAGCTGAAGGTTACATTGCTGTGATGTTTTAAGAAATTACTGGAATTTTTTTTTCACATTTCATTTTTATTCTGCAGTCTGTGTGTAAATCTCGTGGAAAGACCCATGCATAAAAACAGATGGTGCTCAATGCTGAGACTATAAAGCAGATGTATGTTGGATTATTTCTTTCTCTTTTTATGGAGACAGTTTCTGTTGCATTTGTACAGCTAGCGCATGGCTATGTTTTGTTGTTTTTAATTTGTAATTTATTATTGTTTCTGGAATGCAACCTGTATGTATTTGAAGCAAGAGTGTGTGGATCCAAGTGTGTGTACAGCTTTTTAACTTATTCCATTATTCAGTTCAGCTAATGCTCTTATATTGCGGCTTTTTCTTTCAATTTGATTATCTCCTCTACTCTCCCCAATCATTCTCTCCTTTTCCACCCTTCCAACCCCTTTTACCCCCCCCCCCTTTCTCTTGGTCTTATGTCCTTTTTTTCATGTACATGTTATAAACCCAGGGACTTTTTTGTTGTTGTTCTGGGTGTGTGTTTGGTAAAAGAATAAATGATTTCTAAGGTACGTGAAGTAATAGTACACTTTGAGAATTGTGTGTGCTGTTTGTCAGTCTTCTGTATTTAATCAACACAATGCTGGGCTTTTAATTTTATGTTTATCTGAAGGAAAACAAACAGGCATAACAACCCATTTTAGGTTGATTGTAAACCAGAAAATAGAGTGACATCTGAAATAAAATGTGAATGTGGTAAACTGTTTGCTGTAACTTTTTTATTTTCATCCTAGAGCACAAAAACTGATGTGCTTCACCAGAGCGAAGTTGCAAAATGTTTCAAGAAGTCTGTAACTACATAAATAAATATTACTGCATAGAAATGTAACCAAAGTTTTTTTGCACAACATTGCTAGTGTCATTGCAATATCATTACCTAACAGAAATTTAGATAAAAAATTTATCTGATTTTTGCTCTAACTTGAGTTGTATGTGAGCGAATCCCATAGTCACTGTATCTTTGAATCCACTTATGCATGTAAACAGCTCTGGTTTCTTCCTGGCAGCCTTGAACTACTTTTTTTTTTTTTTTTTTTTGCCTGTCAGATCTCAGGTCTGTGGTGGACGACAACAAATGATAGTCCTGCTGCAGCCGGTTTTATAGCCCATACCTCTGCCTGTAGCCATGACACAGCTTGTTTATGACTGACCAGCCACAGATTTGTGAGACAGTGAGACTTTCTATCTTATCTATTAAGGGTAATTTCTGCTCTGAGGCAAATGCAGTTGTTGGATGGAGACAGAAAAGGCTTCAAAAATGTGATGGTGCCATGCTTTGTATTCAATCAACTCCTTTAAGTGCATCAGCTCTCTGTCTTTTCTATCTTTAGGGCCAGGGCACAGTTGTATATCAGTAATGTTATTGTTGCCTGCTTGAAATAACACACAAACTTGATGATTTTGCTTGTATCACTGTATCGCAGGTATTAGTACCTGGTTAAATCTAAAGAACACAGTCTGAGTTTGACTTTAGTTGATTTATTTCCAGCCTTGTAGGGTGTAAGTAGACGCTTCATCATTTCATGTCAGTGGCACATGTGTATAAGCATTTGTTTAGCAGGTACCTCCCTATGATGTCAAATGTATCATATTTGATGCATGAATTTTACAGCCCTCTACATGATCAGTGTGACATTTTTTTTTCTTGAAAAACCTGATGTATACAATTAGATACATGCAATACTTGGATAATCCACCAGGGGGGAGGAATTCATTCACCAGAGGCCTTTCCAGTGACACTACAAGATTGTCATTAATGAGGAAGGAGGCAGAACTTTGGCAATTTTGAAAAGGAATCACCAATTTGTTAGACAGGTTTGTGTTAAATTATGTTTTTGTTTGTTCAAAAATAAAATTTGAGCATTGAGACCTGATGTATCAAATATGACACAAAATTGAAAGTTATACGTGGAAATTGATATTTGAAGAAAAACATTTTTTGTCGCTCAGAAGGACCAATGAAGGCTCCAGTTTCAAAGAACTGGAATTTTCTGTCAATGATTTAATGGTTCTGGCTTTACAGGGTTAAGGGGCCTGGGTAACCTAATCTTTTCATAAATGAGTAAATGAACAATGAGACAAGAAGCTAACACAAAAGTCTTTAAGAAGTATTGTATGATGTCAAATGTAAATAGATACAAATGGAGCAAAGAGGCAGAGGAAGAAAAAAAAGTCTAACACAACAGAGAGAAGAGAGAGTGCAAGCTGGAGCGGAAGAAAGGGGAAGATGAGAGGTATTTGGAGAAGCGGAGGAGAATGTTAATTTGAGGAAGGCAGCGCAAAGAAAAGCTCTTTTCCTCTCTAAGCTCCACGCCCTCACTTCCTGTCCCTGCTGTCAATCAGAGCAGCTGAAGTGCGTTGGACAAAGGCCCGCCCCACACCCTCAAACCAACACCACAAACACCAGCACAAACCAACCAATTAGCTGCACTGGACAGAAGACAGACGGGAAGTGTGTGTGCATGTAAGTGTGTATGTGTGTTGCAGGGTGGAGGGTTTTTGAACTGCTTCTGTAGGTTTCTCATGTTCATCAGAGACCCCTAATTAGAATCTGTCTCTCTGTGTCTCTCTTCGTCTCACGCATTCACGCAGGCACCATGCCCAGTCTCCATCCTCACACTGACTGGCTTATTTCTGTAGTCTAAGTGTGGCTCTGTGGGCCTCTAATAGCGTAGCCAATTAGTGCCAGAGCCCAACTTGGCTGTCTCTCTAACTCACTGGTGGTCCCACTGAGGGACAGAATGGCTCCTCTGAAAAGGTACAAGTCCACAAAGAACGGCCTGACAAAGACGTGTGTGTATAGGCTGCATGTCACCACAGCACACAAGGTTGGAATAACTTTATGTGTGACTGCATGTGTATGCGTTGTGTCTCATTATAATTCACCATCAGAAGTCCCAGATGAAGAGGAAAGCAGTATAAGTTAACACACATCATAACAGCGTACTTATGAAGATGGTTCAGCAGTGAGAAGTGGAGCCACTAATGCTAAAAACTCACACATGCACGCACTCGCATTTTGGATTTCCGTGTGTTTAGGAGGCGCTACTTCGACTTACATTCATTTCCTGAACATTTTAAAATTCACTCTAAAATTTAATGATTTATGTTTATGAGGGTCTGACATGTTAGTCCAAACTGAACCACAATGGACCAAACAAATACAGAAACCACACAAAGTGCTAGTACTAACCTTTACATGTACAAACTGTTACCTAGAAATTTAGAATACAATATTTTTTGCCTCTTCGCATGAAATGATTGTGACTATGTGATTTATTCTTGATAGATAAAGTGTAACTGGGACTCAGTATGTGATCATTGCACCTGGTCAAAGGTGATACTGATGTGGATAAAAAGAGGAATGTGTCTGAAAACAAAATTATTCCAACTTTATTGGTAACAGTGTATTAGTTTTAACTGTAATGATACTAGTTCTAGTATTACCACTTTATTAAAAAAATAAATAAATGCAAGCATCATATGGACAATATTCTATTTTCCTTTGTTTTACATGGTAAAAACAGGGTCACAACCCTTTAAAGTGTCAGTTAAAGGCTTAAAATGATTATTTGATTGTTATGATCAGAACTGAAAGATTTAATTCAATCAAAGTGAAAACTGGCCACAGAGGGACTTTGGTCCAAACGGTTGTAATTCCTGAACAGTTAAAGCAATATTGTGGTTAAACCCATTGAATTAAATCTAAAAGTCTTCGCTTCCATCACATCTTGATTGTTTCACATCAGATTCACTGTACTGGTATACAGAGGCAGAATTACAATGTGTCACTGTCTATATAGACCTGGCTGTAAAGAATATTTTTTATGACGTTTTTGTTTTTAAAGATGCCAAAGGAAGTTCATTTGCGGGAATTGTGGGTTAATTAACACTTTATACTTTATAGGCAAATGCCCAGCAATTTGACAATTTCCTTTAGTATTTTATGACTGGAAGCAGAATTTTCTGAGTTTAAATGCAGGCACACAAACTGGCTACCGTTCATTATGCTGGAGACATACCATGGATGAATAAGTCAAATGGGAACATAACTGCAACAAGGTTGTGATCTTTTGCATTCTCTAAATAATTACATCAGTGTTATTTTAATTGGGCCTTGTGAGCTAGGGAGTATGAGCACAAGAAGAACAACTAAGGCCTCACGTTTTCCTTTCATTTATGGATTTTGGTCTTAATTAAAGCTATAGATGCAAATGATTTCAAGCAAAATAAGAAAAGGAAATTCCTGCTTCTGGGTAACAGTGTGTCGTAAGTGGTATCTGTCACTAGGGGGAGTCACTCGGGGTTATGTTCGGATAAACAGCCCTTGCAGCTTTTTGTAAACAGTCTGCGAACACAACAGTGCAAACATGGTTTTTGTTCGCTCGTGTGTGCCTGTGTGAAGGACAGAAATTGCGGCTGGTGATAAACTAACAGAAGACAGCTTGACACAGATAGCAGATGCAAACACGCCACGCTAAAATAAAATGCCCTGCAAATATTTCACAGACGCTCACATGGGCCCACTTTCTCCTTTGCATATCAATAAACCTAGATAGTAGATACACACACACACACACACACACACACACACACACACACACACACACATAATTGGATATGTAGGGAGCAGAGCCAACTTGCACCTCTCGTTGCCGTGGTAACCAGAGAGACTGATTTTTCTAGAAGCACTTACTCACATCCCGTCTGTTATTCACTTGTTTGTTCATTCATTCCTCCTCTTAGCCTTTCTTTATACAACGCTCTCACTCTTTCTTTCTCTCTCTCTCTCTCTCTCTCTCTCCCTGGGTGCTTTTCAATCCATTTCCATTCCCACCTCTCCTCCAATAAGATGCCCTCTTACCATGCACATGCAAATGAGGCTGACTTGAAACCAATTAAAAAGAATTGAGTAACGAACAGCAATGTGTCCTCAGCGGTTGGATACAGAGATAGTGGCTCAGACCCACTGACACAACATGTGAGCACTTACAAAGTCTGAATAATTTACCTCTGACAGAATTTGTCTCTTTTGTCGCCGTAGAAATCAATTCAAAGGGCCTCTGCTTAATGTGCTCACTTTATCAGTGTAAGGCGGTGATTTTAAGATCTCATCTGTCTCACTCTTTTCCTTACTTTCACCCTAAATACAGGACCACTTCCCTACTCTGTCTCTCATCCCTTACTCACCCCCTTTCATTTTCTTTCCTATCTCATCATTCGCCTCTTTTCCTCCACTTCCCTCTCGCCGCCTCAACAGTCCTCTCCAGGGTGTATCAGGTTATCGTGGGCCAACAAAGCAGGAAACAGGAAGTATATGTTGCTCCATACACAGAACTTCGGAGATAGATGGACAAACACACAAACACAAGCTCTTTCCTGCTGTTCTGGAGGAAAACTGTTGTTTCTGCAACTTGGGAAAATATGTTGAAACTCCGGAGCTGCAAATAAATTATGAACAAATTCACAGGTAAACAGAGGCCAGATTTAAAGAAATCCAATAACTATGTGGCATTTACAGTTAGATATGCAAATACAAATTTGTTTCAAGCTGTGCAGCTTCGAAAAATAGAAATGATCCAGGAAGGGTCTGCTCTCCCTTTATGACCCACCACAGTATTTGACAAGGCCTTATGATGAAAGTGCTGTAAAATCCAAACCATAACCGACTGCAAAATGTACATTTTGTGCGGCTAAAATGCATATAATCTGAGTTTTACAGCATTGAACGCAGTGCTGTTAAGCTTCACTATTAAATTACATATGTCTACAAGGATTTACTATACTTTCTCCCCCACTCTCTCCCCATCATTTTACGTTTTCATATTTTGTTTCAATATAACTTTTACATGACAGCAGATGAAGTCATAAATGTCTCTTTTTTTATATGTTTATGCTCCCATGAAGAAGCATACAGATGTGTGTGTTTTTGGGCAATCATCTCTCTCTGCAGATTAATGAAGTCATTGTTGATGTGATGTAATTTCATGTTGACATCAACCGTTTTTTTCCCTGCATGCAGATTTATCGTTGACCATTTCAACAAAGGAATTTGAGCACCACTGATTTAGGACCATTCGTGGTCAGACTGCAGTCAGTGAGTGTGGATATAGTTCTCCCACCAGTGAAATAAACAGCTGTGATGACAGTCTGTATATTGGTCCAGTACCACACCATGTTCAAGTCAACTTCAGACCCAACCCCAGGCTGTGGTGGTATTGTAATTTCTGGAGGTGCCATCCATCCATAGGAGTACCCCATATGAGAGAAGAAAAAATAATAGTATTGCATCACCATCATTTAGAAATATTGCAAAAAGGGGCCACAGCAACATAACTGTGTTGCCTAGGTGATGGTATTAGCTTGGCTTCAGCACCATAAAGTAACACCCAAAGGTCACATGTTCTTCCTTTTTAGATGCTTTTCTGAAAAATGTTAATCCCTGTAAATCCTTAGCCACCTGTAGATGTTTTCTCCATCTCCAGCATCCAGGCTTTTACAAAGAGGCTGCACTAATCAGTTAATCAACTTTGATTTTTTTTTTTTTTCTTTTTCCTCAGTAATTTATCACCGTTTATCATAATATAATCCTTCACATTTTGCAGTAAAAATCAAGTATTTTCCTATATCTAATACTCATAAAAGGTCAGAGTAAATTCAAAGGTTACTGTATCAAAACAGAGAAAATTGAAGCAAAAGTCACTTTTTCAAGAAAATGTATCATTACCTGAGCATAAAAAGAAACATCTTCAGCCACTGACATTTGTCAAACTACGTGAGTTTTATGTTACAGAAGATGAAGATGTTTTCACATTCACTACAAAGCCTCTGAATGTCCAAATGGTTCATATCTGATGATGTTGAAAAGCTGAGAAACTGTATTTTAACTGAGTTATTAACATATTTTGATACATATATTGAGGATTAGTGGTTCAACACTTGTAAAACATTGTAGATTAGTAGATGCCTTTAGTCACCAGTGGCTGTTTGAGGGGTCTTTGAGGGTTAACCTAGATATAAATGCATGCAGTTTTTATGTGAGTGTGCAAACAGTCTATGGTTGGTGACAGAATCATCTGCAAGAAATTAAATCCAACACAACATGGTCAATATATACCGTGATACAGTGAGGAGTCAGTCTACCTAGAGAAATTCATACATTATTCAGTATAGGTGTCCTTTGGAGATAACTAAAAAAAAAAAAAAAAAAAAAAAAAAAGAGCTAATAAATGTGAGGAGAGAGAGTTTTATGCATAAAAGAGAAACAAATCCAAAGAGGAAAGTGGTTTGGAGATTGAAAAGGTCAAAGACAGGAAACGAACAGGAAGAGAAAGGTGTTGCAAGAACAAGAGAAGAGGAAGGGACAGCTCTATACTCCAGTGTCAGCTTTCTGTCAGAGAGAGAGAGAGAGAGAGACAGAGTATGCAAGAAAGAAAAAACAAAGACACACTGAGCTCTAATAGTCCTGTGTCAGCGTCCAGTCAGATCCCTGGACAAGGCGACTTGGGGACGTCAATGGATGGACGCCAGCAAGGTCAAGAGCCATAACCTTGGGGTTAACGCAGTGGCTGGCTACGGACCGTTAAAGCACACTAACAAGTAAAACAACGCATTTAATGTAAAGAAAAGGCAGCATGTTAAGTGAGTTCATGAGCGCTAATGAACACGGGGAGAAGGAGAGTAAGTAGCCTTGACAGATCAAGACAAAGAAACATGCAGACAGGCTGGCACACATACCGTCTCAAGAGTGTAATTAATACAGTATGTAAGATAAAGTGCTACAGATGTGAGTGTAGCTGCCTCTTTGTGTTTGCTCTGTGCACACATCTATGTATTTACATTGACTGTGTTGTATATTCACAGAACGTGTGTGCACATGACAGATATATCGTATGTTAATTTACTTGTATTGAGTTTTTCAGTTTGGTATTTGATTTCATTTTAGTGTTAAGTTCGTAGTTTTATATCTATACTGTTGGACATGGAGTTAATTAAACAAATAGTTCAGATCCTTCCATTGGATAATTACAGCAATGATTAAGCTGGAAACTACTTCTTTAACTCTTCTTTAGTTGATACACTGATTAGCTTCTCATTTCTTAACCCTTTATAGGGCACTCATTGAAATACTCTGAAATTCACAATTTCAACCTTAGTGTGTTATTAGACATCATCATCTACCTCGTCTTGCCTTAAAACATCTGAGCAGCACTTGCTAAAAAGTAAATACATGCAATAAAACAACTGTTATAAGGTCATAAACTGACAAAAAATCATTCATATTCACTATTTACAGCTTCAAAATGTCTATGAAATCTCTCTGAATCACTGTATAATGTTGTAAAAACCAACATGCCTCTGGACCTCAATGAGGCATGGGATTGGCCCCATATTTAATATCTGAGGAAATTACCAAAAATAGTCACTTGCCTGATTAAGGGTTAAATAGCCATTGGTTTGATAGAGAGCATAAAGACTGGACTGTGTTTCAATGGAAAAAGGTTATGTGGTCTGACGAGTCCAGATAGACCCTCTTACAGAGTAATGGATACATCAGGGTGAGAAGAGAGGGGGATGAAGTGATTACCCATCATGCTTAGTGCTTACAGTACAAGCCTGTGGGGGCAGTGTTATGATCTGGGGTTGGTTCAGTTGGTCAGGCCCAGGTTCAGCAATGTTATGTCTAAAAAAAACAAAATGGAGTCAGCTGAATTTGAATAAATTGAATGACCATAGATTTTTTTTCTCTTTAAATTCCACTATGATTATACCAGGATTTATCAGGTGCTAACTGTGGAAAAGTGTACATAAGACATCATTTTCAGACATGGATTGGCCACCACAGAGTCCAGACCTGAACCCACTGAGAATTTTTGGGATGAGATGGAGAAGACGTTGCCCAACGGTCTAAACTTTCCCATGATTAACACAAGGTCTTAGTGCGTGGATGGAAATCAATATAATGACATTTATTGTGACATTATGAGGCCTAAACAATGCTATGGTGAAAGTGTCCTGTAATCAAAGCTGAAGTCAGTCCAACAAAATATTATGTGTCACCTTTTTTTTTTTTTGCTAGGCAGAGTATATTTTAGGAAATTGACTAATTACTTTTTATTGTTATTATTATTACTTTTATTATAAATGTTAGCGTTACTTTTTACGTATTGCAAGAAAAAGCCTTGATTTACTGGAGCTGAAAAACAGATTAAAAATGCTTAAATAATAAATCATGCAGTGCATCAAATGTGATTTGGATGATAAAGGTCCCGTAATTTTCTTCTTTGCATGTGTTGCATAATTCACTGTACTTGCACTTGTCATTTTTATTTCAGTTATTACTTTTTCACTGCTAGTTTAAGTTCTAATCTTAATGATTCCAGTACATGTACTTGTACCTCCTGCTTTAAATGACAGAGGTAATTATCTAAAGACAGATAGGTAGTAAAGGAATCATACGTAGATAAAAGTCCAGCAACAACAGAGAGACTACTGGGAATTCACAGCTGACAGGTGACAGACAATCTTGTTTCAGGCCCGAGCATCCCTGACCTGACCAGTCAATCAAAGAGGCCTTTTCAAAGTCCAAACACATACAAGGCCTTTTCTCTCTCTCTCTCTCTCTCTCTCTCTCTCTCTCTCTCTCTCTCTTCACTCAGGCTGGCTGTGCTGTGGGGCGGTAGGTTACATTTGCTTCTGTTTTCTCTAAAGCAACGGGAATACATGTCATCTTTCATCTTTTCTGCTAATGTCTTGGCTGTCAATCAAAGCATGCCTAATTCCCCAAAAGCTAAAATGTGTGACCTCCTACATGACCCCAAAGGTTGACTGAGAGACTGTCAAGCCGTGGCTCAAAGTAATAGGTAGCGTCCAATACTATCAGCAAAGAAGAAGCAGTTTTGTGACCCTCCAAGATTTAGGAGGTAATTTAAGGATCGAGGCAGGCAGCCAGTATTCAGCCGTCGCAATTGACAAGAGTTGTTATCGATGCAGAAGGCAGAGATGGGATGGGATGAGGGGCGAATTCCTGTCTGAAAGACGTGGTTTCAAAGGGCTTAGGAATGTTAAGAGCAAAGACTCACGGGAGCCAAAATACATCAGCATATATATAGCACAGAAAGCTTCAGTGAATGTGAAATACAATACACAGACCAGAACTGGGTGCAGAGTTAAATTAATAAATAAAACATTGAGAAATTCATGTGAAATAACGCAATACTTGTGTACTGTATGAGACTGGCTCAAGTTTAAGTATGAAAGAGAAGACAATAAATCACGAAATCAGCTTACCCCTGAAAAAACAAAGAGCTGAAAAAAGTCTGAAAACAAGAGACCTATGTGACTATTAGTTCTGACCCGAATGCTCCCTCTTCACATTTGTTACTTTGAGTAGACAGTTTAAGTTCTTCCTCTGTCCACAAAGTAATGCCAAAGCCATAAAATTATACTTTTAATTAAAATCCACATAAAAAGGAAACAATCTGCAGTAAATTAGAAAAGGCTGTGAAATTAAAACATTTAATCACATCCAGTGTGTTAAATTTATTTGCATCTTTTAAATGTTTTCAGGTGGTTAAAATTCCAACAGGTCATTAGGATTGAGGGGGTTTATGCTCAATAAACAGAAGAAACAGTCTGTCACGAGCAGGTCACTTTTGTAATGCCACACTAACAGGTTTTATAAAGAAAATCATTGCTTTAGAGGTAGACACGGGTGACAAGACAGTGGCTCTTTCCTCTGAAACCACACCGGCAAAACCCTTCTCCCAGTGGGGTCAAGCATCCAGGCCTGTACAGTTCTCACCAGACATGTACTCACTTGTCAAGCCTATGGTGAAGGATGACTCACCTGACCAAATCTCTTAGGTCCCATCTGTAGACCAGTGCAGATGGTTTCTAAATAGTGTTGGGAGTACAAAAGTAATGCATTACGGTAACAGATTACTTTTTGCTGTAACGCAGTAGTGTAAGGCATTACTAATCAGTTTTCAGTAATATTTTACTCAGTACATGTTCATTAGCGCTTGCGTTACAACACACTTTTGTCCCATAATTTAATTGCTCAAATGAAAAAAAAACAAACAAACTGCAAGACTGTGAGACCTTAAGGAGTCAAAAATGCAACGGGAACCTTAACCCTGCTTTAAGAAGCTAGTTAGCATGATCCCAGTGATCAGCAATGACAAGGTAAGCTAATGTTTCTATGACTAGTTAGAATTCTTTATCAATTCTTTGTCAGATTTACCCACCGGTGTCCTCGGCAACACACCCCCTAGAAATTCGATGGCTTTAATCATTCAAAATCTGATGGGACAGATTTGCTTTCACAGGCCCCCTGTTTGAACATGTAAAATGTTGTCAAAAATGCAAACGTTCCTGCTGGGATTCGAACACCGTAGACTGTAGCGTTACTTATTGAGCTATCTGTCCACATGTACTTTGGGGTACAAATATATGTGTTAGTGATGTGCGGATCCATACTAAAATATCGAAAATGTCTGATACCAGAACTTTACACTCTAGAACCAATTCACAAATCAAAATATTGATACTTTTGATACTTCGGTCATTTGAGGTAAAGTATATAAGGAACGCAGTGGAAAAGAACTAAACTTTTGGGATGTTGTCCAAATAATTGGTGGGAACTACTTCTTCTGTCAGTCAACTCTGACTCATTCAGTCTGTGTGACTTTGGTGGCAAGAACATGAACCGACCTAAGCTAAACTAGCAGTCAGATACCTGGGAATGACTGCCACTTCTGTACCAGCAAAGAGAGTCTTTTCAAAGGCAGGAGAGGTTCTGAGCAAAAAACAGAACAGACTGAAGGGCAGAACTGTAAATATGTTATTGTTCCTTAACAAAAACTTGAAAGTGTCAATGCTGGATGCTTTTGTTGAAGTGTTACATGTTCAGTATTTTCATGTTTGATGTTAACACATTCATGTATCGTGAATTAATATGCTAGTTTTCCTTTTTATAATAGGTCTTCATAATTAAACAATAATTACTCTAATGTCTTGTATTCTTTATGTTGTTATGATTTGAAATACACTATTTTTTTTCCAAGAATTTCCAGACATTAAGTGTATTTGTAAAAAAGTATCGATATCGAATTGGTATCCCCGATACCAGCCTGAATTTTCTGCGGTATTGGATTGGAAAGGAAACCTGTGGTATTGAACATCACTAATATACATCCGAAGGCTCTCCAGGGTTCCCACTCTTTCCTTGAAATTATTTTCCAGGACTTATCCTGGACATTTTCAGCCACAACAGAAACAAGTTATCACATCATTCACTAATCCATCCACCCCCCCACCCCCACACCCCATTCTTTGGAAGTGTTCTTTTCTACAGTTGTAACTTGCATTTACCCAGATTGTTTCTATGTTTATTACTCAGA
>JAPQRP010000030.1:28774441-28792865 GCA_037367295.1 Apogon hyalosoma
ATCGTCATTTGCATCAAGTATTTTGGAAAATCAAACAAAAACATCATTTGCATAATAATTTGGAACGCAGTGTAGTTGTGTTGATTTAACAGCTGTTTAGTCAACCCACAATGGCTGAAGGAGGAGAAGTGGATTTGGTTGCAGATTTATTGTCAAAGCCAAGACAGACTTTTCAGGAAAAGCTGGACATTGTTTAGAAAGGTTGGACAATTCCAAAGCTAGCAAGCCTGTGACAACCAGGAAAAGGATCTGTCTGTCACTTCCAGTCCACAAACTACGAGTGGTACGGATCTGTATGACTGAGTAATGGAACTGTTTTTTGAGGAAAGAAAGGAGGATGGATTTAGTGTCTAAATAATTAGAATTTTTGGTGAGTAAAATGTTGCTATTTTCCTAAATAATATTGCAGTTTTATGAGGTCATTATGGATACTTTATGTGTGTGGCAGCTGTAGCTGCAGTAGAAGGAGACTTGTGGTTTGTTTAAGGCATTTGTTGTAGCTACAGGAGTTATCTATCTGTGATGCAACGGCTCACTATACTGCATTTCTGCATAAGATGATTTTTATAGCCATAAAATAGTTACTGAGGGGTGGATTGATTCAGACAGAGCACTACTGAAGGCCTAGGTGTGAAATGCACGGCCCGCACTGATTGATACATGTAAATAATTGGTGTAAAATACAGTTTGTCATCTTTTCATGGTCATTAGATATGACCCATTTGAATGTTCAGAGGCTGTGTTGTGAACATGGAGACACCGTCATCTTCTAGATCACTGAATCACCAGTAAAACCCATGGGGTTGGATAAATGACAGTGGATGGACACAGTTGGTTTATGTTCAATTAATGATATATTTTACTGAAACAGTAAATTTTTCTCCAGTTTTCTTTATTTTTGATAATAACCCTCAACTTTGAGCTTATCTGAACGTGTACGTGATCAGTAAATTAAATACTGGAAAATACCTGATTTATAGTGATAACATGCAAAAGAGAGAGGATAATATAATAATAAATGGTAGTAAATCACTTAAGAAAGGTTAGATAAAGACAAAAAAAAAAATCAGTTGGGGACTGACACAAAAGTAGCACTGGGTCTTTATGGGTTAAAGAGCAAATGTGTAAGATTACAACTAAATCTGCCTGATAATATTAGAACACAAGTAGGGCTTGTTTGAGGACTGATCATTAAGCATCATTAAGATGCATTATGTAAGCTCTTCAATGTCAGCTTTATTGCTACAGATATGGGCGAGGCATCTGATCTAACAGCAGTCCATAAAACCGTGGACATACTCCACAAAGAGGGAAAGTCACAGAAGGTTATTGCTGATAACCTATCACGCTGAAGCATCTTTTTGGAAAGTCGCCTGGAAGACCAAGATGTGGCCAGAAGAAGTGCACCAGGAAGAGGAACGATCACAGCCATGAGAAAATCGTGTAGAAAGAGCTGATTTCACATAGCAGAAGAAATCTATACGAAGTGGGCACAGTCTGAAGCTGATGCATCACACGAATCGCGACGGTAGACGAGATACATCACCTGAATACCGAGGCTGGTCTGAACTCCAAGTGCTGTGACAAGTGGCTGACTTGAGCTGACGAGAAGCAGATTGGAGTGTTGCTCGATTAGATCAGAAGCCTTGCCTGTGACTATAGTAATAAAGTTTGAAACTCTGAGAAACTTGTTTTAGCAAAACAACTTATACTGGTGTTATTCTAATGTTTAGAGGTAATTCACAAATTTGACTGTAGTCCTCAATATTTGATATGTTTTTTGTGCAAGCTGGTGAATTTGTATAAAATAACTAAACCTTTTCACTGTTTATTTCCATATCATTCCAACGTTTTTGAGTTGCGCTGACACAAACCGCCTAGAAAATATTGATGTTATTCAGCTAATCACTTTGGCACAGAAAGCCAACTTCCCATCCAGATAAGATCCCTTATGTTGCGATTTTGCCCTGTCTTCTGATCTAAATTCAAGTTGCAAAGTGCTTTGGCTTATTGCAAAACATCCACTAAGACTGATGATTCACCAGCCATTACCATCACTGTCATCATAGGTGAATGCTGCAGCCAGTTCCATCCCCTCAAGTGTCTCATTTCACTTCATAATGACTCTTTTAATGATAGAGCTGGTAAGTCTGGCGTATATGATGTGCTTAGTATGTTTACACTGTTTATGTTTATGTCCTCTTTGACTTCAGTGTTTATTGATGTGAGCTTCAGGAATATGTCTAAATCTCTGAAGGTGAAGTCTCCTCTGCACTTTTCTTTCCTCAGAGTTTGCATATAGAAATATAAAACTGCTCGATCCCACTCTCGTGGGCCGAACCAGTGATTTATTTGACCTATTTACATTCATGCTCAGCCCTCCTCTTAACACTGCTGTTTTGCATCAGTTACATTTATATATCATTTATATACCAATTAGCATTCGAAAATTGTTCTGTATATACCTAATGCTACTCGGTCCAGTGCTCCTGTGGAGCATTTAGAGGTATTTAACTGCATGGATTGATTATAATAGTCATAATTTTGTTTTCATGAATGTATAATCACCTGAAAATATGAATATTTGTGTTGTTCTTGTCTTAAAATGAGCTGTTATTTGCAGAAGAGAATAGAGTCTCTAAAGTAATACATAGCCATGTTTGGAAATGATGCCTCCTTGTCCCTGAACCACTCTTTTATGAGTCCACTGAGCCTGATGAATCCTGGTATTGTCATCTTGGAATATGTCTGTCAGCAGTGAAGCAAAACAATACACTGATGTTAAAACCTTGGTCATTCAGTATATGAAGGTTCAACTCATTTTATAGACACATAACATTATTGAACCTAGACCTTACCAACTGAACCAATTCCAGGTCATAACACTTCCCCCATAGGCATTTACTGTAGGCACTAGGCATGATGGGTAATCACTTCATCCACCTCTCTAGTCACCCTGATGTGCCCATAAAAGGTTCAAAGTCATCAGACCACATGACCTTTTTCCATTAAAACACAGTCTGATCTTTATGCTCTAGCAAATCGAAGCCTTTTTGTCCCAAATAAGTGGTTTTCTGAAGGCCATATTGTTTAGTCCCAATCCCTTGAGTTCTCTATACAATATGCATGTGGGAACAGAGTTACATCTTCTCCACAAACACAGGATATGTCTGAAACATATTCATCACTGGTGTAATTATCCAATGGCTTAGTCAAATCCAGATGCAGACTTTTAACAATAAGAATCATGTTTGTGAGTGGTTACAGAGGGAATGAGAGCCCACTATGTTAAGATTAAGATTAACCCACTTTATTATGCCCTTATGGAAATTTAGTCTCTGCATTTAACCCATCTTTAGAGACTCAGAGCACCTAGTATTAGTATTAGCATTAGCATTAGCACACACATTAGGAGCAGTGAGCTGCCATTGAATGCACTCAAGGACCAACTCCAAATCTTCATCATCCGAGACTCTGAAAGGAGCATTAACCATGTGTACCTGTATTTAATTGCAGGAGGAACTGGAGGAAACCCACATGGCATGGAGAGAATGGGTGAACTCAACACAGAAAGGCTCCAATCCCACTGAGAATTGAACGTGAAACCCAGCAGATGCGGTAACCACTACACCACCGAGCCACACTAACCGAGAACCGAAAGCCAAACATTGACTCATTAGAGAAGGCTCGTAGCAACCAATAATGTTATAATGGCCAATAACAGCCAATAGCTTAAGAGTTTTGACCATTTTAACAGCAATAATGTAATAACTTACTGATAATAAAATAAAATGTTTTTGACATAATTAAGTAAGTAGTACATATCCATGATAAATGAATATGACTGTGACTATGCCATCCACTATACCTATTTTTGAAGAGCAAACTGCACAAAACTCCAAAAAAAATCCTTTATTTCCAAGAGAGGCAGTCCTCTATATGTATTAGTACATTATCACCTGCAGTTATTACATTTCCAGAGGACTTTCTTTATGCTAGGCTAATAACATAATAGCCAGCTAATAACATAATTGCATTAGTAGCAAAATGTTATGATGTTATTGGCTTTATTACATTTAAAATGGGCAAAATTATTATGTTATTGGCTGTATTACATTTAAAATGGGCAAAATTATTATATTATTGGCTTTATTGCATTTAAAATGGCCAAAATTATTATCTTATTGGCTTTATTGCATTTAAAATGGCCAAAATTATCATCTTATTGGCTTTATTGCATTTAAAATGACCAGAAATTTTATGTTATTGGTTGCTATTTTGCCTTTCAAATAACGTCACCCTCCTAAAATAATTACCCGTGTAATGTTTTTTTTTCTTAGATTTTTTGGAAGCGCAAAAATTTTAACATAAATTGAGCATTTCATGATTTAGGCAGAACAGTCATTTTTTGATAAAAATAACTAGGGCAGTAATTTTAGGAAGGTGACAAAATAAAGCTTTTAATACATATAAGGAACATAGTATATCTTATTATTAATATAATAAACAGCCCTATGGGTGTTGTGACAAACGTTATCATTTAAAACTCCTTACATTTTCAGTTACATGTTGATATTTCCACAAGTGAACTAAATTAACTAACGTCACAATATCAGCTGCATCTCTTCTCTGCTGAGTTTGTTCCACATGACAGAGTTTAGATTTTTTTTAACCTGTCTCATCTTCATCCTTTCATGAAACTGTGGTGTGTTTTTGTTAATTAAAACTATTATTTATGAGCCTGAAATGCTGAGTCCAGGACTTCACTGTACACTGAGGATAGCACTATTACCACTGGACTCTTTTTACACTGACACCCATACAAACACACACATTCAGTATGCTGAGTCTGGGTAATATCCCTTCCTCCTCATGCAAACACCCAAACACACGCACACTCTTACACCAAGGTGAATTTTGTGCCACCTTGTGCATTTCTCATTTCCTTTTCTATGACGTTTTTATTAAAAGATGAATTGTAGACAGAGCTCCGCGTAAAAAGAACATATTAATTCAGCTGTTGCTTAATTGCGTGAGGGATTTAGACGTGGTCTCCTGTCCAATTTGTTTGTACAATTCCCTGCAAAAGCTCTAAGCCTTCTCCTAATCTGCAAACCAAGCAAATATTACTTTTTTCTTTAAAAGACCCTGGATTTATATAGGGATTAATACAACAGAAGAGATATACTGTCGCATCACTCAAACACTTAAGTTTTATGTCTGTATTCAATTAAGTATTTTGTTTTCTGTCACACTGCCCCAGGCACACCTGAGTATGTCTTCTCACCTCATAATGTGTTCTTTTATTTCCCTATTTTGCTATTTGTTCCTCTGTTTCTCACGCACACACATGCGCACACACACACACACACACACACACACACACACACACACAGATCCATGCAGAAGCTTTGATTTGACATAACACTTTTTATTAATTACATTGTATCACGACAGACTGGTCCGTTCAGAGAGAATTCAAGCCGTCACCATCATCACCGCCACCATAATGACTCACTATAATATTTTCCACCACACACTGTATGACTGTACAAATTCCCTCTGTTGTGTGTGTATGTGTTTGCATGTGTGTGTGTTCATCAGCAGAGCGCAGATTGGTGGCATCATCAAAACTTTTTGCGGTAATGAATGGCAATCTGTTTGCAAAGACAGAAATTAGCTGCTTCACTTCGAATACTTCCACTTTTTTAATTGATTGGTGTGCTTTGCAATACAGATCTTTTTTTTTTTTTTAAACATTTCAAAGAGGATTTTTTCGGCTTCGGGATGACATTGCAACATATTTTCATTCAGAAACATTACAATTGGAGTTGGAGACATACAGCATTTAGTTCTCTGTCCTATTTTAAGTCTCTTATTATCCAAACATCCACAGCACATCTCAGATCATTCCTTTTATCTACCAGCAGCAAAACCTTCCAAACACAGAGACAAATAGCACAGAACCGATACTGATAACAGAGATACTGCATATAGCAAATCACAGTTTCATTTTTCTCCCTTTTTCTCTTTTTTTTTTCAATTTTTTTTTTTTTTCAAATTTTTTTATTTATTTTTTTTTTGCAGAGAAGCAGTTTGTGTGGTATTACATTCTTCAGGGTGTAGGGGCTCCAGAATCATCCAAGCGCAAAGGTAATCTTAAAGATGACCTTTATGATATTTCAGCTCTATTAGCTTACACTGTGATCTGAAGGTTTGGAGAGAGAGAGGGGGGGGATTAGATGTGATATGGATCATAACACCCTCAAAGTTGTGATGTTTATCTATATGTGAAATATGCTTCAGTCCACCGAGTCACATGGTTCACCCAGACTCGGCTCAATAATTATTTCGCTGTGAGGCGATAGGCAAAGGAAAGCATTTGTTAATATTGCTGATATACCTCTGTGAAACCCAGGCTTAGTGAGTTGTGTATAGAGAAGAAGGCTGATTCTGGGGTCATAAATAAAGGAATTGAGTGATTCCATAAATCTTAGCTGCCATAATACCAACCTCAGTCCTACACGACTAGGTAAAGTCATTAATCATGAATTGGTGAACAGCGACAACAAATCAATCCCCGATTCCTGCGTTGAATCTCGTTGCATTTGAACTAGGATTTGGCTGGAGTGTGAACCCAGCCTACGGATCCCTCCTGACTCATTCGGGCATCAATCAGCCTTCTCCACACACACACACGCACGCAGGCACACACACACAAACACACCACCGGGAGAATGAGCAAACACGGCTCTGCTTTCCCGGGGGCTGCTGTATGTCATTTGGTGTATTTGTGAGTCCCATGCAGCTACCCATTTCTCTGCCCTCCACTTCAAAGACAAAAGAAGAAAATAGTACAATCTAGATACTGACACAGTCTCGGACACAGCAGTTAGCGACGCTTATTTCTTTCAGCAGCTTATTCACATTTGTACATGTATTTTTGTTCATTCCTCTCGCTGTTATTTCATTTTACAAAAAAAGAAAAGAAAAATTAGCACTTCTAGAGACAAAAGTTTAAGACTATCACGTACAGTAGGCAGCATAGAAGAGGAAAGTTGGTTGAATAGTCTATTTTACAGTAGGTCACTTGAATAAGAGAGAGAAAAGAGAGAAGTCTGTGATTGTCAGTCCCTCCTTTTCTGAGGTGTCCGTTCATACAGCAGTTGTTTTTCTCCTTTTTGTTCGTTGTTTGACAAATATCTTCAGGCGTCAATGCAAAGACAGCCAGTTTTCAGCCAGAGATGCGTTAAAGTTTCACAGAATGCTCCTGCGTTGTGCTGACATGTCTTCATCACAAACAAACATCCCTCTCTCATCCTCTTCACATAACACCAAATGTCAAACAATCTCTGCTGTCCAACTTGACGCAGTTCATTATTTAATAAAAAAAGAAAGAAATACAGCAGGTTCGTACACACACAGTGCAGCCAGCTGAGATGTTTCTTCAAAGTACACTATACTTACTTTATTTTGGAGGCGTTTGTATGCACTGTTTGATGCTCACAGTTTTTTCCAGCTCACACACAGGCCCTCACACACCCGTCCCTCTGTTATTGCACAGAGTTATTGTGTGGCAAAGTTTTGAATCATGTTGAGTGTGCTTACTCAGTGCAAACTCTAGACTGTACAGCAGGAGTTGTTGACTTTTAAGGACCGATAGCCTGCCCTGTCAGTGCTGCAGCCGTTAACTCTGCATTCATATACTGACAGGTGACGCTAATTTAGGAATATGTCAAACTAGATCTACAAACGTGACAGACTGGTGCAACATCCATCCCTGTTGTAGAGCACACTGTACATGAGAACAGGCTAAGTAGATGATAAGAGGGATCCTGACATAAAAATTACATATACACTCAGGATTATCTTACACATTTGCTAAAACATAGTTAATTAAAGCAGTGTTCAACTTCAGTCAGTTTTTGTTGCAAAAGGCAACGGTAGATATAGAAAGAAATGTACAAAATGCTTCTTATTTTATAAATTAAAATACTATAAATCAATCAAATCAATTTTTAAATTCACATCAACATCAATACCATCAAGTGCTGTTGTTAATAAACAAATAAGACTTAAAATACCAGATCATATTATTATATGGATGTTTTACATCTAGTTAAAATGGCTGTTAGTGACTGCAACATGAATATGACCTTGTTCTTGTAGTACACCATTAAAGAGTAAAATATGCCCCAGTAAAATGCAAAAACAAACATTGAATGTGTTTTCTTGCATGCATGGGAGCTGTTGTATATACAGTGTCTGTAAGCATCTGACCAGATATGTGAGCTGTAAGTGAGTGAAGTGGTTCTCAATAATGGGGATATGCGGTGTATTATTGAGTTTATTTTCAGTGTAAGCTTTGGTGCATTGCCAGTAAAATGTGAGTGTGTTTGTGTAAATGTGTGTACGTGGTTGAGGCTGGCCGTCGGAAAGTGATGGGAGTGTGAAGCTGAAGTTGTGGCTTTTACAACATCTGCAGGCCACATGATGGATGTTCACTCTCACTTTATCCCTAAGGACATTCACACCTCCTCGTTTTCTTCTTCCACACTCCACTGTCCTCACTTTCTCCTTCCTCTTTCTCTACATGACCCATTCGAACCTCTTCGCTTTGTCTTCTCCTTTCTTCTCAATTGCTTCCTTTCTCAACCCTCTCCCTTCCTCTCCATTTCTTCCCAATATGCATTATTACCTCTCCTCTTATTTCTCCTCTCCACTGCTCCTCATTCCCTGACCCTCTATTTTCTTCTCCTCCTCTCCATCCTTCCTTTTCAGCCATAAAACAATAAGTCTTGAATGTCTGTGTGGAGACTGTGCTAATGGAGCCCATTAGGCTGTAATGAAATATACATTACACCATTACAGAGGACGGGGCCTGGCTAAAGCACTGCACCGCTCAAATAATAAAACATGCACAATTCAATTTCCTTCTCTGCCCGTTTTGAGTGTCTTTTACTGTGTGTGTGTGTATATGTGTGTGTGCATGGATAAGGAGGTTGACAGGATAAGGTATACAGTGTGTTTGTGTATTTGTGTGTTCTTCTGTGCATCCCCTCTAGCACAGATGTGGTTTTCAAGGATGTCTGAGTGCTGAGAGCCTTGATGATTTAATATGGGTTGACCAAATGAACCACACCTTCTACAACGCCGCTGCCCACACATCTGACCGTGATCTGACCACTCAAAAAAACCCAGCCTCCCTCGCCAGCTTATATGCCCCCCTTACTTGTTCCACATTACCCTCCCTCTGCTCCCACCCGTCCCACCCTCCTCAACACTAAGACCTCACGATTGTCAGACAGCTGCGGACAAATGAATCAATTGACCTCCGACATGAACGCTTGACATCACAAGTGAAGCATCTGTCACTATGGAGGGGTGGGGGGGGGGAAATAGTCATCATGTTACCCTGCACTGTACGATTGTGCAGTCCAGGCTGAGCCAATCAAATATGGAACAGAAAACAGGTGCCGAATGCAGAATGCAAATACAAGCACATATATCCATAGAATCATGTATACTGAATTTGTCTGTTGCATCAAGATATTGTAGATCGGCAGCAGATTAAGCCTTTTTTTTTTTTTTTTTTTTTTTTACAATTCTAATACTTTGCATACATAATCACAGCCTTCCTCATTAACACATGGCAATTGCTTTCACCACAGTTCAGTTCAGATAAAAGTTTGTCCGTGAATATTTTCTGTATCAATCTGAAATCACCTCCTAAATTTGACTTTTCCTGCTTTTTTATGACTGTCTGTGTGTACTGGTTTAGTCTTTTCTGCAGGCTGTGGTGAATGAATGCTGACATTAATAGTCATGTACAGACAGAAAAACAGACAGACAGATAAACAAATAGGGTGAGAGGGGAAAACACAGTGTCTTTATGGCTCGTCGTCACATAGAGCCATTTCCTCTGAAACTTCTCATCGCCATTCAGTCTCATATTTACAAGCAAAAGGATCCGGAAATCCTCCCCGTGCCTCGTCTTGTTTGGTGAAATTCCCAGATGTTCACATCAGTCTCTGGCAGTGAGGGAGCGACCGCCGCTCGGTCCTCACGATGAGTCACTAAATTTCATGTCCTTAATCAGGTTTCATCAATTTAGCCCCAGTCAGATTAAAGCATTTGAAAGAAGTGAGAAGCCTTTTTTTTTTCTCCAAAGTTAAAATACTCTTGGTAAATGTCTTTTCAGGGTAGAAGGAGGGAAGGGGTAGAGATGCACAAAGGGGAGGAAATTGGTTGGGAAAGAGGAAAAAAGTTGGGGATGAATTTTATGATTGCCTTTAAGAGTTTCATGATAGCTTCACATCCTGTACAGCAGCCCCACGCAAGTAAATTCACAAGCACACCAGTCCATTCACAGGTTTAAACACACACACACTCACACATGCATGCAACCGCAAATGTGCACAAGTCCAGGCACACTTACATACAGTATCCCCATCCACACACTCTGAACTCTCATTTGTCCTCCTCCTGTGTTCAGCCCAGTATATCTAGGTAAACCGGAGAGGCCTTGGCCAGGTTGAGGAGCAGACCATGGATTTCTTTGATGTTGAGTCTCATGTGCGGCTCTCTCTGCCAGCAACCCAGCATCAGGTCGTAGACTTCTTTAGGACAGGTCCTGGGGCGCTGCAGCACCCTGCCCTGGGTTATACACTCTATCACCTACAGAGGTAGAAGCAGAAAAAAAGTCAGACTCAACTTTCTGTCAACAGGAATCTTGGGTTTGACTACAGACAAAAGAAGGAAAAACTAGAACGATCAATTCAAGCTAAAACCTACAACCTTCTGCGTGTTCACAGCTCGGAAAACGTCAGAAAGCCGCGAACTCTCAAACGGAAATATACAAGTCTGTAAGGAATGTCTCTACATTTACAGTGCATTTACAGTTTGAGTGCAATTTAGCCTGGCACATTCTTTGAAAAAAATACAGCTTTTTAGATTCCAGCAGGCAGAGAATGAGGATTTGTGTATCAAGGAGAGGAGACCTTTTGAAAAATTAACCACTGTATTTAGAAGAGAGAAAGCTCTCCTGTGGTTTTAGAACAAGAAGTATATATCATCCTCTGGCAGCAGTTTGGAAAATACATACTGTTATTAGTCTGCAATATGATTAGGCTTTTCATAATTTCCTCTAACACTGAATACACCTTGCTGAATGTTTGGGAATGAATGTCAGATAATGAATAAGCTTGGAAAAAACAGCAGTGTCTTCCAAATCGCTGTATATCCATTTAAAAAACAAACACCTGAAGTTTATCACGCAGCATCTTTCGGTTATTAAGACTGCAGTCTATAAGAGTGTAATCATTTCGACAACTTCTGTTAGATCTTCTTCCTCATTCTGCGATTGCCATCAGTTTGTGCAAGTATATAAATAATGGATTTCTCATTTTAAAATAAAACTCCATATCTTGCAGAGGAGATATCTGAGCTTGCGAGTTTCGAGGTCAGAAGGTGAAAGAACCACGATTCAGGAGAGATTTAATAGATGTAAAGGGGGGAAAGAGGACAGTAGAGGGGCCAGAAGGTTAATTCTGGATGTAACCAGAGTGAGGCAGAAGAAAAAAGGACTGCTGACATGGTATGAAAGCTGTAACCAGAGAAATACAGAGGTGAAGGTGGAGGTGAAGGGTTGAAGGGCTTTGATGTGCTTCCGGGAAACTGGGTCAAAATGAAGATTTGTAAGAATTAACTGATAAATTATTCAGTGCAAGTTGCCAGTTGTTTGTCTTTTAATTAATTTGTTTACTGTTTTCTTGCTGATACAGGTCAGATCTTCTTTACAAAGCTCCAGGCATTGTGTGATTTGTTTTGTTAAAGCAGCCAGATTTACAGGAAAGTGAAAATGACTTCTACTGGTAAAGATTTCAGGCCTCCAGACAAAGTATTATATAGCAGAAATTAACATTACCATCACTTATATTGTTCCCTGGATGCTTTTTTACCTTATTGAAAGAGAAACGGACAGCCCGGGAGTCTATATATATTAGCTAAACATCCTACTGTCACTGATTATTCTTGCATTTAAAATCAGCTCACTATCATAAGCATTCAATAATCCAACAGAAGATACTAAGACTGCAGAACAAAGATTTCAATCAGGCTTTTTTTCACTGCAAATGAAAACTTTAACAGTTAACCTGCAGCCAATTAGCTTAAGCTTCGATCACATGTATCACTGTCAGAAAATCGTATCAGTTTCCTGATATCGCCAGTAGTTCTCCTAGTGTTTAATATTAGCCTCATGGTTCAGTAGGATGGCTTTCTTAGTTGTGATAGGTGAGATTAATGACATGTTTGATGAGTTTGGCTATTTTTATCTTTGGTTTTGATTATGGATATGAAAACAGACATAAAAATGCATGTGTGTGGTCCATGGTTCTGATATATGACAGACTGTAGAGCTGCCATTAATGCACTTTGCCTGTCATCATCTCAAACTGTCTCACAAAATGATCATCTAGTTAATGTTAGACCTTATCAGATAGCATCATAATTTGCTGGTCCATGTATAAGATGTTAAAGATCAACACAGAGGCCGTCTGATTGTAATGGAACCAGCAGTTTTCACAAAATAGTGGTTTATTCAGTGAACTGAGTCACTACTCCCATAGGACTCCATTCTAACAGAAGAACCCATGGACAATGTAGTAACATTATACTGAGATCCCTGCATTCAAAAGCTTCTTTGAGCAAAAAAAAAAAAAAAAAGCTGTAGATTTGCATTAAAATATATTTATACACCCATGGCCAAATGTTTTGGGAGTGACACAAATGGATTTTTTGCTGAAATGTGATTTATTTGTCAATAAAGGTCTTTGAAACATATGTAATGCATATGATTATTCTTTAAAGTACCTCAGAAACATGGAATAATTAAAAAAAGGGAAAAAAAAGTTAATGTCATTCCTAAAACTTTTGGCCACAACTGTAAGTTCCAAGAAATACTGGTTGTTTAGTTCAAAAAGAAATAATACATGGCATTACTTCATCAATAGTTCTGAGGATACTCCATGTTTCTTATTGCAGATGACCACTGGAGTTTATTTCAGTAACTATATATTGTTGGTTAGTTGGTCTGTAAAAAGTAAAGTGTGAAATTGTATGAAATGGAATCACTCAACTATAAGTACCACAAAATTGTACAGTACTTGAGTAAATGTTCCACCACTGGACTTAACTACGGAAACACATGTAGGGATATATCTGCACCTTGTCAAATATAGTCCCAGTGTGTGTCTCTTAAGCATTACCTCACGTTCAGCTAACAAATCTACCTGTAGTTTTTTCTAAAATAGTCCCACAGGTAGTTTATAAGGCTTACTGCAGTCCTGAAGACATTTCCAGAGATCCTCTAAGACATGTTCTCTTTGAGTTTTAGTAAAATGCTGGGCTCTCCGATACAAATGTAGACGCACATACAATGGAAGCTAGGCTGAAATGAGGTGAAAAGACAGGCTCCTATTGATGGGACCGTGATGTATTTTCCATGCACATATAGCAAAAATGTGTTCCAGCTTGTGTTACATTTATTCCTGGTGTTCTGATTGTGACTGATGAGTGAATTTCAACTGAAGGGTATCAAAAACAGGAGCTCTGCACTTGTACATTTCAGATGATTCTGCATTTCACAGAGCAAGAGGGCAATTAGTCAGTTATTTAATAAATCAACTTGCATTAACCCACAAGGACCCAGTGTTACTTTTGTGGCAGTTCCCTAATGAATTTTTCTCTATATTTAACTTTTTTTAAGTAATGTATCATTATTTATTGTAATTTTATCTTCTGTATTTTGTGTTTTCCTACATTTAATTTACTATTCATGTAGATGTTCATAAAAGCTCACATTAAAGTTTAGGGTTGTTCTATCGGAAACAGAAAACTGAAGAAAAACTACCTTTTCAGGCAAAATCTATCATTAACTGAGAAACCAAGTATTTCCATCCACTGTCTTTGATCAAACTCCATGGGTTTTACTAATGAATCAATGTTGTAGAAGATGACGATGTTTCTTCATTCACTACAGAGCCTCTTTAACGTCCAAATGGGTCACATCTGATGACCATGAAAAGATGACAAACTGTATTTTACCTAAAATACTTACATGTATTGATAGGATTAGAGGATCAATAGTTATTAAACAGTTACATCAGTAGATTGTTTAGGTAGATGGTGAATGTTTGGGTCTTTATGGGTTAAAGGGAAGTATTTTGATTATTCACTTACATAATTATTGATAAGGCTATTTATTAAGAATAAAAATGTCAAACCTTTTCTGTTTTACTAGGTAGCTTGGGAACAATTTGTGACAGCCTTTTGGTTTTGTAAGCCAGCTTTTAACATTATTTTATCTCAAAACAAAACACAAGACACACTGGCCCAAGCTGCACCCTGATAGTATACCTGACCCCACCTTCCCTTGTGCTGTGAGCAGAGAATAACAGATTAAAAAAAAACACTCAGTAGAAGCTCAGGCTCCCCTACATCTGTTTTACATCAGAATTAATTCAAGGCATGATAAAAAAAAAAAAGATAAACAGCATATTGAGTTTCTAAATGATTTGTTCTGGCATAATATAATGAAATGACTCGGGTCAAAGAACTTGCAAAATGGATACCTCTGAGGATTTTGTACACAAACCTGATCAAATATTTAGTTTTGCTTTCACTGAAGGGCTAGTTTCTCATGTCTTGGGGCTGCAACATCTTGTTTGCAATAACTTATTAAAGTAAAGGTGCCTCTGAGGCAACATAAAGTTTCTACTTTGTACCTCTGACTTCTTTCTTTCAGTTCAGTTCTTTGCCACTGGGATGGATTAACTATCTTCACAGATTGAACAATGGATTTTTTTTCTTGCCGAAGAGAGATGAGTACACTGTTTTTGGTACCTCATTATTGGAGAGCTGATACCAGGGCTGTTTTCCATAGGTGAAAATTTCCCAGAGAACAACTCCTAGACTCCAAACATCACTCTCTGTGGTGAACTTCCTGTACATGATGCTTTCAGGGGGCATCCAACGTATTGGCAGCATGGTGTGACCTCCGACCTGTACATTCAAACACACAGAAGTACACACAACTGTTAACACAAGTAAGAAAATAAAATCAAAGAATAGCTAAGTACCTTTAGCTTCATCCCTGGGCACACATAGAATGCTGAGCTGAATATGATTAGGAATGAAGTTATGGCCAGATGTTGTTTAACACATTTAAGGGTATAATAATATATGACTGACACTTGTGACTAACGATGTCAATGCTGCATTAGACTTGACAAATGCACTCATAAGAAAACTGATGAGCAAAAAGGTTTGTGTTGTAAAATTGCAGATATTTACTGCAATGTAAAAAAAAACTGTTAGACTTTAGCAAAAGAATGAGTGTCTACATCTTAACTGACAATGACAGAAACTGGGCTAGAACTGTGAAAGCTTTAAACCAGATAAACAATGACACTAGCATTTTTAATAATTTTTAATAAAGCTTATAATTATGAATGCCCATATTATCATAATATCAACACTAAATAACCCTTTACCTTCCATCATGTGGCTTATGTAGTGTTAGATAAATGGATGGAGTCGTGTTAATGCATTGTAACCCAAATCTGTGTCATATGACTAAAAAGAATACTCACTGAGTGTATTTTCTGAACAAAATAAATATAGATGACAGACCACCGCTGGCTATCTGGATACAGGATGTAGTTTCTGAGTACTGGTTCAGTGTTTTGACTGACTCAGTCGATAGGTTTGTGCTCCTCTCTGACAGTCAAAGTCAAAAACCTCCTCCAGTCATTAGAGACGATCTTTAAATGTGTGTGTGCCCAGCTTCGATAGGGGTAAAGATTTCCTATTCTATTCTATTCTATTCTATTCTATACTATTTGGTATCTCCATGCATTACAGATGCAGTCATGCAGCCATACATTTCTCATAAGGTTCAATAGATTTTCAAGCAGAGCTCCAGTCATTTCACTCCTCCAAACTGCTGCCTGAGGCGTTTAAGTGAGAGCGATTTGTTGGTGTAGATTGCATCATCTTCTGACTGTAACACACCTACTGCTGATCAGCGCACAGTTTCCACAGATGATACATTGATTAACTGGTACCCAGTTCATCACAAACAGTTCAACATTAAAAATAAATTACCAAAACAAATAAACTGTGTAAGAGGAAAAGGAGAAGAGAAACAGTGAAATGCTAAATGTACAGTGAAGGTCTAAGTCATTGTCACAGCATTTGTAATAGAATAAAGTATTGCACAATATGCAGTATGGTCCCACATGAGAAAAGTTTAATTGATTAAAAAATAATTTCATTAGGCCTGTTAAAGAGCAGGGAAAGTTGTGTTGATTATCAGAATGTAGACATCAACCACCCTGCTCTGAGAGACATTTAGTCATTTCATTAACATCTAATCTAAACTGAGCCTTCAGAGCCTGTTTGACTGGTGTAATCACAAGATGTGTTTATCTTTATAAACAGTGACAGTTCATTTGAGTGGAGACTTCTAGTCTCACACCAGGTTAATACACTGGGATAAGGTCTGTCTTAGGTAGTTCTGTCATCCTTTGAGTTCTGTCATTACACTGCAAAATGAGCCCCAGTGGAAAGACGTCAAGTATTCTAAAATATGACCAAGAAAGAAAGAAAGTGAAATCTGCCACTGGGGTTAACAATTGTTTCTTGGCTACATTTCTTAAAACTAGAGTAAAAGTCACAAAATCAGAAAAATGCAAACAAGGGAAGCTTATTACTAAGCAATGAAAACACACATTTATTCTTAAACTGAGAAGTTGTGCAAGTGGTTTCACTTCTAATAAGGGAAACAATCTCATTCCTCTGTTGGGATGTTATGCAAACTATTGTTTCAGTGTGTTACTCATTATATCTAACTCAATATTAGCTATATCTTATTACAACGCTGATCTATTTTCTTATCCTACGATTACTTTTATAATGAAAACATGCTTCATAAGTTTGTTTTTCTCATTGTCTTGGAAACAGAGCTTCCGGCTTTCTTGAATTTCTCTGCAATAGGATTTCCCAAGATATTTTTCAGCTTCTATCACAGATAATCACAATCTATGATGTCTAAACTCTGATGAAATGCAGAATTAAGTTGTCCAAACAACACCATATGTAATATTTTAATATTTCAAAACAACTAACATGATATATACAGTACTGTGCAAAAGTCGTAGGCAGGTTTGTTGTTTTTGGAGGGTTGAAATGAGCATATATTACTCATTTTCTTTTCTTCAGGTTCAACAACAAAATACAGAAAATATGTACACAGCCTTAAAAGACACAAAAAGCTGAACTAGATGGGTTATAAAGGTTAAGTTCACTATTTAGTGTGACCCCTGTACCCATAATATGAAGCAGCACAAAGTGTTAGAAACATCTGGCATGTGTTGAATGAAACCTGGTTTAAAAAAAAAAATTAATGCAATAAATCTCATATCGTCCGAACAAAAGGGTTAAAGACATGTTTAGTGCAAAGAGAGGTCACACTAAATACTACCACTTTGATTTATAGAAGCTGTTTTTTCCCTGAAACTTTTGTTTTTACTGCTGTACATACTTTGCAGACGTACTCCAGATTGTATCTTAATACAGAGACTGACAAATGCATATGTGTGGTCATTATAACTGTATTAAACCAACAAACCTAATGTTGGACTAGGACTTTTGTATATTTTTAAAGAAGTTGACAAAATCTCAGAATATGTTCAGAGTGAGTGTGCATGTAAAATATGCTGGTATTGTAATGTTCACCCATCTGGTCCATTGCGTTATAATGAATGAAACCCAACCCTGTGTGATGATGGTGTTCTCCCACATGTTTTGTCTCTCCTCACCCTCGCCCCGTAATTCAGCTATGCACATGAATCAACCCAGCGACCTGCACTTCACTGCTCCACATTGATAGCACAATCCATTTTCTAAGCTTTATGCTTGTTATTAATGGCTTGGTACCCGCACTTGGCCTGTTTCTATGTTAGTCAGTGGGTTATTTAATGGAGTAATAAAATGCACACAGTCACATAGATAGCCATCAGGTTCACTGGTACGTCTGGGGAAACATATCCACTCCATCTCTGCAGCTTTTACTCTTCATAACCAGACCCTCACCTTTCTGGTTAATGCTCCATCTCCCTCCAGGTTTGTCTGTTTCTCATTTGCATTCCTGCCTCTCTAAAATTCAATTTGGATTTTTTTTTTTTTTATTGGCATATGGCATAATGAAGTACAATATTGTCACAGCAGGTTACACAAGGTTACAGAGACTATATGTCTTTTCTCTCTGTGTCAAAATGCCTTTGTCCTATCCTATCCTATCCTATCCTATCCTATCCTATCCTATCCTATCCTATCCTGTCCTGTCCTGTCCTGTCCTGTC
>JAPQRP010000030.1:28795096-28807159 GCA_037367295.1 Apogon hyalosoma
AAGTCCTGCCTCAGGTGGAGGAGTTCAAGTATCTCGGGATCTTATTCACGAGTGAGGGAAGGAGGGAGCGGGAGGTCAACAGGCGGATTGGGGCGGTGTCTGCAGTAATGCAGGCGCTAAACTGGTCTGTTGTGGTGAAGAGGGAGCTAAGTCGAAAGGCAAAGCTCTTGATTTACCGGTCGATCTACGTTCCAACCCTCACCTATGGTCATGAGCTGATCATGTAGATTTTCATAAAAAATTCATTTTAAATTCCAAGGTTTTTATTGTCAGAATAGAGAAAAAATATCATTAACTAAGTGTAAATACAAATGTCTGCAACCACTGTCATGATTATTTCTATTTCCCATTAATGCATTAATACGATTAATAAATCAGAGGTTACAAAACATTTTAGATGAGTAGATGCTTTGGTCATCTTTGAGAACTAACCCTAAAAAATTTTTCACAGCATAAAAATATCTTGTGGTCATTATCACCACTGTCATTACAATGAAACATCTGAATTCAGTGTGTGCTTGTACATTTGTTTATATAGTCTATGATTAAAAACATTAGATTGTTCAATTTTTGTTTCAATTTCTAACTTTGTTTTCACTTCACATATACATATGCTTTGTTATACACTGCCTGGCCAAAAAAAAAGTCACACATGCAATATATGACTGCACCACCTTTGGTTTTGATACAGGACACATTCACTGTCACAGTTTTTTGCCACATAATGCTTATGTAGTGTCACAATAAGGTTCATAATATTTTTTCCAATCATAGTTACATTCATTTTTTAATATTGATGGAGAATTGTACCACTGCATCAAGTCTTCATCACATCCTAAATTAGAGTCTGAACTTTATGGAGGCTAATCTATGTGTGTAAATGAAGTCTCATTCTCCCTGAACCATTCTGTCATAAGCCTGATGATCCTTATCAGTCCTGTCATTGTCCAGTCTGTTTGATGTTAAAGAAATGAGAGGCTACTTACTGCGGTTAGAGTAAAAAAAAAAACAAAAACACCTGGGCAAAAAAAAAATAACTGCCTGGATTTAACTAAGCAAATAGCTCTGATCCTTCTATCGGTAAGTACTACAGTGGTTAGTAATGTTTCAGCTGTAACCGGTTATTTAACCCCTTTTACACAGCACTTCTGTTACGGGAATATTTCACCTTTATTACAGTACGACGTCTGTGTAAACAAAATGGTGGGATTATTTGGTCCCACCTTTATCACAGTTTTGTAACGCCTCTGGAGGTAGAAACAGAGCTGTGATAAAGGTGGAATCGTGATTCCAGAACACCTCTTGTTCTACAACCAAGGTGTGTCGTTTTGATGACGTATTGCGTGTGTGACCCCCGCACCAGGGGGATTTAAAAATGAGTGTGGGCTGTGTACAATAAACAAACATATCAACACAGCCAGAAAGATGTCGAAGATCTGTGACCTGTTGTCACTTCAGGTGGAGGACTCAATTCATGCTAACATTTGTGGAACGGTGAAAGACAGGCCAACTCTGGAGAGGTTAACAACACCGCTATGCTTGGGGTGTTTCTGACGCCCAAGTTATATGTCACTATAAGCTGCGCTGCGTCACTGCCCCTTTGATTCCTGAATGCAGGTCCACTCCAGCCTGTCTCACCTCTGTTACTCTCTTGACTTGGCTGTGGAAATTGGTCAGTGGTGGAAAAAAGGTGGGATCACCATCTCACCTTTTTTCTGGAATCTGTGTAAAAGTGGCTTCTAACTGCAGTAAGTAGCCTCATGTCTCTAATGTCAAACAGACTGGACAATGCCAGGACTGATCAGGATCATCAGGCTTATGACAGAATGGTTCAGGGAGAATGAGACTTCATTTACACACATGGATTAGCCTCCATAAAGTCCAGACTCTAATTTAGGATGTGATGAAGACTTGATGACTTGATTCTCCATCATCAATAATCAAAAATTAATGCAACCACGGATGGAAAAATATTATGAACCTTATTGTGACGCCACATAAGCATTATGTAGCAAAAAAAGATGTGACGGTGAATGTGTCCTGTATCAAAACCAAAGGTGGTGCAGTCAAATATTGCATGTGTGACTTTTTTTTTTGTCCAGGCAGTGTATTAAGTTATTAGTATATTTAGTTAGTAATATTTAGTTATTATGTATATATGCACATATGGGTATAGATGTTAATACTGTATGTGAATTTATCTGTCCTTAAATAAGTACCATATATTAAATAGTATTAAAATATATAAGATGTTTTATTTATTATTGTGAGATGACACGAGAAGTCATTCCATAAACATGGCGACGAACATAAATATCACATTGATTTTCAGATATATTTATTATTATTATTATTATATATTGCCCCTCTATCCTGTACTAAATTAAAAAATGATTCTATTTCCTGGTGTGTCCACACATACCGTGCCTTGTTTCTTTTAAAACTCTTCTTCTTTTGTTGACAACAAGCAAATGTTGGCAACATCTGTTTTTTTTTTTGTTTTTTTTTTTTTTAATTCACATGACTCTAATTGTGGAAAAAGGTCTTTCTATTGCCATTTCCAAGAAACCACCTCTTGCCATCACAAAATCTTTTACTCAAAAAACTAGACTTTTGGTGAAATTGTTCTTTTTCCAGTAGGCAAATTTTTATGCATAACTTACATTCACGCAATTTGAGCGTCAATGGAAAAGCGACTAGTGTCATGATGATATATTTTTCAAAATTGCTGTATTTAGAGAATGATTTTTGCGAGTGCAAGTCATCTCTGCAAGTACATTTCATTATCCACATGTTTTTGTGGAGAATATAAGCAGCATTGTATTGTCCATCCACATACACACACTGACTTCTGGACAGATAACTCCTGCACTCAGGCCTCTCCCGGTGCTCCATAATGGTGCTGTTTGTCAGAGTCGGGTACCAGAGATGGGTTGTTAAAAACACACACATACACACACACACGCACACACACACACACCTGCCAAATTACTCTGCAGAGATTGTTTAGGTCTACTCAGTGTCAGCAGCATAAAACACCCTCCAGTGTTAAAATCTAAGCAGATGAATATGTTACTTCACCCTGCAAAAAAATTGTTTAGGCAGGGAAGCCAATGTGCAGTAGTGTGTTTATGAATTCACTTTAGCAACTAAAACTGCAAGTACAGCCCCACCCACTCGGTCACACACCCACACACGTTAAAAAAGGCAGCGTGGATGCACTAGGCTTGAATCAGGCATCCTGTGTGTCTCCTGAACGCCCGTCAGGTTTGTTGTATAACGGGGGATTGGATGACGTCACCGCATCACAAACCTTTCAGTCCTACGCCTTTGCTGCTATTTTTTTCTCTCACATACACGTACACACATATGTAAGCAGTGGAGGGAACGAGGGGGTGGGGGGGCCTCCAATTCCTCTATGAGTCATCTTTGCTCCTGTCTGACGCAAAAGCATGACTGAGTCCTTATACTCTACACCCCCTCACAGACACACATGCATACACCTCTCTGCTGAAACGTGGCGGTATTGCCGTGTTACCTCCCACCATCCTGCATGAAACCCACTCTGCTTTGCTGTTTTTCCTTGTGTTTCTGCTTCTCTGTCCTTTTTTGGCATTCCTTGCTCTTATTCCTTGTCTCCTTACAGCTCCGCTATGTATTTATTTCTTATGAACTATCCTGTACACTGTCTCCTCCACATGCCTTCCCTTCACTGTACGCTGCTTTATCCTTTTGTATATTTATTTGTTCCTTGTTTTCTGCCTCTCTGGCCTCCCTCTTTTCTCTCTTTTCATCTCTTCACCACCCTCCTGCTTCTGTCTCCCACACTTCCATCTCTCTCTCTCTCTCTGTCTCTCTCTCTCTCTCTCTCTCTCTCTCTCCTCTTCTTCTAGTACTGCTTTGGCATACTAAACAGAAGTTCTCTGATTACTTTTCTTCCTGAGAAACGTTGGATACAACTCTGAGGCTCACCGCCACTGCCTTTGCTGGTTGCTATGACTACAGCCTCAGCGCTTGGCTTTATTGAAGAGGGGTGAAAGGAAGGGAAATGAAGAGGGTGGTGGAGCAGGGGATTGCTCTGTCGTCATACGCAGATAGTACAAAAGAAAACCTCAGAGAAGCCTCGTCTTTTTTGTGTGGTTATCCGATGCTGTACATAACATCAAATTAATCTCAACTGTGTATTTTTACTTTTTTTTGTAATAGTGTGGCTTAGCTCAGAGATAGGAATACTTAAAAAATATAATCACATATGAGTCAGATTCTACTAATATATCTGTAAATGCTCAATCAATCTGTTAAATAAAGGTCTGCTCCTTTCCTCCCTCTCACTATCGTCTGCCTCCCTCTGTCAGCGTCATTTATGTCAGTTTGTCACATGGGACGGAGAAAGGGCAGGAAAAAAAACACAGACAGTCAATATCAATCACTCAGCTCGATTGATTGGATTTTGGCCTTCTAGTAAGGTGACAGATTGCTGCACAGAAGTAAAAAAAAGCCCTCAGCTGTCTCTTATACTCACACACACACACACACACACACACACATACAAAGAAAAAACAACGGCACACTGGATCACTCACACATCTCTTTTTATAAATGCTTCATTTCCTCTCTTTTTGCTTTTTCCACACTAGCCTCCCAGATGGATGTGTGTGTATGTGTTGCATCCCACTGACCTACACTTCCTGCAGTGTGAATAGACCTGTTGTATCAGTACTGTACAACAAGACCCTGAAGGCTGCATAAAAGCTCTCTGCAGTGTGTACATATGACCAGAAAACAAATAGACCTGCCTAGTGTGTTGAAAATACTCCTAAATAGACTGTAGAAATGTTCACATGAATCTGAATATGAATCTGATGCTCAGTGTTTACTACATTTCTCAACAGTGAACAGGTGTTTATTGCTCTGTCGTGCATGAATTAAGCATTAATGGGTAAGAAATATTGCAAAACTGCAGATTCAGTGTTTATATAAAGCTGCCATAAGGTTCAAATTTAATATTTTAGAAGCAGAAAAATATGCACAAATCAGCAATTTTATGTGGTCACGTAATGTATAAAATGTGTTATAATATAATGGTCTGATTAGAGTTGCCGCATTGTATATTATTTATTTCTGTTAAATATTTAAATATTTGTCATGAATTTTGTATTACTCATTACTTTGTCAATATCTTGCACTTTTTCTATCTCATAAGCCAGATGTCTTGTGAACAAAGAGTAGTAAATTTAATATAAACACCTGTTTCACTATAGAATATCTAATAAAAGCTATTAAAATTTTATAACTACCATATATTGATTTACTCAAAAAGCTGCAGTAATTTACTGAGAAAGTAGTACTTTACAAGCGTTTCTTAATGAACTGAGACTATATAGAATAATACAACTTTCTTTTTTGTTCTGCTGAGCCTATGTAATTATATACTGTATGGCATTGCAGGGAGCTATATGTAATAATATGCGTATTAGTTTCACTGAGTGTGTACAGTTTAAATGACCTACCACAGCAAGCGTCTTACTGTAAATCTGCTGGAGTCCATCAGCCATGCCCATGCAGGGAAGGAGCAGTGAGGGACCCATGCAACAGGGAGGAGGGAGGCTAAAAGAAGGGCCAGAAAAGGTCGACACATACACCTACCCTGTAGTAGTCAGTGCTGTAGACGTCTCTCGACATGCCAAAGTCTCCGATCTTAACTAGCAGATTCTCACCCACCAGGCAGTTCCTGTTTGACAACACACAAGCCGGCAACACAAGGTCATCACTTCAGTCCAACACTTGTACAGTGAGTGAAGGGGACATCTGATCACATGTTTCTGATCAATACCTTTATTTGAAGCCACATGTTTAAGTTGATTAAATCACAAACCTGGTGGCCAGGTCACGGTGCACAAAGTGCTGTGATGCCAGGTAGACCATTCCAGATGCAATCTGCTGAGCAATGTGCAGCATCTGGGACTGGGTCAGCTCCACGGGTCTGGTGGTCTGACCCTCTGCCATCAGAACTGCATCTGGACCATGAGACCTGCGAAGGAGTGGAGAGGTCAATAAAATGAGTCAAATTCATCTGAGTGTGTACACCATAAATGATTAAATTGTGCATTTATCTTTGAAGCATGCATGAAATATTACAAAAGTATTTTAATTGAAATTAATTTTATTTTTAATTATTGAATATCTTATTTCTCTTATTTGACAACTGTTTAACTGCCTACACATGCAGACATTGAGACAAGAGTTAAAAGAGTCTAAAACCACAGATGTCAAATGGGAATATAATGTTATATCATAGAGATACAGATTCATTTATTATTACTAGTCCCCTGGGGGAACCTGCGGGTTATCTCGTCATGTCACGTTATGTTGCATCAGGTCACAGGTGATTACTGATGTACATAAATAGAAATATAAAAGAGGAATGTGTCAGAAAACAAAATTATTCCAACTTTGTATTTTGTTAATAGCCACCAAAGTTGACCAAAAAGTTTTTGGAATACACAGTACTAATTCTTTTTAGAATATTACTACAAATGTACTGATATCTCCTGAACCAAGTGGTTTGTAGAACTCTGTTATATTAAAACTAACTGTATGGACACAATGCAGAGGGTTAATAGAGAATATAAATAGTTAATAATTAAATTAATCACATGTTTTAGTATATGAGTTCCAGCTTTATGACAGTTTTATTTAATGAAAAAGAGCCATGCCTGAGGAACTTGTTGAGGTCTCCGTGTTTCATGTACTCAAACACCATGATGAGTGGGTCGCTTTCCACGCAGACTCCATAGAAAGTCACAATGTGCTCATGCTGAAGGTTGGTGAGCAGCTCAGCCTCACGGTGGAAATCCTTCCTGGCATTCTCACTGGCCTCTTTAAGAGTCTGAGCACACACACACGGAAGTGACATTTTAATAAACTGACAAATGAAAAACTCACACATTATGCCACGCACACTATTGCCAATTAGTCATTTTCACAGTATACCCCGTCTGCTCCAATTTATTTGGCTGATGTCCACTATGAAAAAAGAAATGTTAGAGTCTTGCCTTGTAAAAGTGAGTTACAGCAACTCTGCACACACACTGTGAAATTACTGGCACCGAACAAGGACTGATACAATAGCAGGGGCAGAAAAAAATGAAGACATTTTATATTAATGTAAGCTATTACGAAGTACAACACTGTTTACATTCATTATATTCCCTGTTTCCCTTCGAAACTAATCTTTGTCTCCCCTCCATGAATCAGGAAATATGTCAGGATGGTTATGTACTGTAACACAAGCATCTGTGACAGAGCGAGAAAAAGCGTGTGCGCGCACAAGACAGAGGGAGAGAGTGTTTCCGGAAATGAAAGTGATACGGGGTCTGTATTCATTTCACATAAAGAAGAAAAATATAGAAAATTCTTCTTGTCCTCCATGAATAATTAAATGTCTTCCTACAGTATATGACATGGATATACATGTGCTCTCTGCCGTGTGTCACAGTGTGTATGTGTGCATCTGTTTGTCTGTCCGTCCACAAACAACACAGACAGGAGCTCCAGTTACAAATAAGGTTTAAAGGACGAGGAGAAGTCAGAAAGAAAAGGAAATGAACCCGTGACCTCTGAGGCAGAACGCTGAGATGCCAGAAAATGACACAGAGCCTTCCTTATGCAGCCACTCATTCTCCACCAAACTGAGGCTTTTTCACATACATTACAGAATGCAATATGATACAACAGCACGATGATATGGCAGATTATTACAGTACTAGAGATACGGTATGAAAGGCTATACTGCGATCTGAAATATGATGATGAACATGTATGGAAAATGTGGACCGGGCTGATTGTCTTCTGATAAGTACCTGCAGATTGAGATGGATAGCCTGCCTTAATTGGACCTCATAAATAACTATATAACTATTTCTTAATAGCGCGCTTCATTAGTTTTCAGGCTCTGTCAACAATAATATGGATATTGTGCAAAACATTTCCCTCTGGGTTTCTCATCCACATGTAAACAGCACTGTGAGTCACTAAAACAGATTATTTACTCAATCCAAGTCAAATTCATAACTTTATTAAATGCATAACTTATAGAACAATACAATAATTGAATTAAAATTACAGAAACAACATGAAATAAGAATAAAATTGAATATTCCACAGTGTAAGAATACCAGCAGCTCCACGCTCGACTTAAACCTGACAGAGCTCAAATCAGGATTAGCTAGAATCCAAATATTGCAATTTTCAGATCTTGACATCCTGCTCATATATTTATGAACCATGGTTCTTATTTCAGCAGAGCAGGTAGGAACACCTGCATTTGCAAACATCAGGCTAGTGCTGCAACTTGTAGGAGCCTTCAGCAGCAGCCTCATACTGTCAGTATCTCTGCAAGCTGTCGTGTTAAAACCTGAAGTGAAGATTCTTTAACAAAAATAGTTGGTGTGTATCTGTGTAAACAATGAAAATAGACAGATTAGGAAATAATGACATCACCCCAGTGGGAATGCACCTTAAACAACAGCAGTGGCAGATATACAGGCTATTAGTTGCTTTATATTTGGTTGGTTCAACTAATTACAGGTTTGTAACTAAACTTGGCGCTGCTGCTCAACAGCTGCGGCTCATGTGTAGGGAGGGAGATATTTTGCAAAATCAAAATTGGACGATGAAGGTGAGGAAATATCCTTTTAGAAAAACATCCACATTAGCGTGGACGGAGCCTAAATGAACCCCTCCCTCCCTTGAGCGTGAAACTGACACCACCCTGAGGGGATTAAAAGATGTGATTGATGATTTTATGAACACGTAATGAATCATTTACTGATGACTTTAAATCCCTTAAAAAGAACAACTTTCCAGGTGGTGGATACTCCTCCTCCTTTATCCTTTAAAACTGTTGTTAATACATAAATAAATACCTAATCACTCATTTGACTCTGCTGTTGACTATAAATGATAGTCATTAGTAAAGGTTTCATAGGCTAACTCAAACAATCAATTGGAGGAGGTTTCTCGGTGAATATAAGAGGTAAAACGATAAAACAAGTGCCAAGGTATTAGTAAATGATTTATTAACCATTAGCGGAGTCATCAGAGTCACAACCTATTAACTTTTAAGGAGGGTTACTAATTAGCGGTGCCAAAATGCTTAGCTACTAAATACTGTATGTAGTGGTACTTAAATATTTGAAGCAGTTGAGTGAATATTTTTTTCACTTATCAATAATGTTCTATATTTAATTAAATGTCCATACGTCACTATATTTAATGATTAGTGAAGCCTTAAAACCTCAAATGAACTATTCACCTGGTGTGTAACTTACACTTTGGAACAATGCTAAGGACAACGTCTGCTCCAAATTTAATAAAGGAAAAGAACATCTTTCTTTGTGAAACACATGCACAACACCTCTGGGCTTCACAGTTTCTTACAGGCCAGAACATCTACATCTGAACTATCACGCTCAGAGACTCTGAACCCGATGTTGAATTAATTTCCAGGAAAAAAGGCATAATATTGCACTGTTAGTCATCCCGTCTGTGCACATTCATGTCCCAGGACAAATAAGAAGCAATCAACAACCTCTGGCTTATGAATATACTGAGTCATATTTAAATGTATGAAGGCAGCAGTATTCAGAGTGCAAGGTGCAGGAGGTGTGTGCATATGCATATTGGTATGTGTATGTGAAAGTGTTAAAGTGTGCATGTGATCGATGGGTCCACGGTGTATAATATACAGTAACAGCGCAATGCATTTCTGTATTATGGCTGACTGGCTGATTGATAGTTGATGCTAAAGCCAAGCCATTAAGCTCTATTAGTGTAGTGCAGGTTATTGTAATGTGCTGTACAGGAAAGAACATGTTTCTGTAATGCAGTATGCATGATAGAGTGCAGCATAATGTACATGTGAAACGCTGGAAATGAGGAGTGGGAGGGGGTATTTTAAGGGAAACTTCTTTTGTTTTTATCATGTCTCATTATGGGAAACCAAGTAGACTGTAACAATAGCAAATAATTCACACAAACTACAAAAAAAAAAAAAGCTGTACATAAACAGTTTAAAAGAGTTGGTTGCATTTGCTCTGAATCTGCTTCAGCATTTCTCTTTCCTTCCTAAAAACACACATTTTAAAGTACTTCAATTATTCTTCTTTTTACACAGTCAGTGACAAAGGCCAACAGCAAATGCCTGGTGCTGAGTCTCCCCTGCCAAAAAATTAATGCAATTTTAGTTTCTTTTGTTGAGGTTTTGTAAGGTTTCGGCTTTCAACCAAATACAAGTTCTAGTATGTGTTGCTTCCATTATTTAGGGATTAGATTTTAGAAAAACAAAACACAAAAAACAAAGAAAAGACACTCCATTTCCAACCAAGTACATAGTGCCTTTGTGTTTTTGGTTGAATCAGTCCTTTAATCAACAGCAAATAGCTGTATTGTTTATTCAGAAAGTCTCTTTTCATCAGCCTTCATTGCATTTCTCTTTTTTGATGTGGCAAGGAGGATTGAAAGACAACTGAGGAAAAGTGGTGAGTCACTGGGTTTGTGCAGAAGAGGATGAAGAGGAGTATCGCACTGTAGTATGAGCTAGTGGTACATTAGCTAATTAAAAACATGGATTTGTGAGTCTAATCAATGATCTGACTGTAATGAATAAATGATTGATCTACATGATGTCTACATGCCACCTACTCATGGTCATTAAAGTATATTTTAGTGTAAGTTGCAAACAGATTACCAGCTACATAATTTGATATAATACATGTATATGAAATGCCGTCAATAACACATGGCATCTTGTTTTGCAACTCAACAATCTGCTCCACGGGATTTTCAGGTGCATATTCTAGCAAGTGCTCAGACTGAGCTGAAGCTAAGCTGGCAGCAAACATCAGTGGGCCTGCAAGCGGTTTAGAGCTAAGCTGAAAGAAAAGACGAAGAGTAGGAAGAGAAAAGAAGTCAGAGGATTGAGACGAGCAAAGCATCAGGGTGAAAAAAAAGACACGAGAGGAAACTACTGCAGGTGAGAGTTAGAGGTGAGGAGGAGGAAGATGGAGGAAGTGGGAGGTAAAGCAGGATGGAGGAAGGCAGGGGTCTCTCTCTTTCTCTCTCAGGTCATGTATTCTTAATGAGAAGTCCTGCACCAATACGATCCTGTTTCACCACATACTTGAAGAGAAAGCATCTTTGATGGAGCGATGGATTGACGGATGAATGGTGTAGTAGGCTGATGCCTGGGAAACCATTTAATCTGAGCCCGGAAATCAGTGGTTTGAGTGTAATTCCACCTTTTGCACTGAGAAAAACTCTTTAAAGAACAACTGACTAACAATAGCCGAGGCAGTGGAGGTGGAGCCAACGCCAACATGGAGTCTAAGTACTGTACAGACGCCATATGAAGGATTTAATTTCAAAACGCCATGTATCCATTTCGGGAACATAAGATTATCTGCTGTAAACTGTTCAATATTTCAAATGTATTTCAGGGATCATATCTCATTGCAAAATATTGCAGAGAAGGCAATAACTTCACCTTTAATAACAACATTATGGGCTTTATTTTGGTGCCACCAGAGGGTCTATGGGAGAAAGGACTTCAAAATGTTTTATATCCTATTTCGAAACAGGGAGACTTTCATTATATGCAGACTGGATGATATTTTTACTTTTACAAAGACAGCCTGTCCTTGTATGTCTGGTCCGTGTCTAAAATCACATATGAGAATCGTTTTTTGGAAGTCACAAGCTCTCTGTTTTAAAGTAAAATGTTATAAAAACATAACTTAGAATTTAAGTTTCACATCGTGGTTGCACAGTGGCTGGACCTCCTTCTTGAGATATAAATTAAACATTTCTGGAATTTTAACAGCATATTTTTGTGTACACCAGTGTTTCTCAAACTGTGGGGCGGGCCCCTTAGGGGAGGCGTGAAGGCTTGCTAGGGGGCATGGGATCATTCCTGGGTGTTTTTTTTTCTTCAGGTTAGAACATGTAGCAGGTGGAACTAATGTTTTAGCGTTGGCGCACCCTGGACTCATTTTAGGGACGTAC
>JAPQRP010000030.1:28810517-28831237 GCA_037367295.1 Apogon hyalosoma
ATTTTAAGTGTGATGAGATATTTGGACTAGAAATGAGAAAAATACACTTGGTAAGATTTAGATTTTTTCCAGTGCATTATGAGTAAATACAAGGCATTCAACATACAGACGAAAACATAACAAGATAAGTTACAAAAAACATGAGGAATATAGTAAATGAAATGAAATTTAAAAAAATCTACTATGATCAAAAAACCCACATATAGAATATAATTTTTTAATTTTCCATTTATTCTTTAATGTAACCTTTAACCTTCTGAGATCAAGATCTGATTTACAAGGGTTAGATCAGGCCAAGAGACCAGCAACACGCAATAATAAATACAATTTTAAAAACAGATATGAACGATAAATTAAAATAAATAATGGATTAGGGGCTGTCATTTCATAGCACAGTGCATCATGTATATACATACATACCCACATGTGTGCGTACACATTTACCCGATTATTTATTGATTTTTCTGACAGCCTTTTCCTCTTCCACTCTTTGCTTTAACACAAATATCTGACTTCCTACATCATCGTTGTTGCTTTAGTTTTAATACATTTGAGAGTAATTTTCCTCTCACATCAGCTCTGATGTCAGCCTAAATGGATGGGACAATAATATATAATATTATAAAAGAAAATCCCTCAGTGCATATCACACAAAACAAACATAACAAGATGAAAACAACATAAACGATTTAACAGATGAGAAAGGGAGACTGGACAATGTCTGGGGCTGATACTGGAAACTGGTTCAAACAGTGGAAGTTAAAATGATTTCATAGCCTTCACATTATTTTTACTTCTACTTTTCACTTTTATACATTTCAAATTCTGCACTTTTTCACTTTTGTTTTTTGTTTTTTTTTTAGTTTTATGGACAACGATTATAACAAAAGACAAAAAAAACAAAACGAAAAAGAACAAAAAAATGAGAACAAAAGAGTACAAAAGAAAACAATGTCTGTTGAGTTTGTGTAAATATAGCCCATTTATTCTATTTCTTATCCAGTTGTGGTTCTTGCAGTCTAAATCTGTGTGTTAATTTTTCCATTAGAAATAATTCTTCAGTTGTGGATATCCACTGGTTCTTTGATGGAATGGTTGCCTTCCCCCATTTCCTTGTTATAGTTTCTTTTTTTTTTTTTTATTTGCAGCTATTAGGAGTATTTTAACCAAATATTCATCCTTTTTAAGAACGGTAGTGTCCTGAAAGTTACAAAGATATAAAATACCAGGAATCAGTGGAATTGAATAACCCAGTACATGATACAGTACGTCCCCAGTCATCTTCCAAAACACAGTAATATATGAACATTTCCAAAATCTATGTGAATGGTCTACATCAACTTCACCACATTCACTTTTTCACATGTACTTGAGTAAGAAATACCAGAATGTTTTGGGTTTTTTCTTTCAGTATACTTCCACCAAAGTAAACAATGTATATATTGTCCCACATCGTGCATCCTATATATGCTAAACAGGCATGTAGGGGGAGTTAGATTCCCTCCAGCAGTGTCAAGACCCTCCAGCTGCAGAGATCTGTGTTGATTTAGAAAGTATATTTATATAATGCGTTGAATGCAGGGAAAATGTGCATAACGCTGCAACAAATATGTGAAAAATCAGTTAATTAAATCACACAATAGAACTAAAATTAGCACAAAATAAATGTGATGTGATGTTACTGTGAGATAACATTAGTTCTAGTCTGTTTTTATTTATTTATTTTTTTAATTGTAGTGATATAAAGCTGTTTGCTAAAGTTAACAATTACCGCAGGGGTTTGTTACTCTCACAACATTTTATCCCTGCTTTCTTCACATGTCAGTGCTCCAGTTTACACTATATTTATTTATTTGCTTGTTTATTCTAGTCGCTCCACAAAGCTCACCCTTTTGGAATGGCTTTTAATTTGGGGCTGACAATGAGCACTCATATTAAGATTGTTTTGTGATTCTGTTTTCTTTTTCACCTGTTTTTTTTTTCTCTACATTGAGGAACACATCTACTAAGATGCAGCAAATATGTGAAAAATCAGAACTGAAATTAAAAGTAAATAAATGTGATGTTACTGTGAGATAACATTAGCTCTTGTCGTTTGTTTTTTTTTTTGTTTTTTGTTTTTTAATTCTTGTAATGTAAAGCTGTTTTGCTAAAGTTCACAATTACCACAGGGTTTTGTTACAGTTGTTATGTTTCTTGTTTTTCCTGGCATGGATATTGGGATGTGGTTTGTGCTGTTCTGGCTATTGCCCTGTTTGTTCTTGTATTCTGCTGTGCTAAGTAGTCTTGTAGGTACCTGTGGGTCTTATCCATCTGCACCTCAGTAAAAACCTATTGCCCCTGTTCAATTTGCTCTAAAGCCAACAGTGAATCTGACCACATGAGACGCATTTTACAAACATGAATATGCAACGGCGCCCAAAGTGCAAGGTCATCTGACAAAGATATGCCAGACTATGTTGTTGGTGTTTGTTGAAAATGCGGATTAGGTCCAGTAGTGCTGATTTTCCTTTAATGGTGACAGCTCCTACAGAGTCGAACAGGGTCATGTTGTTTGGAGAAGTGAAGATGAGTGGCTAAGCCCATAAAGCCTCATTAAAGGACAAAGCCAATAGAGGAGCAGTCTGTACCTTGCCAACAGTGGTTGTTTTCATGTTTGACTGCTGGGTTATTTTTCCGGTCAGACTCTGCAGCATTTAATGATGTAGCCAAAGACAGAGGGAGATGAAAGTGTATTTCTTCAAAGCTGGAGGGTAACCAGGGGGATTAATGTATGCCTTCAAAAAGACAAATACTAGTAATCTAGGAACGCGGTAGAAGTAAAACCAAACAAAAAGGAAATTTAGATCCGGCAGTCTCTTAGTCACCCTGATCATCTGTTGGAAAAAAAAAAAAAAAAACTCTCCAGGGAGTAAAGCTGTCTGTGTAGAACTGTAGATTTAGAAAGTTCTCAGAATTAAAATCAATGTTTCAGGAGAAGCGATGTTGAGTGATGGGATGCGTGAGTCCAGACACTGACACACTGAGACCAACCCCTTTTTGCTTTGGATGAGAGTTCAGGTCTCCTTAGTTATAATTAAGACGGTGAAAACAGTCCATAAGGCTGAAGTTTGCCAGGTACTTTCATAACACTGAATGAAGCAGCAGCTGCACATTACACACCCAAACAGGCACTCATGGTGACTTTTCATTTAGAGTTTGCACACCAAGGTCACTGCTCCCCTCACTACTAGCATCTATAGCAGTACTTCTCAAACATTTTACAGTGGAGTACCACCTGAAATACACTTTTTGAGCCAAGTACCCCCAACTCTCACTTCAGCATTTTTGATTGAGAAATTAGGCAAAATGTGTTACTGTGCCAAAGGTGTCTGTTTTTATTTTCAGAACTGTAAAGCAACAACATATATTTAATTTTAATATATTAAAAATAACAAATCTTTATAAGTAAAATTTGTGAGCAAAATATAAACTGAAAAGTGCCCCCTTTTATTGATAGGAAAAAAAATAATTGGTCATTAAGAAAGAATGAATAAATGAACCTTTCACCAACAAAAAATAATAACTGAATTACTCCAATAAATTCCTCTTAAATAATATCAAATACAAATGTTCTTAAAATGTTACCAAAGCTTGAACAAGATGACTGACAATATAATTAGGAGCGTCAATTTTATTAGATGAATGTATTCATTGTGTTTGATATTTCAGCATTCATTTTCATTATTTATTTTGTATTCAGTGCATGATGACTTATTAAATGTATTTTTCCAAAAACAAACTTCAAGTACTCCCTGGGTTTCTTCCAAGCAGTGTTGGGGAAGCTACTTTGCAAGTGTAGTTTGGAAAACTACAAATAGTTCAGCATGGCAGTAGTTCAAACAAACTACATTTCTACCCCTGGAGAAATGTAGTTTGTAAAACTACAACTAGAAAAAGTAGTTTTAGCAACTCCTTTTTTTTCCTTACATAGCTCACAAGTGAAAACAGGTCGAGTCAGAAGAGGCATCGACATCCATCGTCATGTAATCGTATGTAATATAAATTAAATATGGCCAGGGTCGGGGCAGCGCATCGCTATCGGGGGTGGTGCTGGCGGGAGGGTTGCCCGTGGTGGAGACGACCACATGATGTTAGTAATGACTGCACATCTGTGAAACACTGGAGTGCTGCCAGGGCAAACCAATCAGAGGCAGCGTTGACTGTCATGTCAGGATATGATCACGCCTAAAAAGCAATTCAAGTGAAAGAAAAAAGGACTGTGTTCAATGGTGAAATACAATTTATATTACAAAAATAAATATTAAAAAAAGCTTTAATTTTATGTTGTTGCCCAAAATTGTAATTTGAAAATTAAGTAGTTAAACTACAAAAAACTTACCCACAAAGTACTTGAACTACTTGACGCAGCACAAAATATGAACGTAGTTTAACTAACAGCAAGTTACAGCAAAATGCAGTTTAACTACAAAGTTCAACTACATGTAGTTTACATCTCTCCATGTACCCATTTGAGAAAGACGGATCTATGGAGCATAGAATCATAATATGAAGCTTTAACACACACTTACAAATGAAAATGTCACATAAGCACTTTCAAAAAGGTCACCAAGACTTGTGAGTGAAGACTTAACATGCTTAAGTCTTACTTTCTTGGGAAAACTATACATTCATGACACAAACCGTAATAAGCCCTGACACAGATGACAGAGTTACTCACTACAACAGTTACTTTTTTACTCTCACAACAGTGTATCCTTACTTTCTTCATGTCAGTACTGCCTTTTATACTATATTTCTTTATTTGCTTGTTTATTCACGACACTCCTCAAAACTCACCTTTTCAGAATGGCTTTTAATTTGTGGCTGACAATGAGCACTCATATTAAGAGTATTTTGTGATTCTGTTTTATTTTTCACCTGGTTTTATTTTCTCTACATTGATGAATGCATCTACTAAGATGTTTATTCTGCTTTCTACAAGTATTAACTTAACTAGTATTAACTAGTATTTACTTTACTGTAAAGTGTCTGATTACTTTCCAAAAAAAGGAAAATGTACCATGAAATCATAGAAACTAAAAATAGGTATCATAACTAAAATATCATAGTTATATGATAGTTGATAGTTATATGATAATATGATAGTTAGGATACTATAATATGATACCCATTCTATGATTCCTTATGTCATTTCATCCTACTTTTTACATCTTTACTCTGATGTAATGTGAAAGTCCTATACTCCTATCCTAACAATCCTAAAGATCTGACTCTAATCAGCATCAGTGAGCGTCCACTTCAAATCTTATGCACGCTTTTCTCTAACTCTCTCATACTTTTATTGTCTGATTTCAGGGTGTAAATGAGGGAATGGGAGTGTTAGCTTCTCTTAAGGAACGTAATTGGACGCTTATCTAGTCTTGGTCCTCTCTCATCAGGTCTTCAACATGTGTCAGTTGATGAAAAATAACACCAGAGACAAGTTCTAACAGGAGTCCCATTATAGACTGGGAGGCATTATTCAGAGTTAGACTCACACCGTGCGCACAGTGTTTCTAAAGACCTCTTGGAGACATGTGCATGGGCCGGCAAACATTGTATTATGAGGTGAGATTGATTTCCTATGTGCACAAAATACAGTAGATGTATTCCCTCTCGTGGTCAACTCTGGTGAATTATAACACTGGTTGACATTGTTCATTTCCTCTGTCCCTGGCCTCATATCAGGCTCTAGTGCTGCTGACAGAGCTTGATCGAGAGGGAGAAACTGAGAGAAGTTGTTTATGTGTGAGAATGTGAGTGTGTGTGTGTCTGAACTCGCCAGTATGTGTGTGATGGTGACTCATGTGAGGAATGAAAAGGCCTTGAGAGAGAAAAAAAATGAGAGCAAGAGCACAATGGTTTGTTTTTATGTGTGGGGATGTGCAGCTAAATGTGCTGTAAATTTGCTTTGTGTACATGTGTGGGTTGAGCTATGATTTCTCTGAGTAACATGTCACAGCGGTGAATGAATTTGTGTCACTTTTAATAAATAGATCCTACAGAGCGATGAAGTGGCAATAAAGATCAATTCTGTCCTGAAATCCCTCGCTTGTGCTCAAAATATGTACGATGGAGAATAATTAATTAAATATTCTCAAACTACTGGCTTTGAGTTTTAGTGGCTCACTGTGCATCAAAACTTCAAAATGTTCCATTTTTCATTTGTCATATAATTGCCTTCTGATGAAAACATCTTTTCACACCATCACATTTTTGTATGCTTTGTCACAAAACATTTACAAAAAGCTATGTAAATGCATTTTCAGCCTACAATGCAGGAGATCACAGAGGAGATTTAAAGAGTTCATTAAACTCATGAATTGAGATCATTATTTTCCTAAGACATTGAGAACATGTAAAAAAAAAAATTTAACAAAGTACAGAAAGTTCATGGCAGAAGTTTAGCCTCAGACTTGTGTCATGCAAATTTAAAAACCTTAACTCACTTCTCTGCAATCGATGACATCTCGCAAATTATTATCCTTGGTTTTATTCAGAAGTCGAAGGACACAACAGAGCAAGAAGATGAATACTTTCACCTGAAAGCAGCTCTAACAGACCACTGCTAACCTCAACAGAAGCAGTACATTTTATTTATTGTCTAGCAGGTCATGTGGATTCATTGTTCTTTTTCTTTTTCTATTTCTTGTTCTTTTCTTTTTTTTTTTTTTTCAAAGTCTAAACTGCACCTTCATCGTTAAAGAAGACTTTTTTATAGTCAAGTCTCACAGCCTAAAACCAAAGGGCTTGAAGATGTTGTGGTTCTTGTTTGTTTGTTTATTTATGATTCATGCCAAAATATAGTCAAAATAACACTAGTCGCTTTTCCAGTGAACATCTGCACAAAACTTTACCGATATTTACTAAATGTCAAAATATCGGAAGTGCACAATGTTGGTTTTTCCACAAAATCACAAATGCGACGATTTGTTTATTTACTATCACAAGAGGACATGAGAAGTCATTCCATAAACATGGCAACGAACATAAATATTGTGTTGATTTACAGATATATTCATTATTATTATATATTACCCCTCTATCCTGTACTAAATTTTTAAAAATTATTCAGTTTCCTGGTGTGTCCACACATACTGCTCCATGTTTCTTTTAAAACTCTTCTTCTTTGCTTGTTGTAATATTCGTCAACATCTGTGTTTTTTTTATTCATGTGACTCTAGTTGCAGAAAAAGGTCTTTCCATTGCAGTTTTGCGTGATATTCCAATTGTGCTACGTCTGAAAAACCACCTCTTGCCAGCGCAAAAACTTTTAATCAAAAAATGAGAGTTTGGGCGAAATTGTCGTTTTTCCATTAGGAAAATGTTTATGCGTTAGTTACATTCATGCAATTTGAGGGTCTGGAAAAGTGACTACGATGTCTTACAATCTTTACATGCTACATCAGCTGATAGTTTACATTATAACTTTCTAGACAGAAAACAACCACAACATATTATTTCCGTTTTCTGTACGGTTTGTGTTGTCAGTAGTTGCACTAAAAATCTGTTTGGAATCATCCAAATCAGGTCAGAACTGTGATAGTTTAGTCTGAACCGTGGATCAACAAATCAATCAAATCTAATAATAACTTTCTATCTTCGTAAGCTTCAGAATCAAACTCACCCATGAACAAGAAATGCTGCCATTTCCTCATCATATATTTATTGTCACGCAGGTGCTGTGGATTCATTATTAATATATTGTTTTTTAATGAGGCCTAAACTGTACTTTCATCATAAGGAAGTCTTTTATATAGTTACATCTCACAGCTCCAAAAATAAAGGATTGTTTGGAGAATTGTGGGGTTTTCCACATTTTATCTCAATGTTGCAGCTTAAACTTTTTTTTAAATATATTTTTTATGTTTAATCTCATGTGAAAACAGAACATATATTAACATTTCAACACATAACGTTGTTAAAGGACAACGTGATGGAGCAGAGCATTCCCGTTTAGATTTTTGCCGACCATTCCTTTAGGCCTCACATCTTGTGCAATTACTTGGTATTTTTATTTCAATATAACAAAAGCAGAAAAAAACATGACTCACACAAGAGCACAGGTTATTGTCTGTCAGTGCATGTGTGTTTGTGTTGGGAGGGGCAGAAGATCATTAACACGGAAAGGTCTGAAGGGTCAGATCGTTATAAACACCGTTAAGCCGATGGGGCAACAGGAGGCAGCCTGCATGTATGTACGTATCCAAGTGTGTGAGCGTGAGTGGGGGTGGCAGAGAGCCCACTGGGAGTGACTTAGTAATAAGGGGATGAAAAGATGGAGAGATGGTTGACAGAGGGAGGAGGAGGAGGAGGAGGAGGAGAGTGATGGACAGGAGAGGTGAGGGTGTAAGTGGGGTCAGGTCGTGACCCAGCTCCGTTAATAGACATGAAACTGATGTTTAAACTGGTGGAGGCTGCAGCTCCTCATAGTCTGGTGGGAAGAAACCTCACTTTACAGCCAATAAAATACAATGTCATGCATTCAAATATCAGGTCATGATTGAAAGGTGGGTGTAAGTATGTCAATGAGTTTTTAAGATGTCAGGGTCCAGAAATAAAATACGACCTAAAAGAGAAATTCAGACTTAAGATGCAAAAGATTGAAATTTACTGCAACTTGTTTTGGTTATGATGACATCGCACTCACTGAAGACAAGTGGAATAGTCCAACAAACAGTCAAAGGATCCGATTATGAAGGTTTCCCACACCTTGAATATGAACTTAATAAATTACATTGTATGAGAAAGACACAATAGCAGCATGAGACTGAACTTTACGTCAGGTTCTGCATCACCCAGGTGGGGTTTATTCACTCATAATGACCTGCTCATTGCATATTAGTCCCCTCACTATTCCCCAAAGCAGTAATAATTTGAAAATTTGGAGCGGAAGTTGTCTATGATACTGATATTCCAAATTATCGACAGCAGCAGGAAATTGTGTACCAGAAACACACACTTAGGACCAAAACCAATAACGAATGAACACTATGTATCAACAGACTGCATCACTCACTGAATAAAGTACAAAGCTCATTGTTTACACACTTCTGTATTATGGTATCATCAAGTTTTCTCAAGTCAAAATAATACTGTGTCTTATGATCTTCACGTGCTGCATCAGCTGGTAATTAACATTATACATTTGTTAACTTAGCTCTGTTTTTAGACAGAAAACAACCACCGTAAAACCACAAATGATCTCTGTTGTGTACACTTTGTGTTGTCAGTAGCTGAACCAAAGGTCTGTTTGGAATCATCCGAACAAGATCAGAACTCTAACAGTTTAGTCTGAACTGTGGATCAACAAATGGTGAAGTTGAAACATAATAAATAACTTTATACCTTCATAATCAAACTCACCCGTGTAGGATAAATACTGTGGCTTCGGTATTAAACTCCTTTTTTTTTTTTTTTCATTTAGAGCTGTTGTGAAAATAATAACAGTGCTTGTAGCTTTTATCACTTTGTCACTTTATTTGATTGTAAAAATTGTTTCTTAGTGGTTCTCATCCCATCTCTAAAGTTTCTGACTCCTTGGTCAAAGGCCCTGTAGCGTTAGTTTTCCTCACCATGGGGCAGTAACTCACTACTCCCTCTAGTAGTCACATAAATCTGCCAGATCCTTAGCGTGAATGGACCAATACATTGGCATCTTTGACATATCTTCAGAGCTTTTTTTCTGAATACTCTAATGATAACAATTATGGAAGATCTTTTAATATTTGAAAGTAGAAACACTACATATAGCCCCTTTAATACTTGGGCGAAGTCAAGAGAAGATTTACATCTGGTCAAAAACATTCAATTGCAATAATCTACACCAAAATTATATTTTTGGGTAGGTAATTACTTATATTTTCAGGGAAATGTATTTTGAAATAAGAAAGAATTTGTAAAAAAAAAAAAAAAAAAGAGGAGTTTTATGAGTGAATGTTTGGAAAGTGACAAAGTTTTCTGCTGTCATTCTGGGTTAATTTTATAAACTCTCATAAATAAACTAAATTTTTTCCAAATACAATGATATTTGACTATTATATTATTTATGTCATATTCTTTTATATTCAAATGTATTTTGCATATATATATATATATATGCAAAATACATTTGAATATAATGTTAATGTTATTTGTATGTTATAAATATTGCAAAAAAAAATTATATGATATTAATAATTGAAATGTTTAATTTGATATTTACTTTTGTTCCATCCATGACGCTGCCATTTTTCAAAACTCTTGCTATTTAGGTATGACCTAATACTTTTTTCCTCTAACCAGTTATTAGGTTGTAAAATAGAGGGTTTCAGGTATACACTGAATACATTTTAGGATGAAAATATTACAGGAACTTCACTTTTGAGAACTTTGTAATTCTTGCAAAAAATAGATGTTATTTTTTTTGTCCATCCGTGATGCAGTTTTTTATATTTTTCATGTAAAAATATTTTAAACTAAATTGCCCTTTGAGTGTGTTTGAGATGGAATTTAGACCTTTACAGTTATGTTTGATACTTGTCTTAAACTTGTCTGGTTCAAAAGTTATGAATCAAAAAGTAGTGGGCTGTCCATCTGTGACACCCTTGACCTCACCCACTTATTATTCACCAATGTGCAATGGCCTCAAATGCAACTGAGTTACATCTAAACCCCCCTAGTCTGAGTGCTGAAATCTTCTTTTAAGTAGCATGAAAAATGTTTTGGCTCAATTACAGTAGCACCATGTCACAGATCAATCAACTTTGTGTACCGCTGCAAATGGCTTTGTGTCAGATTGAACAGATGTTTCTGTCAAGGTAGGCTGGAAAGATCTGCAAACAATCAGATAGAGGATAGCTTATAAGTAATGAATGACCTCCATAGAGCCTGTTTCAGAGGAGGTTTTGTGAAATGATTGAAATTAGGGGGCTTGGTTAGACTAAACGGATGTGTTTCATCAACATACAGTAGTAATGCAACCCCCGTCAGGAAAATTCATCTCCTCTCAATGTCAAGGGGCTAAAGAAAAAACAAACAACAAAGTGCTGTGGTGTTAAAAAAAAAAAAAAAACAGGTGAAATTTTTGGACATCCATTTTGTTCCTACAGCAATTCTAGTTTCTGGATGAGAAATGCAGCTTTTCAGTTTTGCCAGATGATAGAAAAGCTTGCAGCGGACTAACTGTAGCAGGATTTTGGCACTGGGAATCAAATATCTGTACCTCAGCCAAAAAACAATCCTGAAGCATTCTGCAGAAGTTCAGACAACACAACACAACACACCAAATGTGCCTGTAAGTCAGATACAAGGCTCACAGTGTTACAGGTATGAATGTGTGTGTGTTGACAGTCCACTCTTCAGGTGTTCTGCTGTGGGAGCATGAGGCTTTGGGATCTGACGTGGAGTTTTATGGCAGGGTCTACTCCAGAACTGAGTTAAAACGATGCCTGTGAGTGACTGTATTGATCCCTCTTAGGCTCTCTGGGTACAACTCAGACAAACTGAAGCCATTTACTGCTACACGTTGCCCAGGGCAATGGATGTAGAGAGGCTATTATGGGATTTAAGGGCATCAGGGCCTGTCAGTCAGTCTGTTAAAACACCTTGGTTGTCTTATGCCCAGAGAGGGACAGCAGCTAACAGTTGTTAGCAGATAATAGCAGATTTTACGATTTCAGATTGCTTTGTTGGCAGCAGTCACAGAGGTTAAAGTGCATGAGGGCTTCGATACACATCAGTGGTCATGATGGATAAAGCAGATACTGCATATGAGCAGCCAAAAAAACTAAATTAAACAGGTGAAGTGTTCAAGTGTAAGTGCTTGTTTTGTCTTGCAGCCATTTGTTGTTGTTGGCTGAATATTATGTTGGAAAGCAGAAGCAGCTCTGTTTCTGTTTGCTTTTTGGGCACAAAATATAAAACACATAAACCATATCATGATGTGCCTGTTGATTAAGAAGTGTCCATAATTCAGATGTAAATTCAAGCATAAGGATGGTCTTGAGCGCTTCTGGCTTCACTGCTGACCTCAAAGGGCACTGTGACCCCTTAAGCCCTTCACAATGCACACACACAGATGACTGGTAACGTGAACCCCTCGGTCTCTAAACTGTGCTGTCACCCCGCTGAACACAGGAAATAATCTATCGATCCGGAGGAAGAGGGATAGAGGGATGCAGGAGTGAGCGACAGACCGAAGAGGAGACAAGACAAAAAAGAGGAGGAAGTTTGTAACGGATGAGAGAGTTACTAAATGCCAGAGAAGTGACGGATGAAAAAATGCATCTAAAAATTTGATTTAATACAGGATTTATACAAAACACAGACTTTATCCGACTGACAAATGTTAAGGGATTGACTAACCATGACATTTGCCTATTAGTATCACTATATGTCTTGGCTATGATGTAGGATCATTAGCTTTAAAGTGAATGTGTTGGATCCATGCCATTTGTCTCAAAGAAGGAACACTGAATATGGCGTGGGGTAATGTTAATTGCTAAAACAGTAAATTAAGAAGACAACAGTAAAAGTAAAGCGACAGAACAAGGCACGGGGAGATGAAGAAAGAAGAGTTAGGAACAGAAAAGGATGGACGAACAGAAGGATGGATCCAGTCGGTGGGTAGAATTTCCTCTACACTGCAGTTAGGTGAGTGTCCAAATGAATCTGCCTGTACAAGCCAAATCCTCCTCCTCCTCCTCTTAGGCCTAATGCAGAGGCCTATCACATTCCCTTTCCTCTGTACCAACACCCCCACGGGTAAAAATAGACATTTCCTTTATGCTGTCTTCCTCTCTTTCTCCCTGCATCTGTCTGGCGTTGTATATCTCCTTTCCCATCTCTATGCATGTGTCTGCCACCCCACTTTCTGTCGTCATCCTTTGGTATGTTTTTTCCACATCCCCATCGCTCTCTCTCTCTCTCTTTTTTTTTTTTTTTTTTTTGAAGCCCCCTCAGTCTGATCTTTTCTATTTTTAATATTCAACCCACATTCACCTTCTCATATGACACACTGCAGACCAACTCCTCCTACTTAAAGCCCTCTGAGTGGTCAAAACAGAGGGGAGAGAAGCAGGGAAGGAAGTGACAGAGGGTGAAAGAAAAAAAAAAGGAGCTAGAAAAAGAACTGTCGCTCTCACTGTATAATTTTATGATCAACATAATATCAAGCCCCGGCAGGAAAATAGATTCAAGCATCTGCTTAATTTGGAGCATAAAGCTTCTGTCCGCATGAATCATTCAGCTCTTCTTTGTCCTGTATTACTAAACTAACTTCAACTAAAATATTTAAGTCTTTTTCAAACTCAATTAATACTTAAAAAAAACTTTTAAAGGATTCTATATAGTATAACAGAATAACATCCAACCAAAAAAGTGGGTTTTAACCCTTTTGACCTTATATGTGCAAATGTCATGATGTAACTAGTTATAAAACGTAACAAATAAAGAAGGAATTGAAACAGGTTGTAGAAATCCACTTGACTTTTGCCAGAATTAATATAAAGATAGCTTTGCAGTACGTGGAGGGTTCAAATCCAACTTTATAAACTGTGAGGGTCCCCAAATACACAAATAACTGTACCAAAGACTAATAAAAGTGGTTTTAGCAAAATTTGACTCCTTTAAGAAAGGTTAAATACAGAGGAGAAAATTTTTTGGGAGTGCCACAAATGTAGCACTGAGTCTTTATGGGTTAAATTAATTCATTTCCCTCATCTGCTGTGTATTCGACTGTTGTTTATTTATATCCACACTGGTGAATGAATGCGTATGAATGTTTGGTGGTGGTCGGAGGGGCCGTTGGTGTGAATTGGCAGCCACGCTTCTGTCAGTCTGCCCCAGGGCAGCTGTGGCTACATATGTAGTTTACCACCACCAGAGGGAGAATGTGAGAGTGAATGAGTAATGGATCCACTGTGCGCACTTTTGAGTATGCATTAATAGAAAAGAGCTATTTAAATCTAACCCATTATTATTATTATATCCAACTAACTCGGTAAAGCTCTGTGAGACAACCTTGTTGTGATATAGGGCTCCACAAATAAAACTGAATTGAATTGAAAATAGTTAAGGATTACAGAATGATCAGTACCACTGGCATTCAGAAAGTGTCAAAAAGAGGCAGTATTTCAGCTTATATGTAGAGAGGGACAGAATCAAAGAAACAGGGAAGGAGAACTGCGAGGTCGTGCGGTAAAGATGGATTTCAATGTGGCATTGATTTCAAAGCAGAATGACCTCAGATGTGTTTACAGCGTCGGACTAAGCCTTTTGATAAATAAACGAATACTCACTACAAAATATACGACACACAGACGCACACCTTAAAGCTCTCATACTTTCAGATGAAAAAGACACATTACACATGAGGAACACCAATAAATGATTTCTTTTATTGAAAAGGAAAAAAAAAACCTGTCTGTCTTCTGAAGAGGGATATATCTTTTTCAAATGAACTTGTGAAGCAATTATACACGACAGCCTCTTCAGTGTAGCTTTAATGTAGCCACAGTACACACTTTAAGGAGCTTAAGAACCAAAAATACTGGTAACTTGCATTTTTTTGTTGATTATTTCCTTTTTGCTGTGCATGGCATGACTTAACAACAGCTTGAGAATGACTTTTGAAGCAGTGGAGAGGTAAAAAAAAAAAAAAGTCATCATCGTACACTTACATAAACCATTAAAGTTCAGAACGAGTGACTGCTGCAACTGGAGGAAACACAGTATCGTATATGATGGGGACATGAAAAATGAGGTATGTACGTCTGTCACAACCACATGAAGGTAAAATAAAAATCAGTTATAAAACAATAATACTGTGCATCGGAATGTACAAAGGGAAAAAAAGGACACACGACAAAACAACAAAGCACATTCAGTTCCAGTTCAATACTCTGCACCGCTATACTCCAAAGTGTTAGCATGTGTTCCATCTCTAGGTTAAGCATCTTTATAACATTTCCAGGAAAAACTAAATTATGAAATTTACAATTATATAACAAAATATGTACACAAAAGTCAGATCAATCCAACCGTTTGAGTCAATGTCAGTTTAGGACCATAAGTCATAGCTTGTGAATTTGAGTTTGACTCCATTGTAAAGTTCAATGTTAAGAACAGTTTTTCCACTGTATAAAAAAACATATGATCAGTTTTGTTTTATGTTTACTCCTGTGGAATTCATTCACCGTGAAAAAGTTACATTCATGTTGCTGATTAAGCTAAAAGTTTGGACAATTTCCAATACAGACGTAAAAGGTCTGGTAGAAGTTTTGCCGTAATTCTAGATAACACACATTATATCTTTATCTTTCTTATAAATAGACACACACTAATCGGTGCACATTCATGTCTTTGCAACATCACACACTGCAACGGCACATACGACTGTCATAAAGTAGGAGTAACAGAGTAGAAATAATTGCTTGGTGCTTTTAGCCATTTAAATGCTACTTCAAAGACATGATATACTTGCTATTTATGAAAAACACAAAAAATGAGACTTTTTTTTAATATAGTGAATAGTGGGGGTGTGCACATTGTCGGTGCTTAGAGTCTGGGATGTGTCAAAAAGTAGCAACAACATTGATTTCCCTGCACTGGTATAATTTATGTGAGATTAAAAAAAATGTGGTTTCAATGTAAGTCAATAAGGCTTTTTTTTTTTTTTGCCATGGAGTTTCTGCATTTAACAGAAACTACTAATGCAATGAAATCAGTGTTATTACTAATTTTTGACATGTCTTACACTCTGATATAAAACCTCCACCTTGTATATTTTGTGGTGTTTTTTTTTTTTTTTCTTTAATAATGCAAGTGGCATCACATATTCAAACTGGCTTTAAATGGTTAATTTTATTCACCTTATGTGTTTATATATTTTGCATATATTTTCTAGATTCAACCAGATGACTTTTTAATGTAATATGATTTCTGACACCTAAAATTACTCCTCTCTGTTCTAAAGCACAAATTCATGTAGTGTTTTTCATTTTATTATTATTTCTTTTCATTTTATATTCAAGTGAACAACACTTCATTACATTCTATCATTTGCTTTCTGCTGTTAAGTTCTGATACTAAAGTCGACCAATTTCACTCTGCAAATACTTTAATAAATCTGGTGTTAAACTGACTAAAAGAGCAACCACTGTATTTTTGAGAAGTAGTTTAAAGATGCATTAGAATCATTTGAAAAATCACTCAAACAGAAGCTAATGAACCTTCAAGCTGAAGCAGTGCTTTTTAATGACTAGCAAAACCAATAACTAAGTCCCGTGACCACCACCCGAAATATGAATTTTACACCAACAGTAAAAGTGCACATCCTTTATTTTCTCTCGGATTAATGGATGCAGACGGTACTCAAGTGTGCACTCTTAAGGTAATATGATTTCAAAACATTATCTATCCGGCAACCATAAGATGTTTTTGTGGGTTTTTTTACTCAAGGTTTCAGATTAAATTTACTGACTAGTTTTGCTGTCTGGGGTTTTGGATAAACAAGGTTTCACTCTATTAAAACTGTGTTTCACCTCGAAAATCTTCTCCCACACAAAGTGTCTTTTTTAACCCTGTAACCCTTGTAATCAAATATTCCCCATACATCTGCCCTGACCTCAATCTCAGCCAATAGTGTGTGTGTGTGTGTGTGTGTGTGTGTGCGTGTGTGTGTGTCTTATTATGCGCGTGAGATAGAGAAGGAAAACCAAATCATCCCACGTAATGTCTTGACAAGTGTACATACTGTGGACTGTATGTACAAAAATGAGACCTATATATGGACATGTCATGCATATATGATGCACTTATGCACTTGACATGTGCATGTAGTTACTAATTCATACGTGCATTTGTGAATATAAGCATATATCTTGCTCCCATAATGTAACTGAGATGTAAAGTATCATAACGTGAGCGTGTTTGTGGGTGTTTTAAAAAGGTGCAAATTAATAAGTGTCCCACAAAGCTTATGCAGCAATAATATTATATTTACAGTTTGAATATTTTGAGGTTTCATCTTTACTGCCACATCCTGCTCAAGTACTTCTAAAATGTGCGTGCATGTTGGAGCACATCCAATGATTAATTTAACAGACACTTCAGTGAGTGTGTGTGACGTGCATGTTCAGACAAGGGGTGTAACATCTTAAACATCTTTCAGTGTAAAAATATTTTCCAAAAAAACGCTACCAGCACCCTTTGATTTATAGAGCCACAAATTTTCACTATAACAGAGCTGTTGGCAGGGGAAGGGGAGGAAAAGAAATCTGTTTCATGGCGGATGTGCTGGATGTTTTGACAGGTGTGGTGGATACCTGCAAAACTAATCTGATGGCAGTTTGAGAGCACGGTACCTTCCCAACGTCAGATAGTCCACTCTACCATCCCTGGTGTTAACAGTGTATGATAAAGACTTAACAGAAAACTGCCCAACTCATCACGTAGTTATCGTTTTAACATTTGTTGCATGCAAGAGCAAGGCAATTGGAAGTGAAGTCATTTTCTCTCAAATGCATTCCCATATCTCTGATCAGTTTTATTACTTGTTCCAGCTCTGACTCGTAGCAGCTCAGGCTTTCACTAACAGGAATCCACTGCCAAATTCAAACAAAATCACTTTTTCCTTCAAAGCCACAAAGCCACAAAGTAGCTCTGGTTACTCACTTTAATGAGCCTCAAAACTTCTCCAAACTGGTGTGTTTTGTTCTGTCGCTTGAGTAGAATCAGTGGATGCGTGAGTGTTTGGATCTGGTTTGATTATACAGAATAATACAGCTGGGAGACCTTCTGAATTTTAACTGGATCCCAAACGCAGCGTTGTTTACAAAGTGGTGTTCATAGTGGCTGTGTGTATGGATGTGTGAGTAGCAAGAGGTGGTGTTGTTGCATGAAGATATAATGGGGTGAGCAGGTCTACACAGACAGACGGGGGTTGAGTGGTAGCATACAAAATCAGCTGCCGATGAACCCAAAAGTGCAGAAATAGCCCAGGGATGGCTGTGTACGGAGGTGGGAGGCCTGTGTGTATTCGCAGAAGATCTAGGTTAATGGCTGTCTCTGTCCTTCTGATGTGAATAATTCATCCAATGGGAGGCTTTTATGTGTCTCTAAAGGCTCTCTCTGATTGGCTGAGCTCTACCTGGCTCTCTGAGATCCACCTGATGGCTCTCAAAGTGTCTGTAGGTGGTCGTCCAGAAAGTGTATTCACTCCATTCCCCTGCTTAGGAAGGCACGTGACCACTTTGACCCGTCTCTCAGCAGGATTAAGAAAAAACTGCTGCACTGATTTTTCATGAAACTTGGTGGAAAGGTAGGACATGAGACAAGGACAAACCCAAGAAATTTTAGAACGGAGTTATTATCTTTCATTCTCTTTAACACTAGACAGTCCCAGGCTAATATGGAACTTATAATAGAAACAGTCAGTTAAAAGCTAGTTTGTGTTTGAGTCTATTTTTCACTGCGATTGGGTCATTTGTTGACTCTATCATTAACTCTATATCGGGCAAGGGACTATTTTTGGTAATTTCCGCATACATTACAAGACAGTGACTGCAACAGTTCCAGTGAGGACAGTGAGCCAACAATCTGAGGTCCAATGTGGTCTACAGGGTCTGTAAGGTCCACCTCTGCATGAACAGTGAGTGTACCTGCTTTGTTCAGTACCACGAAGTAATGGTACTAATGTAAGGAATGATGTTTAAAGGGATAATGTGGATGTGGACAGGGGTCTGGAGCAGCACTTATGTTGGTCTAATGTTCTAAAAATACATGTTCCTTTCACCTTACATGTGTTTTCTTGTATTTTTTTATATCTACTTTTTGTATTTTTGTATTTTTTTTTGCCATTTACAGGCAAGAAATCAAATATGGTAACTTCATTTACCTTGATTTTCTACATGACAATAAAAAATTGTTGAAAACTTTCACAAAAATAATAAAGTATTGTTATGTCCTCCAATAACAGACTAAGGTTGAAAGTTTGAATTTCAGAGTATTTCTACGATCGCCCTATAAAGGGTTAACCGAGGTTGCCTACATCAATGATAAGAGCCAAAATGTACAGATTCCTATGTGTGCAACACTATATAGTTAGTTTAGAAAAGCAAACACCCAAAAATAGCAGTTCCTAGCACAACACAGACTCCAACACAAACTTCACAAACACATACATCTTATTCAACCTTTAAACCTATTCCACCAACTGACAAAAATAGCAAACGAGGCCATAATTTGTTTATACTTTTTTTTCATAAATTAGAGGATGCTGAATTGATCCCATGTTTTATATTTACTTAAAAACATTTCTTTTTCCCCATTTTTATTATTTCATCCCAGTCACACACTCACACATGCGCACAACCGATCTTATATGTGTTAAATTTAGTCTCTTGTGTGTCCGTTTCCATTAGCGTGAGACCACCTCCACTGGGATGTTCTGAAACAACACACAGCCTGAAGAGAAACACAAACAACATCAAAACCATTAAAGAAAACACAACTGTAAAGAAAACAACACAATGGAAAATAATAATAATAATAATAATAATATAATAGAGGTCTTACTGGTTGGTTATGTCAGTACATATTTAGTTATTTAGTATTTGTGTGATCTTAAACTATAAGATGGAAAAAGAACACTTAAGGCTTATTTAATAATGTCATACTCAGTGATTAAATTCAGCATATAGTAACTGTAGGCGCAATACAACCAAGTGCTCTTTTTCCAACCATTATACAGCTACACTACTGCACGGTGAGTGGAGAATTATCAAAAATGTTGTGTTAGAACAGAGATGTTTAGTAAATTAGCCATGACAGAGAAGTTATATTCATCATGTGTGAGTGCAATATAAAATATACAACACTCAAAAGTAAGTATACACATATACATATACACATAAATATAACAATATACTGTAATGAAGTGAGAACGGTCCAAATCACACTGTGTTGGTGGTGGTGGGCATGTTGAGAGGTGGGCACATGTGTTGGAAGACTATGTAATATAAGTTGAGTCAGTGTGTGGGCTAATTGTTCTGTTGTTTCTTTTTCTGTCAAATAACAAATGCATAAATCAAACCCAGAAAACAAAAGAAAGGAAACAAATATAAACAAAGAAATAAAGAAAAGCAGAAACTTGAGAGTGGTAGGAATGGAAAAACCCAACAAAGACTATCTCGGCTAATACTGCGAAGAATACGCATGTTTTCTGGCAGATTTAATGTATATTGACTGAAAGCAATTAAAAGGTGTTGTTAACGGTGCACAAACCTCACTACATCCATATTTGATGATAAATATATTAATTTATCCATTATGCTGCAAAGGTCGGAGTCACTCTGAAACTTTATACAGACTCACAGCAGAGTGGCTTTACAGCAAAGTGCTTAACAATTTCCTCACAGTGGGGATGAAATGACCTTTACCGCAGCATGAACAATAAACCTCTCACAACTGAACTTGACTTTGTGCCCCTCAACCTTCCTACTGTGACCGAATCAATGGACACACTCATACCTCACGCCACTCTGCCTTAACAGCACAAGTGACTTTCGGCAGTGATCTCCAACATCTGTGGATCTCAACACAGATGTAAATCCCAGCAAAATCAGGAGCAGGTTCTTTTGTTAAATGTACACGTCGGTAACAAACACCTGGCATGTCAGCGGTGGAGGAGGGGGTGG
>JAPQRP010000030.1:28831337-28844519 GCA_037367295.1 Apogon hyalosoma
GGGGGGGGCAAATGTAACAGCCTTATCTGTGGCGGAGGATTATGAGCATTTTACCAGCCTGTCAGGTAAAAGTAGAACGTGAGCCATCCAAAAGACATAAAACCTCTCTGCTGGATATGGCATTATGGTAACATGAGAAATGCCACCAAATAACCTGGTTAAAGATGTGTGTGAGAAAAGAGTCAGAGGGAGATGTGCTTTGCCAAACATCAAACAGATGAGATAGAGATGAAGTAAAGAGAATAAAAGTAGCAGGTTTTTTTCCATTTAACACATAAAGACTCAGTGCTGCTTCTGCGGCAGTTCCCAAATTAATTTTTCTCTCTATTTAACCTTTCTTAAATGATTTCTCACTATTGATTATATTATTATCCCTTTTTTTTTTGTTTTTTTTTTTTCATCGTAAATCATGTTTTTTCTAATATTTAACTTAGATGTTCATGAAAACAGTGTAAAGTCAAAGGTTATTACATCACAACAGAGAAAAGCAAAGAAAAAGTGCCTTTTTCAGCAAACTGAACATAAACTAAGTGTCTCCATTCACTGTCATTGATCCAACTCCATGGGTTTTACCGGTGAATAAATGTTGTAGAAGATGACGGTGTTTCCACGGTAACTACGGAGCCTCTGAACGTCCAAATGGGTGATATCTGATGACCATGAAAAGATGATCAACTGTATTTTACACCAATTATTCATATGTATTGACAGGATTCACGGTTCAACAGTAGGGGTGTTACGGTACAGAGAAATGTCAGTTCGGTACGTTTAAAGTACAGGCGTCTATGATTTGATACATTTTCGATATGTTTTCAGTACAGTGAAGGAGACCAATTTCATTAAAAAAAATACTTTATTGAAGTAAAAAATTGGGTACAGTTTTTCTCTTGGTAGCGATAATATTAACGGTTGGGTGGGGTCGTTTTAAGTGCGTTATGAAATTTGACGTGTAAAGGATCCTCAATGAAACATCCAAAATGCAGAGGATGATATATAAAAAATAGTGATAAATCATTTAAGAAAATCTAGACCACAAAAATAGTTTTAGATCTTTGTGGGTTAATGACAAAGTAAATTATACAAAGTAAAACACACATAATCTTAGATTGTGATCGGTCTTATTTTGCAACATGATACACTTTTCAGAGGAATCATCCACATTGTGTCATGAAAAAATAAATACCAGTGCTGTCAGAACTTTCCAAGTCAGCTAACTTTGATTTTAAATGGCTCATTTATCAGTGTAATTATTGTATTTTACATACAGCATTGCACTGACCTTTTACAAAGACCCCTGTGGGTTTACAGCATTAATGTCACTAACACAGGTCACAAGGCTAGTGAGTTTATTCCGTCTGTTTGCACTAAAGTCCACATTAACTTGCAGAGTGTGTGTAATGTGTTGTTTTGCCGCTGTTGAAGAAATGATGATGAAAAATTAATGTAGGTCCATCTGCTGTGGGTCCAGCTTCTGAACTCTGACGTCTGATTCACAGCGATGCTTTAGAGTTTTACTGGTGTGAAAAGATAGTGACTCATTATAAAACCCCAACGGTACACAGTATCCCACAAACTTTGGTAATTAATGGAGACACTGGAGGTTTTTGTACATAAAACTGCGGATGTGTTTGTTTACTTCATCTAGATATTGTCAAAATATTGTAATAATTTGTCCTGAATCTTGCAGAAATGTGGAGTTTCTAGTCAGATTACAAAACAAAAAGCTGTTACAGAAACCCAAGAAAACAACAATAATTGTAATTTGTCTGTGTTTTATAGAGATTAAAAAAAACATCATCATCATTATGTTTTGATCAGATTGTCCAACTATACTGGGAAAAAATCTACTTCATTAGAGCAGTGATTCTCAAACTTTTTACAGTGGAGTACACCTTGAAATATACTTTTTTGCCAAGTACCATTAACTCTCGCTTCAGCATTTTTGACTGAAAAAAATTGGGCAAAATTTGTTCCTGTGCTAAAGGTGTCTGTTTATATTTTCAAACAACATGTATTTATTCAACAATATTCAACAAACAACATGTGTTTAACTGTAATATATAAAAAAAATTAAAAACATTTTAAAGTAGATTTTGTGTACAAAACACAAACTGAAAAGTGCCCTCTTTCTTTGATAAGAAAAATGAATAAATTGGTCATTAATGAATAAATGAACCTTTCATCAACAAAAAATAATTACTTAGCTACTCAAACTCATTTTGAATAATATAAAAGAGAAATGTTCTTAAAATGTTACCAAAGCTTAAACAAGATAATTATCAGTAAAACTATTATATGAATGTATTTAATGTGTTTTATATTTCAGCATTAATTCTCATTATTTATTTTGTATTCAGTACATGATGACTTATTTAATGTATTTTTCCAAAGCAATTTCAAGTACCCCCTGGGCTTCTTCCAAGTAACCCTGGGGATACGTGTACCCCACTTTGGGAACCCCTGCATTAGAGAATCAAAGTATTTGTGCTTTTGTTTCTTGCCACCTCTGTGTCAGTTATATTTATAGTATCCTGTTGCATCAGTACAAACATGTTGCCTCCATTCATCAGCTCCACACCGAATGTTTGCTCTAGTGTCTCCTACTCAGATTTTAACTTTTAATTTAACAGTGAATGTCACCTTCTCATGAATAAACAAAGCAAAAGGTATCAAAAAAAAAAGTCCAAAATTGCTCTGCTTTTGGGTTGTAAGAGAGACAATCTTCTCAAAAATAGCTGTTGTTTGTTTCTGTTGTATTTGTACCATGAATGACAGCAGTTTTACAACTACTTTCTAAATACAGGCTGGGAATAACCAATAAAAAAACTCTCAGTTTTCCTGCGTTTTTGAGTTGTTTGAGTCTGAAATACACTTTCCTTCTTCACGAGGCAGTAACGGAATGAGAATAGGAAAAGAAGAGAATATAATATGGTTTCTAGAAACACAGCCCTGACTGCAGCTCTGTGATGTGGTTAAGTCCAGTCAGCTGGACTTTCAAAGCCTCACTTTCTGTTTTGCCACATAATAAGCACACAGCCTCTATGCAACATTACCATCACAAGGCCAGTAAGAGGTGCAGATGCTGAATGGGAAGGAGACAAACTGAACTGCAGTGCGATAATTGGCGTGACACCTGCAATAAGTGAAAATGGCTCCTTTCTAAACACTAATAAGCACCAGAGCATACGTTTTTTTGTGATCTTTATCCTCTTTTAACATTTCTGTGTGCTTACTGAGACTAGAATATAATAGCTAATGAGTAAATTCCTAAAATGAATGGGTACATCCATAAATGAGACTGCACAGATTGTGTTTGAGTATAAACACGCTTGTTGTGTCGCGTCCTCAAACGGTATGAAATATTGCTGCAGGTTTGAGGAAGAAGGATGTGTAATAATGGAGCCGGGCCAGGTAACAGCAGCAGCAAAGTGATGGCGGAGACGTCTGTCAGGAAAAACCATATTTAGTGGATTAACAATCCCAAGACACAGCAGAGGAATGTAGCAGAATGTAGCAGCAGAGGGCTGTATTGGGATAGCAGAAGCGCTCCATCTGATGGTTTATGCATCTAACAGAAGTAGGTCAGAGCCCAACATGCATTCATCAGTTTAAAGAGGTAACTGATTGAAAATGAAAAAAAATCTACATGAATGTGTTTGTAGGTAAGGTGAAAATGCAGAGTCGTCTACGGTGTGTGTTTTGCCACCTGAAGGCTAGGTTGAAGGAAACCAGACAAACCCAAACCAGCATGTTTTTAATGAAAGCTGAATGTCATCTCCAGTGTTTCACCTCTGAGTCACTGGTTCAGAGCAAATCTATTTATGAGTCTAAAGCCCAGACAAAAAAAAAAAAAAAAACTGTTACTGTCCTGTCTTCTTGTAAACTCAAATGCATTACATACTGAGGTGTGTGAGGTGCTCTTTATGAGCTGTGTAAATCTGGATGGATCAACTATTTAACAATACACAGGTGGAATATACAGTAGTGTCGGGCACCGTATGCAAATATTTTTTCCTTTGTACTTGTATTTACGGACCTGCACCTGTTAAGAGGTTTAGATATATAGCGGGGAAGCTGCTGCCTGTTGTTTGACGTGGTGATGAATATTTCAAAAGAAACACATTACTGTACAGTTCTCGCATTTGAAGTGACACATTTTTGATGCTCAGTATCTCAAAGCAGCACACCACCCAAATACAAAGTAAGTATTTCAGAAAGTGTCTGGCAGGTAAAAATCCATTCCACTGTCATGTCTGGCTGCCAATCATTGTCAGTCCTTGTAGGCAGAGTGAAGATGATTTCATCCTATGACTTACTTTATAAATAAAGACACTAAATGGAGAGGGAAAAAAAGTCTTTTGGCTGGAGGCACCGTGCTGCAGTAAATGAACTGGCGCTTCGCGATTTGACGTCTTTTGTCTGTTCCCAGTCCTGACTGCTGACATCAGTCTGTAGCAGGTGTCACCTCATGTCGCCACGTGTCTTTGTCTGTGTGTGTCTGAAGGTAGTGATTCACTCCTCTTCCAGACTCAGCTAGTGATAATGATTTAGCTTTGGAGCGACGCAGGTTGGCAATGATGCAGGTTGCCATGGCAACAGCATGCAATGAGCAGCGGAAGTCGACCATGTCACACTGCAGACCCTCTGACAGCTGCACACACATGTATGCACTTATTCTGTCTTTTTTAACCTTTCTTTCGTTCACTGTCTCTTTTTATATGTGCACACATGATGTTCCTTTTACAGCATTTTACAAAAACAACTAGACTCACACTTCCAGCTGTGAGACGCAGTTGTTTCTTCATTTTAATTCCTGCTACAATTACATTCAGTCTGCCATCTTCATTCCCATGTGCCTGTGTTTGTCAGATTTATTCAGAGGAATTTCACACAGATTTATCAGTATGTAACGACATCTATATGTTGCATTAAATTCTGAAAAAAGAACAGGGGATATAGTGTAAATACCTGTGAACTGTAAATAATAAAGTGTTACTGAGTCCTGTAATCCTACTAGCTTTAGTGGACCCTTTATTTTGTAAGGTATGTTTTCTCAGTGGTTTATTTCTTCTCACACCCTGATGCTTTTTCATTCCATGAGCCAAAATGCGCTTGTTTCACTGCCACCATGATAACATCCTGTTATTATTCAGATGGATTTTCCTTGTTCTGTTTATCTGCTGACTTGTTTATTTATTTATTGTTAATATTTCTGTATGTTTTTGTAAAATGAGTGCAAATTTAGCTCTCTTTCTTGTTCACTTGGGATCCTATAGAAATTCAGATTCTACATCCGAATGCTTTGTTTCCCTACATTTTCGGGACAGTTATACTTTTGACATGTCATGGTGACTCATAATAAAGTGTTGAATGGCAGCCCTAACAAAATCCTCATCCACTATCCAATACAAGCCAAAGACCTGCTACACAGACACATTTTTCTCTCCTCATTTCAACTGAGCACCAGCATTGTTTTTCTGGGCATGGCTTCACACTGCTCTCTGCTTGGTCTTGAGTATTTTACACCAGTTGTCTTATGTCAGCTAAGAAACCATCAGACGGCTCAGCAAAACTGTAGAGCTTGGCACAGGACCATGGAGCAGTCTTTAAAAACACAGTTATAAATCTAACTGGCCTGAAGTGTCTGTGAAACTGCATGTACTGTGAGGTTGCTCTAAACAGGCTTAATTAAGACTCTATGCAATGCAAACAAGTATGATCATGTACAAGGAAAAACAGAAAATGACACTGACTGACAGTCTGCCTCCTGCTTTCCTCACACTCTGTGACTTATGCAAACACATTAGATGTTTTTAGTTTTGCTTTTATTTTTGCTCTTGATCTCCATCCTTGTCACTCAAACTGAAACTTACTACCCATTTCACCGTCGCCCACACAAATATACACATTTTCTATTTGTTCTGCTCCTTAAAGGGATTATATGTACTATTGATATTCCTTACAATGACCAAAACCTACAGCGAATCAGCGCTATGTATGCACAGACTGTATCACTCACTGAATAATGTATAAAGCTCATTGTTTACATACATCTGTATTAAGGTATTGTCAAGTTTTCTCATAGCTGGATCTTTTCACAGCCACTCAAAAATAACACTGTATTTAATGGATCTTCACTTTCTCTACCATCTGATAGTTTACATTATAGCTCTGTTAGTAGTGTGCACCTTCATCTACATAAAACAGCCACAGTGAAACCACAAATCACCTCTATTTTCTGTGCAGTTTGTGTTGTCAATAGCTGAACTAAAGAATCACTCAAGGTCAGAACTGTCAGAGGTTTAGTCTGAACTGAAGCGTGGATCAACAGAGAACTTAGCAATGATAATAACATCACATAATACCTTTATACCTTTGTAAGCCTCATGATCAAACTCACCCATGTAGAAAAACACTGTGATTTCATCATCAAACTCCATTCTTTTCATTTGGAGCCGTGTCCAAAGGTGAAAACAACAATAATGCTTAACGCTTTTGGGTCCGATCAAGCGAAAGTGAACATCAACATGAAAAAGTACAATTGCACACATCATTTATCAAGGAGGCTCATTTTTTAGCTAAAGATCTCTATTATGTGGAACTGTTATCCTTTTTAAAATATCACTTGAAGAAAAAAATGTTACAACCGATTTTATCAAATGTCCTTTTTACACCATAGCCATGCCTCAGACATAAAAATATAGCTTGAATTTGATGCTAAAAATTATATCTAAAAAATGTGAAAATGTATTCAGTCTGTTGATTATGTAGATGATTGTTAAGTTTCAATTATTAGATTTTCTATATTTTGTGAATATTATTGATATTTATGAGTTTGAACATTTGTGAGTTGCTTAAAAGGCCTTGGACACGTGTTATTATAAAAATACCTATTTTTAATTTTCAAGTTACTTATAATTCAGATATTTGAGTGAAACTTTCAGAAAGTAATGATCTTTTGATACATTTTGGGTGATGCATACGATGGTAAAGATAAAGAGTTGTCCACGTATTGCTATGGCAGCCTGTCCACATGTTACCACATTCTCATATCAATAAAACAGAGACATTTCAATATTTTGCACCAAAATGTATTTTCAGCATAGTTGAATATAATATCTACAAAATAAAACCTACAAATTTCTGTCAAGAACCACATGTTTTGAATGTTTGCGTGAAGCTTAAAAAATGTATGTCCATTTCAAGTCTGTGTGTTACCGAGCAGTAATTTGACATTTTTCACCTAAATATTTTATCTCCCCAAATTTAGTTATACATAATGTGAAAGTGCTTATAAATACCTACTCAAACATGTATAACACATGCATTTAAGTTATTCTGTTTACCTGACAGAGACCGTTGAACACAAAATGTGTCCACGTGCTACTGCTTGATCGAACCCTTTTATCACTTTATCACTTTCTTTGACTCTAAAAGTTGTTTTTTTTAGTGGTTCTCATCCTGGCTCATCACTTTCTGATGCTTGGGTCAAAGTCATTAGTTTTCATCACCATGGGATACTGGCAGAATGACTCACTGCTCCCTCTAGTGGTCATACAAATTTGTCGGACTGTAAGAATAAATGCATTCAGTTCATGCCTCTACAATCAAATAAATTGATGTCTTCGCCATAACGTCATATCTATTTATTCTGAACACACTGATGATAATTTTAGGAAATTTTAATTTTAATACTTGAAAGTAGAAACACTACATATGGCCCCTTTAAGTCCATTAAAATATTTTGAATCTATAACTCATAAAAATCCATCAATAAAGAGTGTTATATGCGGTGATATGTAGAGATGAAGCTGCAAATTACAACCAACTGAATACCCTCCCACACTCTTCCATGGTGGCCAGAAGTTCCTGTTGAAGCAAAACCTGCTTGTTTTGTGTGTTCTGGATGTTTTTAGATAAAGGGATAATAACTCTAGTTCACACTATCTGAACAACAGAAGCCATCTACTATAACATGGAGAAAAGAAGACTCACTAACATGATAGATATGAACAGCTCATTCTAAGGTGATGAAATCATAACCAGTGTAATTTTTATGTGATTATACACTGATGAAAATGTAGTTATGAATGTTTGAATCCATTTAGCCCCTCCTCAAACCTCCTAAATCTTTTATGTGATTCAACACCCACCAAAATATGCTGATGTTTTGCTTTTAAATGATAAATGAACATCTAAAACCATATGCTTTTTCAGTAATTTGTTGTTTTCCAAGTAATGAGCATGCTCTTTGTTTTTTCTGGGCAGCTTTATACTGCTTTTGGACTGGATGTGAGTATTGTGTCAGTAACAAAACAAAAAAAAAAAAAAACAACCCTACAGACAGCTCAGCAAAACTGAAGAGCTTGGCAGTGAACCGTGGATTGGACTTAAAGAAACACAGTTATAAATCTAACTGGCCCCATGTGTCTCTGAAGCTTGAAGCACATGTACTGGTGTGTGGAGAAGCTGAGTTTAAGGATGTCCCAGAAGACTTTATGTAAGTACAGCACAGGTAGGAACATGTGCTTATGAATGAGGTGGAAAAAAGACTGACACAGATGTACACAAAACAGAGGGGTTTCTCTTGTGCTTCCACTAACGTTATCTCCCTGTTTATTCGTTTGTCTCACCCTTCACACATCTACCTTTACTCTCTCAGTGGCACACATAAAACGACCCCCTCCCCATATTGCCTCCAAACACACCCACGCACAGTCCGCAGAGCAGAGCTGCTGACCTTAGCATTCGTCAGTGATGGGAAGGCAGGGCCAAGAAGACAGAGGCATCCTGGCTCAGTCTGGACGGGCAAACGATCAATTGATTCGTCAATAAGCCTCTATCTGTTATAGTGCTGTTCCCAGTCGCTCAGGGCTGCTGGTACAGTTCTGTCTCTTTTCTCTCACTCCCTGCTGTGCAGAAAATGTTGCACAGATGCACAAACACACAAAACAAAAGCACTAAGACTCGCTAAATGATATTGGCATGCATCTTTACCGACCCTCATACATATTCATGAAAAGTGCAGACTTGGAGTATGTGTGCGCGTCTTTCTTTGGCTCTTCACCACTGGGGTATGTGCCTGAGTACACAGGGACTAGGTGTTGATCGATAGCTAAAGCCTCATTATCATAGACCCTATCATACAGACATTCACTACGCTGCCAAGAAAAAGCCACACTGATGCAAAATGAACACACTGTCTGGCAGCAGTGACATTTACTGAGCGGCTGACTGGAGTTTAAAAACAACACACTGTTGTACAGTGTGAAGAAAAAGTCACTCTGACATGTACATAACACATAGCGAATGCGGACACCATGCAAACACCTGGATAAGTAGGGAAGGGTTACTCTAGTTGTCATATATGAGGAAATGTGCTATACACATGACTAGGGCTGGACAATAGAAGGATCGATCACAAGATTTAAAAAAAAAAAAAAAATCTCTTTTAGGTTTATTTTGTTCATACCTGAAACACAGAATGTTTTAATGCTTTGTTGTTAATTTACTAATCTGCATTTTGTTGTTGAGTAAAACATTTCATTCTTATAATTTTCTACCCTTAGATGTGTGAAATCCTCCATTATTCGATGTGTATTTGTTATGTTCTGAGAATAAAGAATTGATTAAAAATACAAATGACCATCTGGTTAGTGCAGCTTTCACTCAAGTGGATGCAAACATCAGACTTTAATCTTGAGAGAAGTAATGATTTGACATTTATTGTGATAATTATCAGTGCTGACTGACGTGGAAGAGATATTTGGCTGTATCTGTCCACCCTTCATAAGACATAAGATCTCTTAGTCATTCTATGTGTGACAAATCCAATCTAAAATGCATCTGATACTAAATTTCCAAGAAAGAACATTCACACAAACAAGAAAGTGAAAGTACAGTGTTCTTTAAAGAAAGAACACTGCATGAACACTGAATGGAAAGAATGTTTTTCCAATACTCATGTTGTAAATGTGAAAAACAAAAATAGACAAGAACAGTATATATAATAAGTAGAGGACGAGTTTCTAGTAGAAAGACTTTTTCAACATGTGATTAATGTTGTAAAAAGGCCAAATCATTATCTTTTAATTCTAAATCTAACCCATACAAAGTCCTTTTAGTGCCAAAACTTTAACAAGTAATTTTAATCCCTAGAATTAAAAAATAAATAAATAAATAAAAAGTGACTGAAAACAGGAATCTAAAAATGGTAAATGGATCTGCACTTTTCTACCTTAATTGTACTCAAAGAGGCTCTTAACAGTGTAACACATACACACCAGTGAAACAGCCTCTGGGAGCAATAAGAGGTTCAGTGTGTTGTGAAAAAAGGTACGCCACACATGAGGATAAAACCCACAGTTCTATTTGAGGTTACAGAAACACATGTATGTAAATGTATATACATCTTCATTCCACAAACACTGCAACTCATCAAAGCAGCAACACGGAAACTCCTCTGTGTGTTGTGTTGTGTTGTATTTCATTGCTATTCTATAGTAGCGTGAAATTATGTAGCATTGTCAACATTTATACTTAATCTGTGATTAGGAGCTAAATTAAATTACCTCAGTTCTGCGTTCTGGACTTCTGATGTTCACAGCAACTTAAGTTTCCAAAAATACCAAATTGAGAATACACAAGCTCCATTTGATAAAGTGAAAAAGCCATAAAAAAAAGGTTTTCATGCTTGAATATTTTCCTGGATATGCAGCTCATTTAAGCCTCATGATTAAACATCGTGTTCAAGCTACTAAAGTTTTCCTAATTTTGAGCTACTTTGAAGAAATACTGTAATAGGAAAAAACTGGAGGTTCAAGGGTTTCAATTTGCCAAAAGGCTCAGCTGTGATGAAATACAACAGCAGCTGAAGGTCTTGTGTGTGATCAAGACCGGGCTGTAGCAAACACTGGCACTGCCTTGTACAGTAGATGAAAGTCTTGCATTTGTTAAATGAAATGTTTGTTATGATAAAACTACTGGTCTCCATGTAAACATCAGACCCATGTTTGTATTTCATCAGTAAATTGAATTACAAAGATTTATGTTTCTTTTGCTCTCACAGATGAAATCATTTTCTGTATGGTCGATCACTGAGTGTAGCGTTTAGTAGAAGACGTGGCACAGATGATGAGAAGCTCGCAATACACCCGAGCAGCAGCTGTAGAGGTGGTTTTATAAAATACTTTCCAGCCATTATTGTGTCAAATTATAGTGATGTTTATAGTGATTAGATGATAGTTAGAGCATTGTTTCCAGTTTGATCCGGCCTACTGACTGTGTTCTGGGGCAAACAGGGCAAACTAAATATAATATTTGCATTAATAAATTACAGCTGCCGCCAGAAAACCTCACATCCCAGACTATGGTATCTTTAATTATTTAAAAATGTAGATAGTACATAATATGCTGAGTAAGCTCCATGATGTGCTGGTTCCTTGTATGATCATTTAAAGCCCATTTAAGTCCTCTAAAATGCACAAGGTCACAAATGGGAAAATCAAATGAGGTCACACTGAGCATTTTAAAAGTGCTTCCTTTCTGAAGTGGAGGATAATTGAATTCACAGAGTTCCCATATTTAAAGCAGGGTATAGTTGAGAGAAGAAAAAAAAACTATTTTTATTCCTTAGCTGTGCTATAATAAATGTTCATCTGCGCTTCACTCAAACTATAGGCAGGCCATAACATCCTGTTCCCACACACTCTTATTTTATCTATCTAATTTCTCACTGCTTACTGACTCTTTTGTCAAGCTCTGACTGCTCGGAAAGGTCAGTCTGACCAACACAAGTCAGGAAATGATGTAAGGCTCCACAATGGACTCTCTGACTGAGATGAGAGCAGAGTCGCTATCAAGTCCTTTACACTCCAAATCAGATTATAATAGTTTTTGATTTATCTTTCTGTCAAATCTGACTCTGGGATTGATAAGGCCTGCTTTAAATGTGGTTCAATTTCCTGTTTTGAGGATTTGTATGCCATCCGTGCAACAAATTATACAACTTTTTATGCAACTTTGGTAGAAAACTTGATGCAACATTTCATATAATTTTGCTGTAACTAAAAAAAACCCCACACAAAATAGAGAAAAAAGGGAATGGAAAGGGTAAATGGACTGAACTTATATGGTGAATTTTATACACCTTCATGGTGCCCAGAGTGCTTTACAAGGCCTCACATTCATTCACACACTCACGCACTTGTGGGCGGCTGCTGCCATGCAGGGCACTGCCAGACCCTACTGGGAGCAATTTAAGGTTCAGTGTCTTGCTCAAGGACACTTTGACATGTGGATAGTTGGAGTCAGGATTTGAACCGCCAACCCTTTGATCACTGGAAAGGAAAGGAAAGGAAAGGAAAGGAAAGGAAAGGAAAGGAAAGGAAAGGAAAGGAAAGGAAAGGAAAGGAAAGGAAAGAGAAATCTACAGCAAATAAAGACAGTAATTGCTAATCTTTGGTGCATCAAATAATCCTGCAGTAGTAAAACCAGTCAACACCACTAATCAATGTTGAAAAGTACAGTTAAGTGCAACCTTATATAAAAAATGAAAAGTTGTGAATAAGTGTTCACAATGGGTCTTGCGGCAACGTTTCACATTGTAGAAGAATGTTTTCTGTTTTCAGAGGGCTTCAAACAACAACTGCCCTCAGGATCTGCCAAAGGCACTAAATCTTTTCTTCCTCATGTCTCAACACATATTGGCAAACAAACAAAACTGCTCACGAAAAAACATGATCCAAGAGACAAATGAAATAATAAATACAACCAGAGCTAAGGCCTCTGCCCAGTAAGTTTTGGGCCATGGGGAAATAGTGGTAAGAGTTAAGCATGTAACGGGGCTCCTGATGTACTTTTTCAGTGTGAATTTTATCAAGGTGCTAGAAAATTAGAGAGAAAATTGGTTACAGTGGTAATGGCTGCTGCACTGACTGAAAATACTATGTAAAAAAGGATTAATAAAGCCCCAGGTGGTAGAAGAAGAAGAGGAGGAGGTGGTGGGTTTTGAGCATGCTCAGCAGTGTCTTGGGTCCAGAAATGGAGCTCTGCTGACCTTGAGGGTGTCATGTCGATCGATCTACACTGAAGAGCGGTGTGTGTGCATAAGAGAGAGAGAGAGAGAGAGAGAGAGAGAGAGAGAGAGAGAGAGAGAGAGAGAGAGAGAGAGAGAGAGAGAGA
>JAPQRP010000030.1:28854498-28873793 GCA_037367295.1 Apogon hyalosoma
GCGTGTGTGTGTGCGTGTGGGTGTGTGTGTGTGTGTGTGCGTGTGTGTGTGTGTGTGTGCGCGTGTGCGTGTGTGTGTGTGTGTGTGTGTATATATATATATATATATATATATATATATATACAGTGATGACCAGGAGGTGACCTGAGCATGACCAATCAGACTCAATCAGAGTCTTGCCACCCTTGTCCCTCGTCCAATAACATCCCTGGTGAACAAGGGGGGTGAAAAAGGAAGAAGCAGAAGAGAAGAGAAATTGGAACAAAAAGAGGAGAGAAGAAGAAACGGGTGTCGACAGCCACTGCAGATAAAACTGGACAGATTTCTTATCGAACCGTCTCCTCTCCCCCTCTTCCTCCTCTTCTGTCCGTCGGCAGAATGCTTATCACCAGGGCAACCCACTTATCACTACAGCAACCCACTCAATCACAGTGAGTCGCACTAAAAACCAGTCATTTCAGTGGTGGCAGGCCAGCTGCCATATCAGAACCACATATCTTAACCAGCTCTCAGTAAATCAGCTCTCGACTGCCACACACAAGACTCACCCTGAACAATGAATCAGAACAAAATATTCGATTATTACACCATGAATACAGCTATAACCAGCCTGCATGGGCTTCAGGGGGAGCTATTTGCTTCTGCATATTTACGTTTCTTGAGGCCATCCCTCCTTGCAAAACCCCCAGTGTACTCTGATTGGTCTCACTACACCTGCAACAACCAAGACGACCCATAACTCCAGTTATGGAGTTATCCAGTTAGCTCGTAAGTCCTCTGCTGGGGAGATTTTTTTTTTAATTGTCTCACTGGACAAATATGGCCATTAGTGCAGGATGAGTCAACAAAGTGTTTTTTTGGAAATGATAGACTTTATTATACCATATGTTACATGTAATACCCCTAAAAACCAACAGAATGACTTCCTACTCATAGTTGGGCCTCTTACAGATGCATAGATAGAGGTGGCAGAAACCCATACCTTCTGTATTCAAGTACAAGTACAATTGTATAAGCTCTGAAATGACCTCCATATATTGTACAATTCTCTTTTCCTTCCGTATCTCAACTATTGTGTGGAGATATGGGGTAATAATTATAAATCAAATATTAATTCTGTATTCTTACTTCAAAAAAAGGCAATTTGAATTGTCAATCAAGCACAGTACTTAGCTCTAACAAATTCCCTAACTGTAAATTTAAATGCTCTAAAACTACACAATCTTGTCTTGTTCTCATCATAATGTATAAAGCCCAAAACCATATGCTCCCCTACAGTCTACAGGAGATGTTTGAGCCCAGGCAAAGTCAGGGAAACTGTAATCTTCAAGAAAATTAAGTGTAGAACTAACATAAAAACTCAAAACTTTAAAATGTCTTCTTCAATTTGATCATTTAAAGGGATGTAGAAATCCAGTATAATAACAAAATGTAGAACATTATTTGAATAAGTGAATATCTAGTTATAATATAGAAGAATGCATAAAATGAGATATTGTTGTGTTTTGTCTATTTGTAATTAATTAACACAGACTATCATGATCAGGAGATATTTTCACATTTATTAATAATTGCACTTGTGGTGAATAATTACCGGTAAAGTGCATATAAATATTATAGTTTAAATTAACCCATAAAGACCCAAATATCTATCACCAATCAAAAGCATCTACTGATCTAAACGGTTTAATACCATTTCATCCACTAATCCTATCAATCCATGTAAATAATTGGTGTAAAATACAGCTTTTCATCTTTTCATGGTCATCAGATTTGACCCATTTGGACATTCAGAGGCTCCGTAGTGAACATGGAAACACCATCAAGTTCTAAAACATTGATTCACCAGTAAAACCCATGAAGTTTGATAAATGACAGTAGATGGAAATGCTTGATTTATGTTCAGTTAATGATAGATTTTACTGAAAAAGTCACTTTTTCTGCACTTTTCTCTATTTTGATAAAATAAACCTCAACCTTGTTATGAGCTTTTATGAACATTTTCATGGTCAGTAAATTAAATAAAGGAAAATATTTGATTGATATTGATAAAATGCAAAATACAGAGGATAATATTAGAATAAATGGTGATAAATCACTTAAGAAAGGTTAGATATAGAGAAATGTTCATTTGGGAGCTGACACAAAAGTAGTGCTGCGTCATTATGGATTAAAAAGGTTAATTATGCAACTCTGATTGTGTGTGAGGTGACTAAAAAAATGTATGGTGAATGGTGTGCATTGGTGTTTTGTGTTGTAAACATGTAAAAATAAATAAATAAATACATAAATAAATAAATAAGAGTGTGAACAAAGCAAAGGAAGCAGAATCAATTTAATTATTAGTTTGTAAAAAGGGGGTAGGTGTCTACTAGCTATACTTCTTCCCACTCCGTTCCAAGCACTGAAAATTTTGTTTGTCCGTGTTGTATTTTTTTTTGTTATCTGATAATTTTATGAGCTTGAAATAAAACTTAACTAACTAAATGTAAAAGAAGACACTTTTCATGCGTGTTTATCAGGTGAGCCTCACATCGCGTTTGTCGATTCCAGTTCTGCTGGTCTCAGACATGTCAAGTCTCCCTCTGTTGTCTGTGTTGTCTTGTTACATCTGTCATTTTATCACTATTAGTTATTGTCGTGCGAATGCAGGTTGAAAGTCAGTCAGACAGATGCTTTATGATGCAAAATAAAAAATAATCTTCTCTAAAACTAAAGCAACCAACCTGTTCTGATAAAGCAAGGAGAAAGAGCACAGATATATATGTGAGTCCAGAGAGCTGAACTATCTCTCTGACCTTTCATAGCAGGACATATCATATAAAAACACTAAAGCATCAATTTCATGGAGACCTTAACACTTAAGGAACTAGAACTATCTTTTTGAGACTTTTTCTCTAAATTTAACCTTTTTCAAGTGATATCACCATTTATTATGATATTATCGTCTGCATTTTACATTTCAGGTAATAGATGAGATAGGTTTTATTTTCCAAATGCACAATTAAGCATAGTACAATACACAGTGAAATGTGTTTTTCAGTGAAAATCTGGTATTTTCCTATATTTAATTTACTGATCATATAGATCTTCAAAAAAAAAAAGCTCATAGTAAATTTGAATGAATGAATGAATGATCTATTTATTTTTTAAATGGGACCGTTTGTATTAATGAACATTTACATGTAAATAAATACGAGAGATTAATTTCCATCTCAAGTCCCATTGGCAGGCAAAAAAAAAAAAAGCTTACAAATAACATAATACCATAACTGAAGTAAGACATACAAAAAGAAAAACAAGCAACAACACATAGTGCACACAAATAGACAAAAACGAGGAACAAGGCAAGCCACCAAAAACTGATTAAGGTTTGTACATGAATTATATTATAAATATCCCATTGTTGCTATTACACATGAATTATATTATAAATATCCCATTGTTGCTATTACACATGAATTATATTATAAATATCCCATTGTTGCTATTACACATGATTGTACTGCAAATATCCCATTGTTGCTATTAATATATAAACTGAAGACAAAAATACTTTTTCAGCAAAATATATTATTAACCAACCATAAAAACAAGCATCTGTAACCACTGTCATTTGTCAAACTACATGGGTTTTATTGGTGAATCAGTGTTACTGAAAATGACAGTGGTTCAATAGTTAATAAACATTTTAGACATTTTAGATCAGTAGATGCTTTTGGTCACCAGTGTCTGGGTCTTTGAGGGTTAAAAGATATAAGACTACTTACGAATCAGCACCTGCCTGATTGTGTACAAATGTGGCTCATGACTTGCCTCTAAACATGAATCAGACTTCAGAAAATTACTTCCATGTTCAGTTATTTATCAAGTGCAGCTTTGACAGTCAAACTATCCCTGGCACTCGGTGAATGTAATCCTTTAGGTGCTGTTCAGATTCAACAAACTGGATTGAAAAGGAATTAGTGTAATTAGTATGTTACAGCAGCCTGACACACATGACTCATTATGTGTTGAGATTTTACTATTATGTGCTTCAACATTTGGCTGAGCACCAGCACACCTGCAGCCAGTGCTAAACATATGGAAAATCCTCATGTCTGCAGAGGGAAAGATGAGATCACAGTACCGTCCTGTTCTCTACAGTTATAACAAATGTACTATAAGCAAACCAGACACTTGGTTTACTTAATGTACGTGACAAAGTGGGTTCGTCAAATCTGGTTTTGCCATGTTTTAAACTGAAACAGTCAATAATCCCAATAGTCCACCTACTTACAGTCTTTATCTTGAGCTTTAACCCATAAGAACCCAATGTGACATTTGTGTCAGTTCCCAAATGACTTTTTTCTCTATATTTAACCTTTCTTAAGTGATTTATCACCATTAATTGTATTATTATCCTCTTGAGTTTGAGTTTTTTCAGTGTAAATCATGCATTTTCCCTATATTTAATTCACTGATCACGTAGATGTTAACTAAAGCTCAGGTTATTTTATCAAAAACAGAGAAAACTGAAGAAATAGTGATTTTTTTCTGTAAATTCAATCATTAACTGAACATAATCCAAGTGTGTCCATCCACTATCATTGTTCAAACTGTGGGTTTTACTGGTAAATCAATGTTGTAGAAGATGACAGCGTTTCCACGGTAAACAGAGCTTCTGAACGTCCAAATGGGTCATATCTAATGACCATGAAAAAAATGATAAACTGCATTTTACACCAATTATTTACACGGTTTAGTGGATCAACTGGGATTAAACAGTTTCAGTAGATGATTTTGGGAGATGGTGGATGTTTGGGTCTTTATGGATAAAACCAAATTACAACATCATCCTCAGCAGGTGGAGTTCCCTCAGTTGTCACTGAAATGGATCCGGTCATGTAAGATAAGAAAAAATTGAATCTGATTATCTGCCATTCATCTGAACACATTCAGATTTCAGTGTATCTTTCTGCAACGATGGGAGGTCAAAAGGGTTTTAAGGGAGATAAAAGTAGCTGTGATCAGCTTTTCACACTGGCCTTGATGAGATTCATTCAATGTCTTGAAGAAATAGGAACAAAACTCACAATCCTCCCTCTGTGCAACAGTGTACTTTGAAGTGTATAGCGGCTAAAGTGAGCCCTCAGCAGGAGTTGTGTAAGTGTATGTGCCGCTCCTTGTCTCTCTATTCACATTTCTCACCTATCCATCTCTGAAGAACCCTGTCTCACAGAGGTTGCATCCACACACAATATATTGTCTTTTTATATAATGTAATGAAACCTACAGCACTTTTTCTTCATAATTAATAGATATTACTTAATGTATCCTGAGTAATAGTCATGTTTGTGATTGTAAATTCTTGAAAGAGACTGTGTCAAAACATTCACCTGTCACGACGGCTCCCAGCCTTCGGCCTGTCTTTCTCTGTTTTGTCTGTCTTTTCCTGTTTTATTTTGTTAGTCTTCCTCCTGTATCATGTCTGCCATCTTCACTTCCTGTTCCCTGATCTTTCCCGCCTGTGTGATTACCTTTCCCCGCCCTAATGTGCTGCACCTGTGTCTCTTTGTCTCCCTCTCCCTGTGTGTATTTAAACCCTGTGCTTCCCTCCAGCCAGTGCCAGTTTGTTGTCTTCCTTTGTGAGTCACTTACCAGTGTTCTTGTCTGTCTGCCCGCCTGTCATTGAACTGGATTGTTTGTATCGTTCCTGAGCCTTTTGGCTGATCCCTGTCTGTATCTCTGCCTCCATACCTGCCACCACGTTCTGACCTTCGCCTGTTTTCTGGACCCTGATACGGCGACGACTGAGACGGGGTTAGTCCGTGTTACCTGTTCCCCTGTCCTGTGTACGGATTGCTAGAGTGTCCCTGGACTCGTGTGCACTGAAGAGTCCTGTCTTGCATATTTTTGCAAAAGGATTTACTTGAGTGTCTTGAATAAATACTGTTATCTTTTACTCCTGTCTGTGGTCTCTGCATTTGGGTTCAGTTTCCTGATTTGGGTCCTGACATCACCTTCATTTACAATATCAAGTCCTTGTTTTTCATGGTTTGGCCAGACTGATCTCATGAAATCACGTTGTATGTCACGCCAGTTCTTATGACATTTGGTGAGCTATGCATATGTATTTTCATCCCTTCGCATGTTATTCAACGCCATTTGATCGCGTGTCAATTTACGCCAAGATCTCCGGTTTACATATCTGTAACCGCTAACACTAACCAGTAATCGCATGGTATTTGAACATACATGTGGAAAGCTAAAAATGCGTACAGATAACACGCTGATTAAAAGTGGCATATATGTTTACGCAATTCATGATATCACGTTGGGTTTGGCTGAGGTGCAGGGACTTAAGTCACAACTTTTGGGGACTTGAGACTTACAGTACTTAAGTAAACACTGACAAAAGACTCGAAAGTCATTCTGCTCTGAATCAGCATATTATACTCTACGTATTGAGAAGTCGCATTTTATTTTTGGCATATGATATGATGGAGATTTCTAATGCATTCACAGAGCGGCCTCCAGATGAAAGGAAAAACACAAAAGCAATGAAGAATGCAGTAATTCAGGCATCTCAGCCAAAATGTAAGGAATATGAACATAAATTAAAGAGACTTACTTTTGAACATTTTGCTATCGTTGTTATCCTAAAGCCATTCTGTGATTGTCCTCTGTAAAAATGTGCAGCTTATATGCAGAATAAAAACATTTTTAACACTTCATTGTAGAAAAAGGACATTGGGGACTTGCACCTTGTTTGTAAAGTCAGTATGCACAAACCCAGTTCACATTTGTATTAATAGTTAGGTTTGTTTCTAAGTTTTTTGTTTCTAAGACAGCCAACCCATGCTAGTTTTTAGTGCTAATGCTAAGTCTTATTTCTATTTTACACAACAAATAATTTTTGTGTTTTAGAAATGGTAACAGTTTTATTTGTTATAGATGTATAATTTCATAAATGCAGTAAACATTGCATTACGCTAATGAAAATGCAGTGGTAAAGTAGCAAAGGGGTTAACAGGTTAAATATGTAAACACTTTGTTGTTGTTGTTGTCTTTGGGGTCAAAAATGGCTCTTTAGATTATAGAGGTTGTTGATTCCTGCTGTATCCTAACTGATGGCTGAAATTTTCATGGAGGATAGATTATGTCTGTGTGACTTTACTTGTCACTTACTCAAACTGAACAGTGACATGACTTATCTCGCTTTTAGCAGGGAGTTGACTGACTTGCTGTTTATCACAAAAACTTAGAATTTGCTGGAGACGTAAAGTTTAAAACTCGTGTGACGTACTCCCACTTCTGAAACAACACTTAGGTTAGGGAGAGAAGGCAGCCCGTGGTTTAATGTAGAAAATGTCTGGAAAGATGTGATAAAAATGACTCACAATGTAGTTGTTAATACTTAAACCGAACCACAATCTTTCCTTCTGTCTCCAGAAGACATGGAATCATTTACTTACAACTATAGCAAAGTGCTGATTACTGTATGTTTGTAGAAAATGAAATGAGAGCACTATTATATTTATTATCAAATCTGAACTTGCAGTTTAGTTGCATATGAATGTAATTTCTGCAAGACAAGGTTGCCCTGTATAAAACTATAAAAAAGCCTAAAAAAAAGACCTTTGGAAAACACACGAGCCAAACTAAAGCAAAGTGCCATTTTAGCTTTTGATGAACCTCATCATGCATAATTCATCGAGTGTTCTGTGGCAAAAAAAAAAAAAAAAGAAAAAGAAAATCTCTAAGACCAGCAGAGAAGAGGGAGGTTAAAGGACTCCAAACATCCCCTTAATAAATATTACTGAATGTGACAGAATGCATCATATAAGCATTGCATATGCGTCAGTCATTCCTTGACATATTATGACTACTTGAATCCAGATCGCCTTTATTCACCAGGAGCATGTCCTCTGAATGGGCTGTGAATTATGAACACAGCTTCAGGGATATGCCACGGTGATGTGGGGTTGAATAGATGCTCACAGCTCAACATTTAAAAGGAAAACATCCACTGCTCTCCGGATTGAAGCCTCCGCACAATACGCCACAGCATACTTCAACGTCATTGTTGGAGGTGTCATTGTTGTCAGTTCTTGTTATAGGCCACAATAGGCACCCCCGTATTGCTGTTTAGCGAGGTGGAGGAGAGGTTTTACTCTTATTATGTAACACTTGAGCCTTATCGCCTCAGAGATGTGGTTTGTGATGAGAAGCAGAAGCCGACAAGAGATAAAGGTGATTCTTTGACAAAATACTGGGTACAACAAGGGCAAAAAAAATGTGCTGAGAAGTTGCACAAAACAGAATCTTACACTGTCTTTATATTGTTCTTTTTCTCAAGCGCTGTGATGAAAATCTATGCATTAATAGATGTATGTAATGATTTTTGCGTCACAGAATGCTGCAGAAGAAGAAGAGAATGAGATGTAAGGCAGGCAGAGTAGGATTTGCTTTGAATCTGTTATGGACTATTGATTTGCTGCCTAAAATGGGGGTCAGGTTGTCAGCTGGACTTCTGTTCAGTTCAGGTTTTACTCAAAGGTAAAACATGGACACATTTGGACTTATGTTTTACTCATTTTATATTATCAGATACACAGAAAGACTATTTTGGCAAGGTATTGCTGTGGTCATGTGTTTCACTCTTTTTTAAACACACAGGGTAAGGAATTACTGCAACAAATGACCCTGACTACTGAATATTTACAACATGCTAATTAGAGCTCGCCCATCAGTGCCAATTCATGATTTATAAAATTCTTTGCAACTACTTCCCTCTTCTTCTCTGAAGATAACTTAATGTGATGCTGCTGTTTTTGAGGCTGAATCCTGCTTCTAAATACCAGTGCCAAGGTCTGAAAAGAAATGCAGAAGAGCTAAATGAAGGAGGAAAGGAAATCACATCCATACTTCCAAAAACTACCCCGGCTCTCTGGAAATATTCAACTGGAAGAAGGGTGAATATTTCCATTGCACAGTTGTAGGATCGTCATTCTTTCTGTCATTCCTTCCACTATCTGTGTGTTTTCACTTTCATAGTCCCCCTCACTATGTGAAAAAACACTAACCTCCATGCTGCAACTACACCCTGAAAATGTCAAGTTTTGACAGACACACATATTTTTACGTGTCATTTTCTTTTATTAGGATTTAGTCATTTTAATACAATGACATTCTTCCAAATGCACGTTCCACCAAAACAGCTTCTCTACCAAAACTATTTTTGCCAAAGCATTATTGCAGCATCCTGCACTAGAATAACAACCTACCAACAATAAGTTTTACCTCTATTCCAGAACAATAGCAGAGGATGCCAGAAGTGTGGAGATGTCTGACTATACAAGTCTGCCAGCTGCCAGATGCAAAATCCCATCTTAATTGACTGCTGTCAATCTGAGCCAAGTTCTGCACAGTGTAACTTCTGTCCTGCTTTTCAATTTCTTGTTTTCTAACCAGAAAATACATGGCCTCACAAATGACATTTGTAGCATTTTGATTGGTCTGGTTTGCTAAATATTGCCTGCTGCATCTGAGCTGAATTCAGGTCAAGACAAGAAGAAGGAGCCACTGACAGATGCAAATATGCACACAGTGTATAGTGGGTGAGCAAGTACACAGCAATCAAAACTCAGTGACAGAAAGAGAAAATGAGATGACAAAGGGCAGACGAGTCTGATCGACAGTCCTCAAACAAGTAGAGAAGCAGCCGGAGAGAGAGGGATAGAGATGAAGACAGAGTACTCCAGCGCTGTGATGTGACCAACAGAGGTCTGCTAATCCATCTGCTGTCATTTCCACAGCACATGGAAACACCACCTTTGCTCTGCACAGCTGCTTTCATTTATTAGCACTCATCAAATACTTTTGGCCACAAAGTGCTGTGTTTGAAGAGAAGCTTAAAAGTCTTGGTCACCACATTAACAAGCAAAACATTAGCGTAAATACACAATTACGGTGGGAGTTGATAAAAAAACCTAACAAAAGTTAATAAAGTATAAGTTTTATAAGGTTTTTTTATTGTTGCAATCATCCTATTAGCAAATAGCTGAGTGGGAATAAAACTTTGCAGCTGTATGATCCACTCTTTTTCCTGGGTGACACGGCTAAACTTTCTTTTTTAAATGGATGGGACTGCATTAAAATCAGACACAAAGCTGCATGTGTCAGCAGTGAGAACGGTCTCTGTTTGCCAGGCCTTTTGGGTGTTCAAGCAGTAAACAGTCCACAGAGGGAAACACAGACAGAGACATATGCGGGTGGCCTAAGAGATCAGTGTCAGCCTGAGGGCATCATAGGGTACTTCCTCTGCTTTGTGCTCTCCTCATATGTCACTAAAAAAAATGGTCAGGCAGACAGACAGAAGATGCAAGAAGACAGACAGATGTAGTAAAGATGTAATAAACAATCAAAAGAGCGTAGACTGCAGGGGGTGATAAAACAACAGAAGTAAAAGGGTAGCTGTTTGGCCCAACTGAGAGGACGTTTGGTGTATCACTGTTAGCCCTGGGGCATTATTTGGCACCCCTGCCCCACAATGACCGCCTCCTCATATGTCACTCTGCCAGGGGGTCCCCTGCCCACCTCTCCAGGGGCCCTGCTGTAACTGTGCTAATACCAAAAATAACCTCTGCTAATGGAGGGGAGGCAGAGGGGACGGATCAATAGGAGTTATCAATGACATTGCTAGCTTCCTGCAAGCTAACTTATTGTTTGCATCCTGACTGCCCTGAGCTATTTCTGACCAGACCACCTGACCTGTTAACAACACAAGAGTCAACCATGTTTTCACACTCACAACAACTAAACATTACTTTCCAGCTAAAGCATCACTTCACATGCTTTATTATTATTATTATTATTATTATTATTATTATTATTATTATTATTATTATTATTATTATTATTATTATTATTATTAATCATCATCATCATCATAATAATATTATTATTATGTTATAATTGTTATTAGAATTTAAAGGACCAGATTATCCCTTCATGTTTCCACAAAACTACCCAGAGTCATCCCCTCAAAGGCTGGAAAACCTGTGTTTAGATGTTGCCTCAAAATTATTTCCAAATGTGCATTTCCATCCCATGTGCACTTTTAAAACCTTCCATTCCAGGCTGAATTTGGACAACAATTACTAAAAGATACAGAACAGGTCAGGCAAAGATGACCAGAGACAGGTCAAGCTGTAATCTGACCCTGTATATGAACAGGAGAGAGTCCAAAATAGATGAAGTCATGAAAAATTCATGCAGTAGATATAAAGAAGGAAAGAATAAAGTGTCAATTAACTGTTGACATTTATACATTCAAGCTTGATAAACACTCCCATAAGCAAGTACATTCTGTAAAAGGCTTGTGGTCTGTGATAGTCTGGAGTGACAGTAAGCTTGTTGGTCTTCATATATTGTGCAGCTCATGAATGCCAAGATTGATTTTGACGTTTCATAATAGTATAAAATAAATGTATGCAGTTTAGATTCAACTCAAATAACTACAACAGTTCCTCATTATTTGTCAGAATGTAGATAAGTTTGTGCCGTGCATTTTTCATTTCTCACAAAAACATTATTATTGCTGTTGCAGATTGTTGTCACAGTGTGAGACAAGAGTGTTTCAGTCCAGCTTTTCACTAGTCAAGCAGAAAATGATGATTCAGAGGAAAAGGAAAAGAAATCTGCTGTGTGACAGCAGGTCAGCAGTGCTATAAGACAGAGTGCAGATGGTCTCTATAACACGTTTTAGTGTGATGCATGCAGGTAATGTTCTCTACTCAGCATCTTTGTATGTCACCCATGTGTTGGAGCTTCAGCCTCCCATCTCAGGATGATATGTGCTTTATGTGTTTCTGTCCATAAAGTGCTGCACAGTGACCTTTCCACTGCCATGAGCAACTGACTTGGATGACGGTAACAAGGCTATAAGGTGAAATAATCTTTCACACCAGAATGCACACACACCTTTCTCTCTATGTCACACTTTGATTCCCCACTGTCTAGCAGCTTATGTATGCATCCATCATATGAATAAAATCCCAGCAGGATGAAGATGATGTCAGCCTGGCCTCTCAGTGATACCAAGCACAAACCAAGTGACATTTTGAAGCCCACAATAAACCGAGTGCATCACCGTGTTTATTGGTCATTTTGTCAGCATTTTGAATAGTGTCTATAGAAATATACAGGATAATAACACTGCATAAAGGAGAACAGTGTGTGACGCATGTATTTTGCACAATACTAAACTGACTGAAACAGATGTAATTAAAGGGTGTTTTCCTATTTCGGTCATTTGTAACAGAAATTTGCAACATAACCTTCACTGTCCTCAGTTGCTTTTTTTCCCCCCACTCCTCCCTAGAGAACCCCCCAAAAAACACTTACAGCTGCAATGACAACTTTTATCAATATCACATCCTGTTCTTAACCCATAAAAACCCAAACAGCCACAACGACCAAAACCATCTACTGATCTAAAACATTTAATACCTGTTGATCCACTAATTCTATCCATCTATGTAAATAATCTGTGTAAAATGCAGTTTTTCATCTTTTCACGGTCATCAGATATGACCCATTTGGACATTCAGAGGCTCCGTAGTGAACTTGGAAACTCCGTCATCTTCTACAACATTGATTCACCAGTAAAACCCATGGAGCTGGATCAATGACAGCGGATGGAGACGCTGGGTTTTTGTTCAGTTAATGATATACTTTGCTGAAAAAGTCACTTTTTCGTCAGTCTTTTCTGTTTTTGATATAATAACCCTCACCTTTAATCTGAACATCTACATGATCAGTGAATTAAATAGAAAAAAAAAAAAATGATGTTCACTGAAAAAACACAAAATACAGATGATTAGGTCATAATAAATTGTGATAAATCACTTCAGAAAAGTTAAATATAGAGAAAAAAAATATTTTGGAACTGCCACAAAAGTAACACTGGGTCTTTATGGGTTAAATTTGGGTATAGTGTTGAAACACCCAACCACAAAAACATACATGTGAGAAAAATAAACACCAAAAAAAGAATACACACAACTAAAACAAAGATTCTGCACAAGTCTTCCAGAAAGCTTCCAGAAAACCAAACGGATTGCTGTGCTTATGCCACAGCACATAAATGTCTTTTCCAGCTTCCTACCTCCCCATGTGTATGTGTGTGCACGTGTGTGTGCATGTGTGTGAGTCCTCACCACAGTTACGTAGTGTTAGTTTGGACAGATACCGGCGTCCTCCTCCAGCCTCATTGCAGCGCAGCTCCTGAGTGTCTGCTTCCTCTCCTAACCACAGCTTGATCCACATGTTGTCACAGGAACAGTGCAGAGGGTTACCTGACAGGATGCTACACACACACACAAACACACACACACAAAAGTGAGAAAATGAAGCTTTAGGGAAACAGGGCTGTGTTGGTTATACCTATCACTTATGAAGCTACAGCTTAAACACCTGAGCTTAGATTAACCCTCAAGACCTAAACAGCCACTGATGACCAAAAGCATCAACTGATCTACAATATTTAATAACTCTTGAACCACTAATCCTTTTAAACATTAAAATAATTCAGGTAAAATGCAGTTTCTCAGCTTTTCAGCAGCATCAGATCTGTTCCATTTGGACAATCAGAGACTGTAGTGTAGGTGGTAACAGAAACAGCATCATTTTCTGCAACAAACTATAATAAAAAAAAAACTGTGTAGTTTGAGAAATAACAATGTTATAGATGATTGTTTCTATATTTAATGTTTTAATTATTAGATTTAGCTGAAAAAGTCATTTTTGCTATAGAACAGAGAAAACTCTCTTTCTGAATTTATTCAGATGTTTTATGAAAATCTTCATGGACAGTAAATAAATATAGGAAAATATATGCAAAATACAGAGGATGATATTATAATAAATGGTCATAAATCATTTAATAAAGATTATATCTCCTTAAATATATATGGGGTCTAAAAAGTCTTGTCAACAAATCTGTTCCTTCAAAACTGATGACATTACAGGTGCTATATGCTTATCTACATAGTGTGATAGTAACTGGAACATATACCAGAGGCAAAGCCAGGAACAAACAGACAGACAGAGAGACAGACAGAGAGATGGATTGACTGATACAGAGAGCAGCACTGAACTCACAGATAAGAGATATTGAGGTTTCTGAATATCCTCCAGGACAGTGATGACAGGTTGTTATCTTTCAGATTCCTGAAAATTAAATTGAACATCAGGGAATGACATTAAAATTGTAATACCACAACAAAATATCAGGCTGACTTTACTCTGACTGCTACTGCACTGACAATTAACCTTAAGAAGCTTTTTATTAGTAAAAGTAAAATACATGAACAAGCGCCAAAGATCCAGGCATCAATGATAAATGTGATCTCAATACATTTAATTAACACCAAGGTCTCAGTTTATTCTTGTAATGTTACACATAGAAAAGATCACTTGTGACATTTACCAAAAAATACATGATAAATGGGATGAGTAACGTGCACTTACAGGTACTGTAATTTGATGTTGTTCTGAAAGGCCAGCTTCGATACATATGTTAGCCGGCTGTTGGTCACCGTTCTGACACAAAAAACAAACTTCATTAAAACATCACAGACATGAAAATAAGCAACAAATGTACCATCAGACCTATCAAGAAAAGAATCAATCTTACTAGAGGTTAGGATTAAAGATAAAGATAAGCTCCGTGAGGACTGAGGGGAGTAGAAATGGCCCGTCTTTCTAATAAATTAAACCTATTACTCATCAAAGAGGGTTAAACTTTCTGAAGAAGGAACTTTCAGAAATTAATTTTACATAGTTCAGGTTTCATGGACCAAACTGAGAATGGATATTTAAGGCTTGTAGGGCAGATATTATTGGACTAAATATAGGATTTTAATGAGAGCATCAACAGACACTGCAGTGCTTTATGGGTATAAGTTTGCAGATATGTGTGTACACTGTTCTAGAAATGGACACATAGAAGAGACTGTTCACTAGATGTTTATACTGAGGAGACATTTACACCAAAAATACAGCGATCAAATATATGGTTAAAGGCTATGTCTCAATAAGGTGTCTCTATAAAGCGTTGTATAAACTGGGATTACAACTCTGTGTCCTTCATCAGCTCGGGTCACGGGGTCAATATTGTTATCTGATATAAAGTCGATTTAATTCTGTAACTGATTGATCTGGTTTGACGTGACTGGAATTGGAGAATATGCGATAACCATTTCTAAAATTGGACATTTAATATAATGATAATGAAAAAACTATTAAGGCCCTGTCTTACAAGCTAATAACACTGTACAGACTATAATTGTGTGTAAAGTATTGTTCAGACATGTAGAATAAGCACATTCCGCCACCATTTAGTGTTTCGTTCCCACTTGGATTGACCACAATTAGAAGCAGATAAACTTATAAGCAGGCCACATTGATCTTAAACGACCACCATTTCATTCTGCCTGTGAAATTAGGAACAGTCTACTTAACTGACTTAAAAACTACTGGGATGTGGACACTTGGTTGTTGATGGAAAATTGAAGCAAAATAGTAAAGGAGGAAAAAAATTACCAGGGCACTTGTTAAAGTCTGAAGGATTTAAGTCCCCACACGTGCACAGTATATTACCTTAAGCAAAAAAACAGTGTAATACAAGTGGTGCCAGGCACAACAAACCCCACCCCTTGTACATATTTTGCCCATTAAAAGTAAATGGGGAAAGAAAAGATTAAAAAAAAAATCATAAAAAAGGTCAACTTTGATGTACTTTTCTCAAAATGTAATGACATCTATTCTGGGTCACTGGCAATCTATAAACCAAATTTGGTATGAATTTCCTCAATAGTTTTGCTGCTAGCTACAGACATTTGAAATTTCGCCCATTATAAGTAATGGGGGGGGGGGATTTTAAAAATTCATAAAAAAATTGTAGCTTTGACCTACTTTTCCCAAAATGTAATGAGATCTATTCTAGCTCACTGGCAATCTATAAACCAAATTTAGTATGAATTCAACCTATAATTTTGCTGCCAGAGTGTTAACAAACAAACCGAATCAAAAACAATTCCCTTTGCCTCCCCAAAGTAGTATGAAAAGCCAAATGAATGTACAAATACAGGGAGATTGTTCCTTGTCCAACATTAAATGCATGTCACAGTATATCAAGTCTCTAAGCCTGAACATTATGCACCACACAGAAACATTTTAAAGCAACATTAATTTAAGTAAGTGGTGTGGTTAACAGAGAAGCCACAGAATAAGCTGTAACATAAACAACATAAAATGCTGTGTACAGTTTTTTGGGGTTTTTTTTGTTTTTTCTTTGCTAATTTGTTGGCTGACAGTAAACAAGGATGCACGCCCTGGGCTGTGGTGTTTGTCTCACTTATAAAAGCTTTAAAAGACTCACAAGTTCCTGAGATTCTTGTAGCAGTGCAGGTCTTTGTCGTTGATGGAGGAGAAGCTGCTCTGGTTGGCGATGTAACTGTCAGGAGATACAAGTGTGTGTCAGAAGGCTCATTTGTTAACGGAGGGAAACATAAACAGCAACATTCCACCGAGACACATGAACCCGTATCATTAGGGTTTACAATTAAAAAAAAGCATCGTCCTGTAGGAACCACAGCTGGCGTGGAACAGACAGGACAGTGGGCTGAAGGGAGCCGACCGATCTTAAGAGAAAAGAGAAACGGTTGCACTTGAGCAAAACACTTGACCTGGTAGTGTTTGAGGGCCAACAGGAGATGATTGTGGTGACACTGTAGGAAACTCTCATGTGTGAATGAACGTGACTATGTGAACAGCTTTTGAGAAACAGAGTATATACTTTGCTTCGGGGTCATCTCTATGATCAGATGAAAACCTCACACCTTTTTTGTTATTGTTTGACAACAAAAAAAAAAATCACCCGTTACTATCACTGCACTTACATACAGTGGATCAAAATGTGATTCCAAGGAACATAAAATATCAGACTGATTTGAGTGCATTTTTTTTGGTTTCCTAGTTACTAAACACAACATGGCTGCAGTGTGTATCCAGACACAAAAAATACAGAGGAATTAGACAGTATGATTTATAAATCCTATGTAATATTTCCAGCTGATAAGAAGTCTTTACTGTGATCGCAGAGCGCTGCTGAGTGGTGGATTATACAGAGGAAATTGGAAGATTTAATTGAACATATTCTTACTATTTGCCCCTCTGCTGTATTTTGATAATGTGAAATCTCAGAATAGCAGTTGAGAGGGTTTTTCATTTCAGACGGTGTAAAGTTTATATACACCTGGTTTTTAAAACGCCTCAAAGCTTCTGGAGCTCCAGATTGGACAGTTGTCATTAGTGAGGATTATGAGGGATGTAATTTAAGGTCTCTGCACACCAAAGGCCCTATTGCTTGATTTTATTATGTGCATTATTTATTTATGGATTTGTATGTATTTTTATACTGACTATTCTGTCTGTAAGTGTTTTATCCAGGTTTGTTTTTTTTAAGAGACCAATGCATTCTCATTTCGGTTTTACATTACATCTGTGATGGAAATGTTTAAATGACAAATAAAGAATCTGAATCTGGAACTTGTCATAGTGGGAAAATATAAATAAATCAGCCAAGGTCTTATGTCTGTCACTGTCACTGGAACTAAATACTGGAACAGTTTACCACTCAACATAAGACACTCGTAATCATAAGCCTCCTTCAAATCACAACGTGAACATTGGATGAAGAAAACCCAAGCCTGTGACCATCAGTAGATTGTTCTCACTGTGTTGTTTAGTGTGTTTTTATAATATGTTGTCCTTTGTTAATTGTCTTTCTTGTCACCTGCCAAGGGACTACAGATGGAAATTAGCACTGCTGCTACAATCTGGCATATTTACAGCTGCAATTGTTGTAGATGTTAATTAATTTGCACTGTCCCTAATAAATAAATAAAGTTAAAAACACCAAAGAAAAGCATAGAAAAATCTCCAAATACATTCCCTGACTGTGAATGTGTATTTCAAGTGTCCATAAATGTAGATTGCTGTATAGTGCAGGTTTATCCATGAAAAAAATGTCCAGATGTTTGAAGTTATCACATTAATCTGCACAAACAAGCACAGCATGTGAACAGCATAGACATCAAATCGATCAGGGCAGCATTTGATGAACTGGTAAAAATGTTGTAGGTAAGGTATCTAGATATGAAAATATCTCCATCCAGTAAAGAAAGTGTTTTGTCATCATAATCCTAAAGGCTACCACCCAAAGAGGAAGACACTGCTCCAGAACATAGCACAAAGACAAAAACAAAAGTTTGCGTCATGACATAGATCTGACCTTTGGGATGAATGGTCTCTGAAATGTTTGACTATATTCATCTACGTTATGTATGTAGGACGAAGGGTGAGGCATGTAAACCCAAAGAACACATCCCATAGTGGGTGGAGCATCATGCTGTGAAGTCATTTTACTGAAAGAGGTACTGGTGCACGTCATAAAGCTGATGTTATCTTGAAGTTGGAAGATGATGAAGACTTGTTCAGACTTCAGCAGAAAACATCCCTCAGGAAGCAGAGGGACTGAGATGTTACCAATGTGGTAACCACGGCTTATGGAGAGGCCATCGCAAAACCCTGAACTTAATCCAGTGGAATGTTTATGGAATGACGTGAAAATATAAGTAATACAAGTATTTGATTAAAGTCACATATTTTAACAATGATGCTACCAAATATTAAAGTGTATGTAAAATGTTGACCCTCTCAGAACATTATAAAATAAAAAAAATAATTACATTTTAAAAAAGCTGAAATGAAAACTGTTATAATTTTTGAATTTCAGAATATTGTGCTAACTATACAAACACACGTAATAGGCTATATAATGAAATTGCATGTTCAGATGTGAGTTTGGATGCAATGGGAATGCAATGACACCCTTTACAAATAAACACCAGATACTTGAAGTGTTTCTAAAAGGAAAGCAATAAAACTTTTAACCCATAATGAGCCAGTGCTATGTTTGAGGCAGTTCCCAAATGATTTTTTTCTCTTATTTTTAACTTTTCCAAAGTGATTTATCCCTATTTATTCTAATATTATGCCCAGTATTTGGCATTCTAAAGTGAAAATTTGCTATTTCCTATATTTCATTGACTGATCATGCAGATGTTCCTAAAAGCTCAAATTAAAGTTGAGGGTTATTCTATTAGACACAGAGAAAACTGAAGAAAAAGTGACTTTTTCAGTAAAATATAACAATAACTAAACATAAAAACAAGTGTGTCCAT
>JAPQRP010000030.1:28877255-28892899 GCA_037367295.1 Apogon hyalosoma
TCTCTCTCTCTCTCTCTCTCTCTCTCTCTCTCTCTCTCTCTCTCTCTCTCTCTCTCTCTCTCTCTCTCTCTCAGCTGACACGCACTGGCTGGAGCCTCCTCGACACAATGTTCTCTCTGTATATGGATGCCGACAGAAGGTTGCTTGTGATGGTGGTGGATGAGGGATGAGGGCTAAATGACAGTCAGGATGGGAGAGTCGTGTGATGCGCACCGCTGTTCCGGCGATGAGGGAGGCAGGGATGAAGGCTGCAACAAGGAGAGAGGAGGGAGAACACAAGAGGAGGACGGGTACCAGCATCAAAGCACATCATGTAGAACGTGATACCTCAATGATCCCCCTTTGGGAAACGGCTCCTCGTCTTTGCTTGCACAAAGGTCTGAGGGAAGGGTCAGAGCAGGTGCAGAGGATGCTTTTTGCTCAAGGGCACCTGAGCACTGCATGGACTGGCCACTCTCGGGTCGATCAAGGGTTCCTCTGCTCTATGATCATTTTTTGGCCCCTCAGGAGTTAAAGTTTCTCTGTGAGAGGCAGGTCTGTCACATATTGGCCTTGAGTTGTGAAGGAGCGTCCTTGACAGCCGGGGGTGGGGGGGCATGAAAGAGGTTGCTTAATTCATTTAGTTGGCTTCAGGTAATGTGCATAAATGAGATATAAGGACCTTTCAATTTACAGGCTGTAATTGTCATAATCGTCTTCATCATCCTCGTTGTCCTGTGATTATCATGATTATCATCATATTATTATGCTGAGCAGAGACCTGTACACAACCAATCAGACAGACACGCTGTTGGAGATCTGTTTTGAACTGTGTTAATACAAGAGGCTCATTTCAGCCACATACAACTGTTAAAAATAGCATTGGGTATAATGTAAAGAAGTTTTTGCCCTTACATGACACAAGCCATAACGGTGTAACCTACAGACTGTAAACACCCACAACAAGGTGGTGTCATCTGGAAAGTCTATGAGAAACCAATAGAAAAAGAGAGAGCAATCACCAATCATCAAGTCTTTAGCTGGCATGTACCAGACCAAGCGTCACCTTATTAAATCATTAGGCCATATTTCATAATCACATGGGGCTCCCAGCCAAACCAGACGTGAATCAATAAGCTGTCATCTCAGAGTGGAGGCTACACTGCTGCATGCACTCACTATAGCATTTGTGACCCAGCACAAACCTATGCTTTATGCCATGCAGCCATCCACGAACATAGCTCCTTCCTGTTATTCTTTCACCTTGTGTGTGAGACAATGAGGGAATGACAGCACATCTGCCTGTGAGCAGCAGCAGCAGCAGCCACAACACTACATCTGAGGTGTGCTCTTCTCTCCTCCCCTCCCCTATTCTCTCCTCTTTCTCTCCAATGTCCTGTCCCCATGTGCGGCTCAAATATGACGTTTGTGCTGACGCACAGGCAGTGCTGCTGAATAGAGGACGGTAATTATGGAGCCCTGTCTGTGTCTGAACAAATCTGGTGGATGCCAACCTCAGAAACCGGGGTGTGTGCAGCCTTCATGGAACAGCGTGGACACACCAATTAAGACATCATTTAGAAAAACAGAATATCCCAGGTAGTCTTCTTTTATATTGAAATTTGACCAAGGTTGTTGCCTGTTTTGGAAATTTTACCTCTAAACATCTCTTAAAAAAATAAATAAATACATTTTAAAGCATCTGTCAACATATGTTTTCAGAGCACTCTTTGCATCTTGGGTCAGTAATATTAGAGAGGCATGAAACAATTGTATAATGTAAATCACTACAAAAATCAGTTTAGAAATCCAACAATGAAAGCTGTCACTGATTATTCACATATGTTAATAGATGACCCAAAGTGGAGTAAAGTTTTATAGCCACATGTCATTAACTGATGTTCTATGTTGATGATACTGTGCTGTGTATTTAGAGTATTTTGTCAATATCTATGCAAACAATCACTGTATCACATTTTCCTGAAGCTGTTTAGTGATATTAAATGCTAAAAGTAAATTTGATAAATTACATTTCAAATCTACCAGTTAATGGAAATCATGGCCACTACATGCACCTATTTGTGATTTCCCAAATGTTATACTTGACTGTCACAGAGGTATTTCTTGAGTTCATACATCACCAAATATGTGAATGATTTATTAATGAGAGTCCTAGAACACATCAAAATGTTTAATCCTCATTTGCTCCTTTACCCTTAGTGACAGAGAAGTCAAGGTAAGGACATTGGCTGCAGAAGCCGGTGCAAAGTTGTACAAAGACGTAAGTTTGTCATTGTATTCAAGAGAGGTTGAAACATGAGCTATGTAAAAACAAACCCATTTTCCTGCTTTGTCCTATTTGGCCTCTGCTGGATTAATGGTTTTAGCATGGATTGACCACATTAAAGTGATGGTAGTATATATTCATTCAGTTGGGCAATTGAATTCTTAGAGCTGGAGGTTTTGAGCAACTGTTTAACATAAAAAAAAAACCTAACAATATTTAGCTTTTTGAACTGTGTATTAATCTTAACCCAAGAGAAAAAAGGACTTTAGAAAGACTGCAGCAGGGGCAAAGTGATTAAGAAAGTGTTTTATTCATCTTCAGTACATCTTAGAGCCAATTATTGTAATTTTTAGCGAGCACAGCTTTTAATTGTGGTGAAATATTTTGGTTTTGAATGTGATACTTTTATATTTTAAGAACTGTGTAGTTTTATTTTTGTTTGAACGTAACATAATATGACGTTAAATAGTTTTCAGTATTAATGTTGACTATTTGTTGAACTGATTTACATACTGCATATATGGGGATTCCCACCTAGAGTCCTCCCATGTTACCCTAAAAACGTATTGCCCTCCCTTTGCCACCCCATGTAAAATTGTACAGGCATTTAGGACAAATCATGACAGTTAAAGGGTCTGTTTGAGAGAGTAAGCTATTAGATTATAAAGTACAAAAATCAATTCACATAATTCCATAATTATCACGAAAGGCTTCAATAACAATAACCTTCCATAAACCAGGAAAGTAAAGGTTTCTTCTTTTTTTTTTTTTTTTTTTTTTTTTTTGCCTTAAACAGTTGTCTAGTGAAACTATCATCATACAGCAATGTTTCAGACATATTTTTATTCATCTTTTTTTTTTTTTATTACACTGTGCAGTGAACAACAGAAGTCAAAAATGCATTGTAGGGTCTCAGGAGGATAATTTAAATGGCAATCTTTAATTACTTTCTACGTTTAAATTGATCATTTTATCAATTCTCTCTATTATACAGCACTTTATTATGATTATACACTATCCTCTCTACGTGAGGACCATTAACCGTAAATGATTTATCTGGAGAAATGATACACTGACACCCTCTAGTGGCTGCTAAAATACGAATCAAAATATGACCATGTCCTTGTATAAGCCAGATGCACACTGTAATGGTCCAAATGCATGGAGTGTGTCTGGAATGAATGCGTTTTTACCAAAGTAACAAGGACAACAGATTATTCAGCAGGAGATGACAGAATGCTGCACAGAATCAGGTCGATAATCTTTGCAATTTTTAACAGGATTTTTTCTTCTTAGAATTTCCATTTAGAATTTTCAAAAAATGTTGATGGTGATAACGTCCTTGACTGAGCTGTAAAACATTAAACAACTAACAATTTATTAAAATAGTTCAAAAATGTTATGGGTCCACAACTTTGAAAATTAAATTCTGTATAAAATTGTTTTCAAAGTCTTTTTAAAAAAGTCAATGTCATGGATCTGCTTCAAAACATATAGTGGGTATGTACCCTTCCAGCAAGCTATACTAAAATTAATGCCCTATTTTTATTTATTTATTTATTTATTTTTTGCATAATCCTGTTGTCAGAATTATGAAAAAATAAAAATGAAAATAAAAATACTACATTTGAACTGCACATGCAGCAGATAAACTACTAAACACAAGGTCAAAACCATAACTTCACTGGCAGAGGTGAAAAGCATAAATAATAATTCAAAATAATCTTGGATGAAGAAAGTACGCAAATAAATTATGATGATGATCATTATTATTATTATTATTAATAATAATAATGATAATAATAATAATAATAGAGTTTGTTGGACTAGACAGCAGCCCCCATTCAGCTGGTCTTGAATCACATATAACTTTAACACGAACACACACAATTAAAACACATTAACACATTTAAAACTCAGGAACTGGAACACCAAACATTGAATGTACAACATTTGAGCTATTAGTGAAACCAAACTTAACAGCAGCAGCATGAATTGTAGTGCTGTCTACAGTCAATCATGCAAAATTCAGAAAAACCTTGTTGAAATTCTGACTTAATAAGTTTCAAATGGCCGTTGAAATAAGCCGACACACACAATACTGAGTTCTCTGTTCCAGAAGTACACACTGACACAAAACTATCACATTTATGCCATGCTCCTCACCAAAATGAACAAAATAATACAGAAATTTGCTGTAAATGCCCCTCAAACCCCCCATAATGCCCCATTTAGTGGGAAAGTGTGGGAGACTTTTCCTGTGTAACCACTAATTTATCTGAATAATTTCACATAATAAACTCAATAATCACTTACATGAAGACAGAGACTAATGAACTCATTTTTTGGACACGACTGAGGCTGTCCATAAGAATATGATGGTATATTTCTTATTACCAGAAGTGTGTATGAAACTAAAGGGCGAAACAAAGCATTGCGTGAGTGACATCTGAGGAGATATGAGCTGCTGAAGAAGTTCAAAGACAGATAATTTAAGGTACACCTCTAGGATAGCTCCAGGATAATAACTGCTTTGATTTGTCATATGTACTGATGAGAGCTGAAGGGAGCAGTGAAGCAGGAACCTGCAGAAGGAGACCAAGGACACATAATGTCTGACACCTTCAGACACCTGGGACCTGTGGAGATAAGCTGCAACACGAGGAACCCAAGGACCCTGATGTTTTATGGTTGTCTGAAAATGCTGGTCATTGCTTATATGCTTCAAAGCAAATACATAATGATGTCTAGGGGCAGTCAAGGACAGGTCAGTGAATGAGTGATGCTGAAAAAACAAGGTCAGGATGAATTCAGCAGGTGCATCAGCAGGTCACATGAGGAGAGGAGGTGAGGAATGAAATAAAAGGGTATGTTTTGTTGTAACTAAAGATTCAAGAAACTCTGTTGGAATCCAAAACAGAAGTGCTTTACATCATTCTTTATTTTCTGAACCATTTAATCCTCTGGATCTTATGGGTTATTTCAAAGTGAGCAATTAACCTACACACAGAATCAGTCCATAGGGCCTTATGTGTGGCAGCAGTGCTAACCACCACTGTGCTACCCTGCTCTAAAGCAGACACACAAATGCTCTTGTTTTGAGATACTGAATATGGTGAAGATTTGTCCTCGATATGACACTTTCAAGTGAATTTATTTAATGGTCCACCACCACAAACTTGCTTCATGGTGCTTAATAAACTGCATAATATATTATCAGTTATTAAAAATTAAAAATAAAATAAAATAAAGATCAATTTTATCTCAACAGGGGCACCATGGCTTTCCTCTGAAGTTCTGTGTCCTTAAAACTGTATTTTTTAAATACAACAAAATATATACATCTACAAGGTACCAAAATACCAAACATTAAATTGGTCAAATGTGTTTTTAAAGGTGTTTTCAAGCACTTCATATTTTTTTAGGAAAAAAAGGGTACTATGGTAAATGATTACATACTGAGTCCCAGTTACAATTTATCAATTATTTCATGAGAAGAGGTAAAAATATTTTATTCCAACTTTATGGGCAAAAGTGTAATTTGAAAAAACACAGTGGTTATAGAAAATTGTTTTTATGGTCATTTAATGATATATTTTGCAGAAAAACTCACTTATATGTATATAATAATATTTGAAATTATTCAAATATATTTAATTTCTGAGCTTTGATGGAAATCTACAGTACATTAAAGAATAAGTTGAAAGAATAAAATAACAGATTTTCACACACAAAAAAAGCAAAATGCAGAGGATAATATTATAATAAATGGAGATTAATCACATTGAAAGAAAAGTTAAATATCAGGGGGAAATTCATTTGGAATCTGTCAGACAGGGTCACTATTTTTACTTTTTAAGATCTACTCAGTTTTGTTTTGTTCCTGCTGCACATCAAGAACATTTGGTTAATATGTTGATACATGGAGTGATATGAGAATAAATAGTTTGAAAGTATTTTTGTGGATCTTTTGTTGAATTTTTGTCCCATCCTGCCCACAGACACCTCTTGCAACTCTTTTGTCACCCCATTATTCTGCAGTTGCCTCACAATGCTGCTTTTTGACTGTGTTTATTGTCCTTCTTCCCAAACTCTGCTCGCTCCAAGCTCTGACAATGCAAATGTTAATGTTTGTCATGTCAATAAAGCAACCATTGAATATGAGAGCGCGAGGAACAGAGAGGAGTGGTTTCACAGAGGGACATGGGAGGGAAACAAGACAGGTGTACTAAAAAAAAATAACTCCGTTTGAAGGAGTGTGCTGGTACTTGAACAGCAGAATGGAACTCACTGTGACAAGAAAGAACAATCAAGTAAAAGGAGAAGACAACAGGGCCTTTGAGTCAGAGGTAGAATACATATTTCACCGTGCCCTACAATTATTACTAAGAATCCTTTCCTTTGAGAAGAACAGATAAAATGCCATGCTGCGAGCCTTATCCCAGGAGGTCTAAATGAGTGTAATAGTTTTGGGCAGCTCAGTGTTGGTGCTAAACCAGTATGGTGGGGTGTGTAGTAGTTTTTAGATTCAGATTTGCAGAATAAATGTGTTTCATAACCAAACTTGGACACAAGTGAAGAAAAGAGTCCCTGACTGAGATCACACATTTTCATCTCGCTCAAAGTCTCATGTGTGATAGTTAGGATAATATTATTAAAAATAGGAATATAAGTATATGTGATGTTGTTGTTTTTTTGACAGGACCACAAACAGAGCATATTTAGTGTCAAGGGCACCACTCCTGAAGATGAAGAAAGGGCATATAAAAAGGCACCGCTTAAGAAAAGGTTGTGTTTGGTGTTCTTTTCCTTCTTTATTTTCTTACCGTCCTTCCATTTGACGTGCCTCGAATGCCCTCTCTGCCTCCCCACCTCCTTTATCTTGCTCCTGTTTTGTGCCTAGTTTCCTGGAGGAGAAGATGGAGGTTTTTCCTGGGCTGTCTGCATAACTACAAAATCAGATCCACCTGATTGTTCATCTGGTTTTAACAACAGCTTAAGCAAGTTATCTTTGTTGACGTGTTAAAGTGTAACTCAGTAGACCTTAAACCTTTAGGAGTTGTGGCCTTTCTCATGTGGACTTGTATACTAATAGTTCGTTGACAATTGCTGCAGTGACAGAGACAGCTTAAGAGTTTTCCAGTGTAATCCAGTTCAGTTTAGTGTGATTTATTGATAGCATAGATGGTGTGCACAATATTATCAAAGACAGTATAATTCCATAATAAGAATAAATAAATTATCAACCAAGGAATATATATATATATATGGGTAATGTGGGATCTTTTAATTTATGAAGGGAGCACTTATAGATATGTTTCAGGTAACAAAAATGCTTTGCTGCATGAAAAATCCCTATTTTATTAAAGATGATAACGGTCAAATTTGAAGCTGAGGTTAATTCTCGTCTTCTCAAGTTCATTAAGGTAAAAATAAAAATATCATAACAATCCTTTATAGGACACTCATCAAAATACTCTGAAATGTTTAAAAAAAATCAACTTTAGTGTGTTATTGGAGGACTTAACAAGACTTTATTATTTTTGTGAAATGTTTCAAAATTTGTTATGTAGAAAATCAAGGTTACTGAAGTTAACATATATATATGTGTGTGTGTATGTATGTATATATATATATATATATATATATATATATATACACACACACACACACGCAATACAAAAAAAACACATGGGTTAGGAAACTGAAATAAAAAAGTAAATAACACCTCTGTTTTCTCATGGTGGTTTTGTGTAACATATCCTAAATGAAAATCACAACAATGTTGTATGTTTAAGGTTGTATAAGTGATCTAAAATTTCTAAATGAGTAGAACAATATGTGTTTTCCTGAATAACCAAACTAGTTGACTCAAATTACAAATTGCTATATTACCCACTATAATTGCAATGGAACTTTTTCATCAGATCATGTAGTCCTTCTGTGAAGTACTCATATTTATTTCAATCACCTAGCCTACTGTGGCATCATGGTCCAAAGTTGATGAAGATGATTTACAGTTGCACTCCAAATTGTGACCTCCATTGGAAATTAGACTTAGTGGCAAAAGTTTCAAACTCTAAGCTGTTCGCAATAAATAAATTACAAACAAGAGCAATTTAACTATTTTTTAAAAAATTCAAAACAAATATTAATATTTCTCCAAATTCAACATAAAATTTCAAGTTAAATGACGAATGACTATCGTCTTCATCAACCATTCATTTGCTGTTATGATGTGCTGTAAACTATCGATTATTTTTGTAACTGATTAATCTATTGATTACTTTCTTTGATTTGATTAAAATATTATTTGAATTGGTGAAAAAAAAAAAACACTTAGTGTGAAAAATGTATGTCTGAAAATGACAACTTGTCCTTTGTTCCAGAACCAGCTGAAACAATAACCACAAGTATAAAAGTAAAAGGATACACAAAAATATCTATGTAGAAATAACAACAGTATAAATGTGTATCTGAAAATACTTATATACTGTCTATAAACAAGAGTCAAATGACACCTACAAACAATATGTACACTGAAGACTTCAACAAATTTGTACACAACGTAATAACTTACACATTAAAATGGAAATAACGTAAAACTTAAAAATAATAAAGCCAAATATTGGTAATGTTTGTGTGAAAGCTTAAAAGTTTAATGGAATAAGTGATGATTACGATGACAAAAAGTGAGCATGCAGACATTTTCTGCCTCCTCTGAGTTTCGCTCCATGTTATTTGTGTTGATCCTGGTGTTATGTGCGTCACATGTGAAAAACCACTGTTCAGCAGGAGAGAAATGAAAGAAATGAGGCTTCAATTCTGGAAAATTATGATCGTGTAAATGGTCTCGCTAGCAGCTGAACTAGCTATCCAAACAGCTAAACATGAATCCAGAAACTTCACAGACTCTGGAGGATGCTCAGTAGAGTTTACTGAATTATTCTTTTAGTGAAACTGTAAGAATACAGAAAAATGGAAATATTCATATCAGTGCTCATGTCAAGTAACAACCACAGGATAAAACCAGTACATCTTCATATGTACAACAATGACTCATAACCGCCAGCTCGCAGTTAGCATGGCGGTTAGCATCGCTGTTAGCATCTCGGCTAGCATGGCGGTTAGCATCATGGTTAGCATCTCGGCTAGCATGGCGGTTAGCATCGCAACTTTACACAATTTATAGTCCACTGAAAACGTTCTAACCCTCAAACGTGCAACCAAACAACAACGTATAAGGCGTGTAACCATTTTTACTCTATAATACTCACAGACAATGCATTAACAAGCACCAAAATAAAAGAAACCCAGGTAAGTGGAGCTGCTATCTACTGCAGGGAGAGCGCCTTTCACAGCTTCCCGCCTGAGTCCTCTTCTATCCCAAACAAAGCGAACCGACAATGGCCACTGGGTAAGCTATGAACAACATTACCTACAGAGAACATAATCGATCGAATATTTATTTCAAGTGACTCAAGTCGATTAATCGTTTCAGCTCTATTACAAACCGTATGTTTAACCAGTCATCAGCCTCTATAACTGCATTCCTGCTGAATCGTAGCCTCATGGGCAATGGTTTATTTCTGTCTTCTTCAAATCCCATCAGAGAGTTTCTATCAGGTTCAAGTCATATGAGACTGTGACCACCCCTCTAGAATCTTCCAGGACTTCCTCTCAGACTAAGCCTTGTTGGACTTGTTTTTTTTTTTTTTTTTTTTTTTTTTTTTTAAGTTCGTAGTCCTGTTTGAAAGTCCAGTGATGCTAGGCTTCAGCTTCCTCACTGATTACATGACGTTCTCTCCTTGGATTTCCTGACACTTGACTGAATCCATCTCGCCCTCCAAACGCAGCAGGTTTCCAGAGACAGAGGAAACACAGCAGCTTAACTCGAACCACTGCCAAGCTTCACTGTAGGCAGCATATTCTTCTCAATGTGTGCTTCTTCCTTCTTCCTCCAGACATACCACCGATCCACAAAGTTCTAGTTTTATTTGCATCGCTTCACAAAACAGAATCCTAAAACGTCTACGTCTTGTTTGCGTGGTGGTTGGTAATGGACTGGACTTTTCTTGTGCTTTTGCTTCAGCAGCGGTGAGTGTTTTGGAGCTCAGGCATGAAGACCTTCGGTGCTCAGTACGTGTCTTATTGTGCAAACCGAAACCTCAGTGCCTGCAGAAACCTGCTGCCACCTGCTCTTCCTGCAGGTCTTTTGCAGTCACATGCTGCTTTTTGACCACATGCCTCCTCAGGAATCTGGTGGCTGCTACAAACAATGTCCTCTTTCTGCCAGTGTCCGGGTAGTGCAGCCAGTGATCCAGTATCTTTGAATTGGCAAACTATGCCCCCAAAGGTTTCTCTAGGATCATTCAGTGCCTTTGCAATCATTATGTATTATTCTCATAAATTTGAGGACAATCCCCCTGACCCACAGCTCCTGAGTCAAATGTAGATCTTTAGCCTTTCTCCAGTGGCTTCTTTAGCCATTAAAAACATAAAGAATGTCAATATAAATGATGAACAGTTACTTTTCAATGTTTTTCGTATTATTGTTGTCAGCCTAAAGCCATTCATTAATTGCTCGTGTGTAAAATTATGTGGCCTATGCACAGAATAAAAACATTTTTGACTCTCTATCATAAAAAAAGTATGTTATTTGCTACATTGGGGATGCCCAAACTCAATTCACAATTGTTTGTAGTTCATTTCATTCTAGGAAAATCTATACATACTAATGGGTTTTTTCTGTTTAACTCAATGAATAATTTTTGTGTTTGGGAAATGGGAACTGTTTTCTTTATTGTACATGTATAATTTCATAAGCAAACATTGCATTACTTTAATGAAAATGCAAAGGTAAAGTGCACCACATTTTCTCCTCTTTGGGGCCAAAAATGGCTCTTTAGATTCTAAAGGTTGCTGACCCCTGCCCTAACCCACCCTGGTATATAAGCACAACTGTGGCGTGCTTGAGACATCACCTGATTTCCATAAACATCCTTTTGGCATTTTGCGTTATAAATATTATTGTGTTAAGCTATTTAAAATCTTCTTAACTGATTTGTTTATTGCAAACTGCTGAAAGTTGGTCAGTTTTTGCCAATAAACCCAATTTCCAATAGAGGTTGAATAACTGAGTACAACTATAGATGAATGCATCAGTCAAAAAACATCACACATAAGTAAATTACATACAATTTTCTTAATCTTATTTTGACTTTTTACATGTTATAGCTGTCATCCTATAGTTTATGTAATTTGTCAGACTTCCCATTAAAGGCAGGATGATCTGCTCTATAAAGAAAATCATCCAAACGTTTGCAAAAGTATTTACATTCACCAAATCTTAATTCAGTTGTAAGGCAGAGGATGTACAAATTTTGGCATAAAAATACAAGTTACTGTGTAAAGCAAAGACCATAAAACAACATGTTTAACATGCTTTGTAGGATCTCAGGGGTTAACTCAAACTATTTCTGTTTTTTATCCATATGCTCAATTTAGTACTTTCTTCAACTTCTCAGAAATTCACTAATTGGTGGTATTTGTGTTTGTGCTTATCTTCATGTGTTTGTGTTTTTATCTGTATTAAGTGATTTTAAGATCTACAGACATGTTTGTTAAATTACCTTCACAGAGATATATAAAATGCATGAAATGTTTCTGAGCACTGAGGACTGATATTAACATTAAATTTGTCTCAGGCTTTGTTACCATGGTGATAGCGGCATGTATTCTGAACTTCTACTGGGCCATAGAGCTGCTGGTCATCTCCTTGGTAACCTTGTTCTTCTTGGTGTGGGATTGGATAATGGAACGCTATGGCAACAGTGTGTGGGAGGAGCTCTGTCCTATCAGAAACTGTCTCCGCAAAAATTGGTTCTGGATCAAACGGTGAGAAATTGCACTGTTTAACACACAAAAATGCAGTCATAGGTCTGATGCAGAATAGCATAAACACACATGTGAACGTGCAAAGTCTTTTCATCTGTTTTTTCATTTGGGCTACACCCACCTGATCAAACCAAAGGAGAAAACTGGAGGAAAATAGAGTCAACTCAGTGACAGTGTAATAAAAGCACTTTACATCTGACATTAATGTACTGTATAAGTGTTCATTACTTCTCAGTCACAATGAAATATGTCTGAGAAATCAATTTTTTGTGACATCAATATGAATTGAAAATGTTATTCAGACATTAGGGACACAATATAAAATCCAGTATCTGTAATGCAGATACAACAAAAATACAGCTGAAGTTCTATAACGTCCTAAAAATACAGTATAAGGATAAAACAACTTAATGAGAAGAAATAAAATGAATTTATCATTGAAATGCTTACGCTCTGAGCATGTGGACACTGGGACTGATACACATGGCAATAATACAGCTTAAATTACACTGGTGTACAAGTAAAATGCCTCCAGGATAAAAGCAATGAAACATTACCAAGTTTGAGTCATTAATAAAGAAAATTTAAGTGAAAAATACTAATTGGCTGTAGTTTTCGAAGGCACAGTCTTGGGTCAATATCTGAAATTCTGAGAATTAATGAGAGAATGGGCTTTAATCAAAAGCAAAGATTGTCTCAGAGCTACAAGATCTACTTCAAAACACTGTCTACACATTACAGGTTCTTTCTAGTGGAAGATTGCTTTATACAAATGTACATAAACAAATACATGTGAAATAACACGTAATCATATACATTGAATACATCAGCTAAAGAGCACTTTTGTCATTTGTTTTTTAATTTATCTTATTAATCCATAAAGACTCAAATGTCCATCTATGACCAAATATATCTACTGATCTAAACTGTTTAATACCTGTTGATCCATTAATCCTATTGATACATGTAAATAATTGGTGTAAAATGCAGTTTGTCATCTTTTCATGGTCATCAGATAAAACCAATTTGGACGTTCAGAGGCTCTGTAGTGAATGAGGAAACCGTCATCTTCTACAGCATTGATTCACCAGTAAAACCCATGGAGTTTGATCAGTGACAGTGGATGGACACACTTGTTTTTATGTTTAGTTATTGTTATATTTTACTGAAAAAGTCACTTTTTCTTCAGTTTTCTCTGTGCCTAATAGAATAACCCTCAACTTTAATCTGATCTTTTATAAATATCTACACAATCAGTGAATTAAATATAAGAAAATACCTGATTTTCACTGAAAAACACAGAAGATGATATTACAATAAATGGTGATAAATCCCTCAAGGAATGTTATACATATAATATAGAGAAAAAATCATTTTGGAACTGCCACAAAAGTAACACTGGGTCTTTATGAGTTAAAGTATGTCAGATTTAGCACATTTAATCTCTGAGGCAGATCATTTCTAAAACATTTAGACCAGTATTATCTCTATAAAGGTATTTGTAGATAACTGTTGGAGATGCAAAATCGACAGATAAACACATAATAGTTACTAACATAGCCTTCAGATGATTTTCTAAACATAGGAGTCCGTGCCTCATGAAGGATTAAAAAAGATATGTGTGTTTACATGTGGTTAACTATGCAAGTTAATCCTTTCCTAAGCTGAATTGTGTTATATTATAGAGCAGGTGGGGATGCTCCTTTTTGTCTGTGTTATACATGTTATGACTGTTTGACCTGTCTCTGATCGCCTCTCCTCCCTCCACCTCCCTTACCTCCCCACTGCAGGATAATATATGTGTCACTGCTCATGACTGTGGTGTGTTGGCTTGTTCTGGACACAGCCAAGCAGGGAACCAGACAGCTTATATCTTTTTGTGGTATGCTGGTTTTGGTTTTCCTAATGTTGTTGTTCTCCAAGCACGTATTCAAGGTATGGCACTCAAAACCAAACAAGTTAGTACTTAACGTTAAATCAGACAGGCTATATTTGTACTTATTTCACTATTTATACATCACAGTGGTCTGTGCAGACTTTGTTGTGTGGAGTTGGGCTACAGTTTATCTTTGGTCTGTTGGTTCTTAGGACTTAATTTGGCTTAGATGCACTGAGGTGGCTTGGGAAAAAAGTGGAGATATACACACAAACACACATACATGAAAAAACAGAACTTCCTATTCCCACTGGCGAATATATATATATATATATATATATATATATAAAATTAAGGAAAAAATAAACATAGATGACAGTGAATTTACCCCTTAAGGTGAAATAGAAATGTTTATTGCACTAATTTTTATCACAATATAAAATTCTCTTTGTATGGTTTTATAGCTGGTCCCCCTGTTAGCAGTGAAACAACTGAATAATTTTTTTCTTTCCTTTATAGTGTGTATATTTCTACAAATACCTGTATATTTCTCAGAGTTTTGTAGCTTTTCCAGAGGTCAAAAAGCCAAAAGTTTAATAAAAAAAAAAAAAAAAAAAAAAGGTACTATAACTTTAACCATTCCATAACATGTTATATAAATGGTATGTGAATTAACTATTTCTATATTTTTATTATTCTGTTTCTTACATTTCTGAATCTCATCCATACAGATTTTCATGCCATACGCAGATGTTGGGGCTGAGTTTGTGTTTGGAGCTAACTACGTAGATCACTTTTTTGCATTTAAGGTATGGCAGGGAAGAAGAAAGTGGAAAAAACAATACAGTAAGAATAATAATGTCATGGTGATGATGATGGTGGATGTGTGCTCTCTCTCCAGGTGATGCCTATACTAGTGTTTTTAAGTACAGTCATTTCCATCCTCTTTTACATCGGCTTAATGCCCTGGCTCATTCGGAAGGTAGGAGAGAAGCTTACACAGATGGAGACATATTTAATGAAAAAAAAAAAAAAATCCCATGAAGAAACATTCCTACAAATTTTTTTAGCAATTGATTCATCTTTTGATTTGTGCATTCTACTGATTTTTTTGCAGATTGGCTTCATTATGCAGGTTACAGTGGGAACATCTCCAACAGAGACAATGGCTGCAGCTGGAAATATATTCTTGGGGCAGGTGCAACAACAGTTTAAGCAATAACCAGCAACATTATACCGATCATATCCAAACCCCTAATCTCAGATTAACCCATGCTTTTATCTCTGTTTCAGACAGAATCGCTCCTCCTGATCTGTCCATTTATCAGCAGATTAACTTGCTCTGAGATTCATGCTGTGGTAACAGGAGGTTTGGCCAGCATTTCTGGGTCCATTTTGGGAGCGTTTATCTCCTTTGGGGTGAGGAGGAGGGTGAGGAGGAGGGAGGTAAAGAGGAAACACACTTTAGTCTCTCAGAACTATATAATAATTATTAAATATACGCTCAATCTCTAATTGGATTGCAATTTAAAAAATACAAAAAACCAAAACATCTTGTGAGAGGCTTTTTAAAAAAAAAAACAAAAAACAAAACATATATATATA